>OY728158.1:1791737220-1792337220 GCA_963277665.1 Viscum album
AAATAGTGATAGAAAATAAAACATTTTTCCGTAGAAATCCAAATAACCACACTTCTAAAAATATACATAAATCATCATCATGGGACAGAGGTGCTAAAGGGAAATAATCTAGAAGAGAGATCACATTGTCATTAGTGAAGAAAAGTATATACACTATAAAATAACTACACATCAATCAAGCCCTTCTAAAATAACCAGTATAACATATCCATTCCTAACTGAAGGGAACATAAAAAAGGTTAACCTACGTCTCACATAGGGCCACTAATAATAGTAGAATTCTAAACTAGTGCACATGTGTACCTTGGATTACCACCTAGCTAATCAAATTATCCCATGACATATAATCAGTGGGGATTATTTAAAAGTAATAATCAAACCAAATCATCATGTTAGAAAATAATCATTTATCTCACCCACACCTAAGAAAACCCATAGTGTAACATCCTGTTTATCTAAGATAACAAATACAATTAAACTTCAATCTAAAAGGAAATTTCATTACAAGCATTTGAATATCCATAGTTTCTATCACATATAAATGGTCATATCTTATAGGTTATAAATTTCTAAAAAACATTAAAAATGAAAACTAGACCTTTTAATAATTCTATAATGATAAAACCATGAAAATATATTTGAGAAAAAGACACAATTCATCATTTAAATACTTTAGAAAATATGAGTTTCTAAAGAATTTTTCAAAAAGGTCAAACACATATGATCTTTAAAAAATAACCCCTTTTCTATAATTTTGTAAATAAAAATCATATGTAGTTTTAAGAACAATTATCAAGAGCCAACCAGGAAATAAAATTTCAAAAATAAAGTTATATTTCTTATAAAATAATTTAAGGAACAATTTATATAATACCCCTATTTTACCCATTTATCAAAATCCCCAGAAAAATTCCTTTTATATAGCTAGTAAGTATAATCATAAATATTAAAGACATTTCAAATCCCACAATAAAAGATCATGAAATGATAGATATAATCTTAAAGGGATATGAATGGGACACCAACCTGAAAAAACATACAATTTCAATTGGTGAAAGGGATTTATAAGCCGAAGAGAAGGGTGAATTGAGGAAGTGAGGAGGAGATCCATAGAACCACAATTCCTAATTAGAAACTCATATCCAATGAATTCACATGGTAATAATGGTCAATATAAAGCAAGAAATAAGAGGAGAAGAGAGATCTAAGCCAATATAAGGTTAGAAATATCGAAAGAGGATCATAGCTATGATCTGTACTTTCATCCACCAAGGATTTGGGTTAGGAGAGACAAAAAATATAAAGAGAACCCAAAGCTCATATAGTTTGAGAAAAGTTCAAGGAAGAAGAAATAAATATTAAAATACAGGTGATGGGTAAAAATTATGATAAGCCCCTTACTAATATCGTGTTCAGTGATGCCACTGGTTAGCCGATCGACCACCAGTTAGTCGAGGGTGACCCCCCGACTGGTTGGTGGCTCCAAAAAAATTACTATAGCCACTGCCAAGCCCACCATATGCCCTATGACTATAGCATAATTGGTGCATCCACTTATAAGACCATTGGAAGATCAGTGGGCCTCCATCAGCATCATTTGTTGTAGGTTCAGGTCCACACCTAATCCAGTCTTTTAGGACTCTTTAAAACCCCATTAACAACCAAAAAACAAAATTAAAAAACATTGTGTAAGGGGAAACAAACAAAAAAAATGAGTTATGCAAGACCATCATCCAGCATGTGGATAGTGAAGTTACTTAATAATTTAATAGTTTGAGAATTGTTTTTCATGAAGCGAAAAAAAAAATTATAATAATTGATTCACCCCCACCCCCACCCCCCTTGTGATTTCACGGATCTTTTTGTTCTTTTCAAGTGGTATCACAGCTATGGTTCCCTTTATTTGTGATCTGAACTATGGAGCCTAGAGAATTGAAGTTTCTCACTGGTTGAAGTTCCATCTCCTGGTTTCTTTTATCGATAATATATAATATGAATTTAGTGAATAAAAAATGGATTACCATGTTTTTTGGGAATGGTTATCATATAGGGAAGGAAATGATATGGGCTACCTGTTATCTATCAGTTATGATGTATTCAAAGTTGTAAATGATGTACTTATTTATTATATTGATGGTGCTTCCATGATAATGGCTGATAAGAAGAATCTTGGAAAATTATATATGTGCTCAGAATGTTAAATTTTATTACCGTTTAAATATTGAACTTCTTAAATTCAAAGGAATCAAAATGAAAAAATGTATATGAGAAAATCTTGAGAACATATATGAAGGCAAAACCAAACTGAAGTTGGTGAAGCTACAAATTTGGAGGTCAAAGTGTAAAGATCTCAGGATTCATGATAACGATGTTGCGGATGGATTCCTCATAAGGTGTAATGATATTGTGAACACATTCAGATGCATTAGTGATAAGTTAGAAGATTATACAGTGGTACCAAAGATCATTCATAGCCTACCTAACAATTATGATGAAATATTCTTAGAATTGGAAGATAAAGATCCAAAAACACCATCTCATGATGACTTAAAAAGTATTATAATTATATATAATATTAGAAAGGATAATGTTTTCAATAATAAAGTTATACATGAAAATTAAATCTTTATGAAAGACTCAAAGTAATAGATGTATAAGAGAAGTTTAATAAAGTTGAAGCTATTTTTTTCACATTCAGTTTCAGATGTGGAAGTAAAGTTTGATAAAATGAAATATCTTATTTATAGAAATTTGAGAAAAGGCAATAGAATGTTCAAGGTAAAGCTTCCACTAAAATGTCTTAAGTCTGAAGCAATTAGAAATTTTGTAACAAAATTTCCAATATTTAAAGAAAATGGATCCAAGTAAGTTGAAGAAGAAAGACCAAGGGGAACTTTCAAGAAGAAATCATTAAAGACTGGCAAGTCAATGTGTTCTTCTAGAATTTATAAAAAGTCAAGAAGAGGAATTTGTTATCTAGGTTTGAAATTACTGATAGTAGTGATGAATAAGAGGAAGTGAATAATTCCATTAATATTGATAAAAATATTTTAATTAATACGGTCAATAAAGAATAATCCACTATTAAAGAAAGTAGAAATTATATAAGTGAAAAAGAATAAACATAGATAGTGTTTATATTGAAAATATAATAGGATGAATATCTTTTAAATATAATAAAGTTTGAGAAGGATATTGGAATTCATAAGAAAAATAGTCAACCTTCTAATAACAATAGATCTATACATGAAGAAGAAAAATAAAAAATACTAAAATAAATTGAATATGTGATGAACATTCTTAATGATGAGAAAACTATAAACAATGTGATATTACAAAAATTAAAGTATAAAGATAAAGGGAATGACCATATTCAATACGAACTAGTGAATGTAAAAGAAGACTAAATAATTCTAAATCTTGCTTACATAATTGTTTTTTAGTAGTTGGAGGATGTTTAAAGAAGTTTGAGGCTTGTGAAGACAAAGAAAAATCATCCTCTAAGGGTTAAAACAATCCTGAAAAAAATGATCGAGAGCATGAGATGAAGAAGAAAGTGAAGAAGACCAAGATTGTGTCTAAATCAAGTGAATCTCATAAATCTAGAAACTATTAGATCTCAAAATTGAAGTCAAAAACTACTACTATTGGGGAATCCAAAAAGTATGATAAGAATTCTAAAATAAAGAAAAATATTTTAGAAGTTTACTATAGTTTTGGTTCACAAAAGGATAAAAAACTAGTGACAAAAATATGCAAGAATGATAATTTTAAAATTCTAGGATGTATATTGATTATAAGGATAAGTATTATTTCTATGGATTATATTGGTACTATAGTGGATTTTGGAAAACATATAAGATGTTTGAGTTTAACTACAAATATCTTTTTGATCCTAAGAGGCTTGAGAAGAAATTTTTTATGGGGTTTTAGTTCTCTCAAAAGAATAATGTTCTGAAACATATTACAAATTTTGGATAAAAAACACAGAATATTTTTTAAGTTCTTAAAGAAGTATATGGAAGGGGTGATGAGTGTGGTCACCATGAAAAATAATGATTCATCCTTCTACCAACCATGAAAAATATGGGTTACAATTTTCAGTAGCCTAAAAATAAGAATAGAAAAGGAAAATAGAAAGATTTGGTTGGGTAATTGGAACCTAAATTATTAAAAGGGGATAATCCATAGATTTTGGATAGCTTATATTCCTCTCATATGATATGGGGTTTAAATATTCTTAAATATGTTGAAAATTACAAAGAAGGATCAAGGACCTTTTTAAATGATGGGTCACTCAAAATCAAATGTGTTGCATCATTTGTGATTGGGAAAGATCAACTGAAATCCAAGAACACTTTAAATTTTTGAAGGAATGATACAAAATATTCTTAGAGTGTCTTAGTTACATGATAAATAAATAAAATTAACATTCAAAAAGAAAACTTTTTGGTGAATTGATTGAAATATGGATATATTTTGATAGTAGTATAGTAGACAAGAGGTAATATGTTTCAGGTTGGTAATACTGAAAATTATTACAATTAAGTATAAAAGAAGAAAATAATTTATGGAATAAAAGGATTTTTCATCTAGGAAAAAATAATATGAGTAAATTTACCAAAGGATATAATGTTATTTATGTTCATAATTTAAAAAAATAAGGGAATTAGATGTGTTCGATATGCCAAAATGGAAAAATTGTTAACTATTCACACAAGAAGGTGGAGATTCAATCTACTCAACCACTGAAGCTTATTCATTCATATATTTATGGTTCAATGAAAAATCAATAAAAAAATAAAGATAACTATTTTATTTACTTTATTAATGAATTCACTCAATTAATATGTATTATATTTGTGAAACATAAATGTTAGGCTCTAAATATATTTAGAAGTTTCAAAAAAAGTGAATAGAGGGAGTGTGGCTTCTCCTTGAAGAAGATCTGAGTAGATAATGATCTTTAATATAAAATTTTTAACACCCCGACCCCAGTTACTCAGAGTCGGTGCATTATTACATAACATTTTCATGATCACAAAAGATCAAGTCTTGAAAGACCTATTAGTTTAGTAGCCTTTGAAACACTATATACATTCATAAAGTTTATATTAAATCATAAAATGAAAAACTACAACATCTTGTCTCCATAAACCACACTCATATCCCCTCATACTATCCCTTCAGTTCATTAATAAAATTCTTCTTCACATCCTGGAAAAAATAATACATAGAAAGGAGTGAGCTCAGATGCCCAGTAAGGATAACAATATAACAGAAACTTTCATAAATAAGCATAAACATTTAAGGCAATGTATAACTAAAAAAAGGGATTTTAAACATGAACTTAAGAATAATATGGAAGAAATAAAATGAAATAATTCTATTTACTTATTGACATGGATATTCTACTAATCGAATAATCACATGCAAATATCAATAATCATTTTCATAATAATGGAATGCAAAATGTCATACTATCATAACCACATAGTCAAGGCCTTGTTCCAAGACTACAAATATGATTTTGTCAAGGCCTTATGCCAATACACTATTTTGTCTCTTGAGACCTACCGATGCATCGAGGAGCTATAGCAGGCTCCACCTGTCACTTACTAAGTCCAATGCTTTCCTCATATGAACAGGTTTAAACATAACATAAACATTCATATTAAAACTAGCATACGAAATGTCAATACATTATCCATAAACAATGAATGGTATAAAAATAACACATCCATAGTCAAACATATCACAAAAACTTCAATACAATATGGAAGTTTTGTATCATAATAAATCAACTTCAAATAATCTTAAAATCCATCAATGGATGTTAACATAGATGAAATCAGAACTATTTGAGAGAAATATCTCTTTTTTGAAGTCATTTAAAAGACACATAATTATAAAATAAAAAATTTAATTTCAAAATATTCTTATAATCTTGTAAGGTAAGATTCTATGATTTTATACTGGTGGAAAATATCCTCACCTGCCATATAAGTAAAAAATACATTCTTACTTTAATTTTGTCAAAAAGGTTAAAAAGGACTTTGTTTGGAAAACGGCGGAAATATTCCTTTAAAACCATTTTATAAAATTTCAAACAAGGGTATAATTAACTTTATACCATATTCTAGTAAATAGCATAATTTTTTTGGAATACATTTTAAAGAACATGAATGTGGATGATTAAGAGGTCCCAGTAGATAATTACGTATAAACAACCTTGGATAATGAAGAGATTGTGAAATAAACCCTTACCTTGTACTTTTCCTTGGTAGAGGGTAGGTTAAACTACTTTATAATGATGAAATAAATGTTATTAAATTATTCAACAATCATATACATTAATATGATATCATATATGATTTTCTAATATTACCTTTTAGTATTATCGTTGTTTCAGTGTTAACTGATTTGTTCTCCTTTATATGCTTGGTTACATAAGTCATTTTTGTTATGAGTAGGATATATTTTATTTATATAAAGAATGATATTATGTCATTAAACATTATTTTTAACCATCAAATGAAAATTAGTCTTGAATGGATATGATGGGGAAATGAATCTCATCGCGTTCGTGGAGATGGTACTCCGTACGTATGCATGAATGCTAATTCCATTTTTATTTTTCGTTTTAAAAGTAATAAAAACAAAATTATACATAGGTATATTATTATTCCAGTATAATATAATATCTTATATATGTTACTTAAGTTCATTAACACCATCCTTTATATGTTCCATTTATGGTATGAACGAGTCATATCACTTTGAGGGGGCGGTAGTCTGCACTTCCTCAAATGAAATTATCGTATATATATACAACATGAAATGAATAATGGTATGATATAAAATGCAATTACAGAAGATTGTATATAAAATAAATATAATTAATATAATATTTAATTATAGTGCCATCATAATGGCCACCATGAGAGGTAGAATGAGATAACTGAACAATCATCGTTTCGTGAGGCGTTTGGTTTCCATCCACAGAAACATTATGTTCTTCAACCATTAGATGGAGGTGTGTGTAAGTTTAGTTTGAATTATTCTCATAAAAATATCCTAGTATATTTATTATACTAGTTTTTTTACCAAAGAAAATAATAATAAGAGTTTAGGGTTTGGAGAAGTAAAATAAAAGAAAAGAAGCTAAGAGAAATTGTTACCTTTAATTTGGGTAACTCCCTTTGGTTTGAACAAAAGAGGACTCTTGAAGTGCCTTATACCTAAGTTAAGGCTTCTAAGTGGAGTATAGGGATTTATGGAGAATAATTGGGTAGAGTTTGGATTATCCAAAAGGCTTGAGAGGTGTGAGGAATTAAAGTTTAATATAGGATGAATAATGATCTAAATAAAATCATCTAATAATAATTGGACAGGTTTTCGGTATTATTTTATTCATTATAATCTTATTTGTTTAATTCAATTATTAATGAGGTAAACACTAAATCATTAATGTGTCATATATAATTTAGTTTATTAGATGTCTAACAATTATAAAAAAAATACCATGATTTAGGAAATCTTTTTATCCTTCTAATGAATATTTATATTCGAAAGTATAACATGTATAACTCTATGTAAAAAATGTTTTTCTAAAAGATATATTCTTATGTCATTTTTGTATTTACTTTAACTTAATTAATATAAAGTGTCATTATCACTAACAAGTGTCTCCTTGGGGTTCAAAAATCGGCCCAAAGATGCCCATGGTCGGACATGTATCAACAAATAGGGTTAGGAAATGTATATGGTAATTTAGTATTATTATAATATTATTTTTTACCCTTATTTACCGGATTTACCCTTTAACCATGGTAAATAAAATATTTACCGAAGTAATTATTCAAAATGTCTAAAAATAAAAGTTACCTATTTAGAAACTTTGTACCTCCTCATTCTAAATATGAAATCCATTTTTCTAAATTCAAAACATAGAAGTGGTAGAAATTAATTTGAAATTAATTCTTATTGACAAAACAATAGGCGTTTTTTTAAGAAATAATAACTATCAAAACATTGGCACTTGCTTATGTCTAGTTTAAATGTGAAATTGTGTCCAATGACAAATATTGGATTAAATGGTAAAAATATAATCTAATTATACATTAAAATCACTCAAATTCATAATTTATCACTAATAATTATTTTGATTAAAAAGTTGTTTTTAATTAAAATTTAGTAATTTTCATTATTCATCAAAATATGAAAGTTATCAGAAAAGTACCAAAAATTCACCCTAAGCTAATTTTGATATTCCAAATCCAAAAATGAAGTCAATTTTGTATGATAAAATGTATAAAATTTCAAAAGTTTGGTATTACTATTCATAATGGCTAGTTGATTGGTTGTGGTGTTTTAAAAATTGAAGTTGCGTACAACACACGCTATTGTATTATTTAAAGAGAAGCATACCGTAGAAGATTGGGGTGTTACATTCTCCCCACCTTCATATAATTTCATTCTCAAAATTTCTAGAATACTACTGCATGAAAAGACTCAGTTGGTTCTTCATCATAAGTTTCCTGGGTTCCCATGTTGCCTCTTCCATATTATGGTTTCTCCATTGAACTTTTACTAGACGAGTTGTCCAGTCTCTCAACACTTGTTCTCTGGTATCAATAAGGCTGACGGGCTCTTCGCAAAAAGATAGATTGGGTTCCAGTTCTACTTCTTCATAGGTGAGTACATGCGTTGGGTCAGGCATGTATGTTCTCAGTAGTGATACGTGGAACACATTGTGAACTTTGGAGAGACTTGGCGGCATTTCCAAACAATAATATACAACCCCAATTCATTCTAGAATTTCAAAAGTTCTGATTTACCTGGGACTAAATTTACCTTTCTTACTGAAATGTATTACTCCCTTCCACTGAGATACCTTCAAGAAAACATGATCTCCTACCTGAAATTCCAAATCTTTCTTTCAGTTATCAGAATAGAACTTATGCCTACTTTGAACTACTTTGATGTGGTTTTGGATTACCTTCACGTTTTCCATCATTTCCTCCACCAGTTCTGGAACAATGAGTTTTCTTTTACCAACATCATCCCAACAGGTTGGTGTGCGACATCTCTTTCTGTATAACGCTTCATATGGTGCCATATGAATACTCAAATGGAAGCTATTGATATAAGAAAATTCTACTAGAGGTAAATATTGATCCCACATACCCTGAAAGTCAAGTGAGAAAGATCTCAACATATCTTTTGAGGTTTGAATAGTCTATTCTGATTGTCCATTAGTTTGAGGGTGGTAGGCAGTGCTAAAACAAAGTTCAGTATCCAAGGAATTTTGTATACTCTTCCAGAATCATGATGTAAAATGGGGATCACGATCAGAAACAATCGATAAGGGTACTCCATTAAGTCTCAAAACTTCATTAATATATAGTATTGCTAAATGTTCATGTGGTAAATCTTCCCTTATAGAAAGAAAATGTGATGACTTGGTAAGACAATCAACAATGGCCCATATTGCATCGTTTCTTCTAGGAGTCTTTTCTACTCCAATGACAAAGTCCATCATAATATTATACCATTTCCACTTAGGTATAGAGAGAGGTTGCATGACTCTCCCAGGTAGTTTCCTTCCAGATTTCACTTATTGAAAACCCATACATCTTGAAACAAAATCAGCAATCTCCCACTTCATGTTGTCCCACAAAAAATATTCCTTCAAATGTTTATACATCTTAGTGCTACCAGGGTGTATAGAGAAAGTGGAACTATGAGCATCATCCAACAATTCCCTTTTTAGATCAGGTATACCGGGAACACAAAATTTCTTCCCAAATTTCAAAATTCCATCTTCATACACAAAGTCACTCAATCTCCCATCATTCACAGCTTTAATCTTCTTTGGAAACTCTTTATCATCAGTCTGAGAACTTTTTATCCTTTCTAGTAAAGAAGGTTTGGTAACCATTTGAAAAAGTATCAATGTTTCACCTTCCAGGGTTATTCCCATATCCAACTTTACTGGATCCATGAAAATTGGATCCCTTTCAATTATAATTTTTTTCAATACTCCATGATCGTTTCTGCTCAAAGCATCTTCCACCTTGTCTTCCTTCCTCGGGTGGTAGTGTATCATGCAATAATAATCTTTGAGTAGTTCAATGCATCTCCTTTGCCTCATGTAGAGTTATTTCTATGAAAAAATATACTTCAAACTCTTGTGATCAATATAAATATCACATTTCTCAACATAGAGATAGTGTCTCCAAATCATCAAATCAAATATTACAACTGCTAACTCAAGATCATGAGTTGGATAGTTTTGTTCATGAATTTTTAGTTGTCATGATACATAGGTAATAACCCTATCATTCTTCATAAGTACACAACCAAGTCCTTTCTTTGATGCATCACTATAAATAACGAACCCATCATTCCCCGATGGTAGAGTCAATATCGGAGAATTGACTGATCTTATCTTCAGTTCTTAAAAAACATTATTCACACATTTTTTTCCTAACAAATTTAATCCCTTTTCTTGTGAGATTTGTTAATGGGTTATCCAATCGGGAAAAATTATAGATGAAACATCGATAATAACCTGCTAAAAAAATAAAACTACGTACCTCAGTTATACTCGTTGGTGTTGGCCATTCCTGGATTGCTCTTGTCTTAACACGATCAACAGAGATTCCATCCTGAGAGACAATATGTCTAAGAAAATAAAACTTCTGAAGCCAGAATTCACACTTTCTAAACTTCCCATATAATTCATGCCTTCTCAGAGCCTTCAGGATAATGAGCATGTGATTTTCATGATCTTCGTAGCTTTTGAAGTATACCAAGATATCATCAATAAACACCACTACAAAATCATCACGATATTCCTTGAAAACTCTATTCATTAGATCTATGAAAATAGAGGGTGCATTAGTTAGCCTAAAAGGCATTACTGTAAACTCGTAATGCCTGTACCTGGTTTGAAATGTTGTTTTCAGAATGTCTTCCTTCTTCACACACAATTGATGATATACAGATCGAAGGTCAATCCTTGAAAAGTATTGATCTCCATGTAGTTGGTCAAATAAAATCATCAATGAGAGGTAGGGGATACTTCTTCTTTATTGTTATAGCGTTGATCTTCCTATAGTCAATGCACAACCTCATAGATCGATTTTTCTTTTTTTTAAAAAGAAAAAGGACTCCCCATAGAGAAACACTTGGTCGAATAAATCCCTTATTACTCAATTCCTCTAGTTGTTTCTTTAGTTATACTAATTCCAAAACGGCCATTATATAAGGGGTCTTCGATATAGGTCTTGAACCAGGAATTAAATCAATGGAAAACACAATTTCTCATTATGGAGGATGTCCAGGTAAATCCTCTGGAAAAACATCAATGTATTTTCTAACAACAGAAACATTCTCTATTTGAACATTAATTTCCAAACCCATAACCATTTCATTCTTTTCCTCCCTAATAATTTAATTTAGTTGAGCTTTTGGGGGTGGATCTAGATAATAATAATGTGTTCATGATTCTTCTCTAAAGATAAGGTGTTCCTTATCATCATCATCAAAAATAGTAACCTCCTTCTTCTTAAAATAATTTTTTTCATAATGGTCTGAAAGCCAATCCATACCAAGTATTATATCAAACTCAATCATGGGTATGACGATGCGATCAACAGATAAAGAACATTTATATGCTCTGATGGGAATGGATTCAGAAAACTTTATTGTGACGATACATCCCTTAGGAGTTTTAACTGAGAACTCCCTTGTTAAATCAAAATAGAAATATCTAATTTTCTTAGAAAACTAGGAAGATATGAAACAATGTGATGATCCGGAATCAAATAAAGCATTGGCTAGACTTGAGGAAACCATTAAATTACCTGCCACCATGTCTTTCAGAGCTTCAACCTTAGTATTAGTGATATCATAATCTTGGCCTTGATCCCTCAGAAGTTTATGGGTTAAGTTCCCATGATGTTGAGGACAATCATTTTCATAATGTCCCATCTCCCTGCAATTGTAGAATTGAACATCGGTAGCTTCTTTCTTCCCCTTGCAATCATGAGCTTGGTGGCCTTGTTCACCACACTTATAACAGACTACCATTCCTTTTAAGCAATTACATGGGTGTTTGTTCAAACATTTACTATAGGATGGATATTCAACTTTTCCCTTCCTACCCATATTTCCATTTCCAGAGTGATCAGTTGATCTCTTCTTATCTTGCTTTGCTTTAAATTCATAAGACATAGAAAATTCTTTTTCTGTCTTGATAGCATATGAGATAATATCTTCGTAAGATGAGAAGGATTGTGAGACTAATGCTCAATGGAGAAACAGTTTTAACCCATCAAAGAAATGATCAATATTACTTCTTGGTCTACATATATAATCTGCAGCATGCCTCGCTAACCTTGTAAATTTAGCCTCATACTTTGCGACATTCTCATCTTTCTTTTGCCTCAGACTCAGAAATTGCCTTTCCATATATTCTCGATGGACACGAGGAAAGTGTTTTTCTATGAAAATCTCTTTGAACTACCTCCATTACATATTTGATACTTCTTCATCTTAATTTGTGTTTTGAATGAATGACAACCATTGATTTGCATCTTCAGTGAGGCGATAAACTGCCATGACAACTTTTTCCCTTTGACTACTCCCCAAAGCCTGAAAATTTTTCTCTTGGGAACTTATCCATTGCTCAGATACCAATAGATTTGTACTCCCATTGAAATTTGGTGGTTGTTTCCTCATGAAGCGGTCTAACATTGATCCTCCATCATAGGGATCAAGGTACTCTATATGGGTAAGGTTATTATTCATAACCTGAGTGAGTTGTCCCAATATAGTGATAACATGATCAACACTAGTTTTATCACCATCTCCACTATAATTTTCTTGAGTAGGAGGGAAATTCCTACATGAATTGTGTGCATTGATATGGTTTCCATTACTTCCACTAGGAAGAATTTCCAAACAATAGAATACACTAGATTAGTTTATGAATCGCAATAGATAAATCCAAACATGTAAAACACTTAACATGAATTGAACAGTTTATGGATATAATCCATAATCATAAAAATGTTTTCTTTTGGGAAGTATATACCCATAAACCCTTCATAATGGTTTGTAAAGAAAGTGAGAAGTATCCAAAGAATATCCCCCGGGAGTGTCGTAACCAAGAGTGCAGCATGTCCTGTTGTCGTGCACCAGTTCCCGTTCGAGTATAGCTCAAAGCAGTGTTTTCAGGTTTTACCCCTAGGTACATCTGTGCTAGAGCCTCCTCTACCTGCTCATATCTAGACAAGGATTAATTTCTTGGAAAAATCACAAAATCTCTACAATACCAAAATACTAGGAAGTTCATCTATACTAATCATCAAAGTCCATCTTAGGTCTATGTGCTCTAATCAGACATTATCAAAATCTAGCTACCAAGGTTTGTACTAAACATCCTCTGATACCAACTGTAACACCCTAACCCCAATTACCCAGATTCGGTGTATTATTACATAAAATTGGCATGATCACAAAAGATCAAGTCTCGAAAGACTGATTAGTTTAATAGACTTAGAAACACTAGATACATTAACAAAGTTTTTATTATATCATAAAATGAAAAAATACAACAACATCTTGTCTCCCCAGACCACAATCATATCCCCCCATACTATCCCTATAGGTCATTCATAAAATACATCTTCACATATTGGGAAAAATAAAACATAGAAAGGGGTGAGCACAGATGCCCAGTAAGGATAACAATATAGCAAAAACTTTCATAAATAAGCACAAACATTTAAGGCAATGTATAACTAAAAAAATCTTTTTAAACTTGAACTTCAGCATAATATGGTAGAAATAAAATTATATAATTCCATTTACTTATACACAAGGATATTCTACTAATCTAATAATCACATGAAATATCAATAACAACTTTCATAATGATAGAATGCATAATGCCAGACTATATTAACCACATAGTCAAGGCCTTGTACCAAGACTACAAATAATATTTTCTCAAGGCCTTATGCCAAGACACTATTTTGTCTCATGATACCTACCGATGCATCGAGGATCTATAGTGGGATCCACCCATCACTAACTAACTCCAATGCATTCCTCATATGAACAGGTTTAAATATAACAAAAACATTCGTATTAAAACTAGCATACGAAATGTCAATACTTTATCCATAAACCATGAATGGTATAAAAATAGCACATCCATAGTAAAACTTGTCACAAAAACTTAAATACAATATTTACGTTTTGTATCATAATAAATCAACTCCAAATAAGATTAAAATCCATCAAAGGATGTTGACATAGATGAAATCTGAACTATTTGAGACAAATATCTCTTTTTTGAAAACATTTAAAAGTCACATAATTATAAAATAAAACATTTACTTTGAAAATATTCTTATAAGATTTTAAGGGAAGTTTCGACGATTTTATAATTGTGGAAAATATCCGCACCTGCCGTATAAGTTAAAAATACATTCTTACCTTAATTTTGTCGAAAAGGTAAAAAAGAACCTTGTTTGGAAAACGACGAAAAGATTCCTTTCAAACCAATTTATAAAAATTCAAACAAGGGTATAAATGCATTTATCCCATAGTCTAGTAAATATTAAAAATGTTTTGGAATACTTTTTTAAGAACATGGATGTGGATGATAAAGAGGTCCCAGTAGATAATTATGTATAAACAACCTCCGATAATGAAGAGATTGTGAAATAAACCCTTACCTTGTACTTTTCCTTCATAAAGGGTAGGTTAACCACCTGTATAATGGTGACATAATTTTTAATAAATTATTCAATAATCATATACATTAATATGATATCATATATTATCTTCCAATATTTGATTTTAGTATTATCATTGTTTTGGTTCTAACTGATTCGTTCTCCTTTGTATGCTTGGTTAAGTAAGTCATGTTTGTGATGAATAGGATATATTTGATTTATATAAAGAATTATATTATGTCATTAAACATTATTTTTAACCATAAAATTAAAATTATTCTTGAATGGATATGATGGGGAAATGAATCTCATCGCGTTCATGGAGACGGTAATTCGTACGTACGCACGAACGCTACTTCCATTTCATTTTTCATTTTAAAAGGAATCAAAACGAAATTATAAATAGGTATATTATTATTAAATTATAATTTAATATCTTATATATGTTACTTATTTTCATTAACACCATCCTTTATACGTTCCATGTCTGGTATAAACGAGTCATATCACTTTGAGGGGGCGGTAGTCCGCACATCCTCAAATCAAATTATTGTATATATATAAAACATGAAACGAATAATGGTATGATATAAAATGGAATTAAATAATATTATATATAAAATAAATATCATTAATATCATATTTAATTATAGTGCCATCATTAGTTCCACCACGAGAGGTTGTAGGAGATAATTGAACATTCATCGTTTCGTGAGGCGTTTGGTTTTCATCCATAGAAAAATTATATTCTTCACCCATTAGATGGATGTGTGTGTAAGTGTAGTTCTAATAATTCTCATAAAAATATCCTAGTATATTTAGTATACTGTTTTTTTTACAAAAGAAAATAATAAGAATAATTTAGGGGTTGGAGAAGTAAAATAAAGGAAAATAAGCTAAGAGAAATCGTTACCTTTAATTTGGGAAACTCCCTTTGGTTTGAACCAAAAAGGACTCTTGAAGTGCCTTTTGACTAAGGTAAGGCTTCTATGAGGAGTATAGGGATGTAGGTAGCATAATTTGGGAGAGGTTGGATGAGCCAAAATGCTTGAGAGGTGTGCGGAATTGGTTAGAAGTGGTGTCCTTTTATAAGGGGGAGGAGGGGCTCTTTAGGAAATATTGAAAATATTATTTTATTATATAATGATTTTCGGTTTCTAAAGGTCCAAAACTCATTAAAGATGAATATAAAATGACTCATGATCTAAATGAAATCATTAAATAATAATTGGACTGGTTTTAGGTGTTATTTTATTCTTCATAATCTTATTTATTGAAATCATTTTTTAATGAGGTAAACACTACATCATTATTGTTTCATAAATAATTTATTTTATTAAATTTCTTAAAATTATAAAAAAAATGATGTAGTAAATCTTCTTATATTTATACTGAATATTTATAGTAAAAAATATAACATATATAACCCTATATAATTTTTTTTTAAAAAGATATATGCTTATGTCAATTTTGTTTTTACTTTAACTTAATTAATATAAAGTGTCATTATCACTTAAAAGTGGCTCTATGCGGTCCCAAAATAGACTAAAAGATTACCTTGTTCGAAATTGTATCACCTAATAGGGTTAATACACGTTTTAAGTCAATTTAGTATTATTATAATATTATTTTTTACCCTTATTTACTGTATTTACCCTTTAACCATGGTAAATAAAATATTTACCGAAGTAATTATTCAAACTGTCTAAAAATAAAATTTACCTATTTACAAAATTTTAACCTAATGAATCTAAATATAGAATCCATTTTTTTAAATTCAAAACACAGAAGTGGCAGAAATTAATTTTAAATTAATTCCCGTTGTTAATACAAAAAGCGTGTTTTTAAGAAATAATAGCTATCAAAATATTGGCACTTGCTTATGTCCTATTTAAATGTGAAATTATGTCCAATGACCAATATTGGATTAAATGGTAAAAATATAATCTAATTATACATTAAAATCACTAAAATTCATAATTTATCAATATTAATTATTTTGATTAAAAAAGTTGTTTATAATTAAAATTTAGTAATTTTAACTATTAATCAAAATATGAAAGTTATCAGAAAAGAACCAAAAATTTACCCTAAGCTAATTTAGATATTCTGAATCCAAAAATGATGTCCATTTTGAAAGATAAAATGTATAAAATTTAAAAAAGTGGGTATTACTATTCATAACGACTAGTTTATTAGTTGTGGTATTTTAGAACTCAAAGTTGCATACAACACACGCTACTGTATTATTCAAAGAGAAGCATACTGTGGAAGCTTGGGGTGTTACACAATTAGAATATTTTATGTTTATATTTAGAAAATTGGAATTCATAATGACCTTATTTCACCATATACACAAGAAAAAAAATGGTGTTTTTGAAAGTAAGAATGGATGTTTAGTGAGGATGGATCAAACTATGTTAATAGAGAATGGTACCACTAAGAATTTTTTGAAATAAGTTATTATATTAGTAGTTCATATTCAAAATCAATACTTATATGGTCCAAATTCTCATATTTCCACATATAAAATGTATTATCAAAAGAAATTAAGTTTTAAGTATCTAAGAGTGTCTGGAATCCCCTGTATTATCAAATAAAAAGGTAGAAATTTGGGCATGTTTGAACAAAGATTTATTGATGATATCTCTATAGGATATCCTAAAAATGGAATTGGATATAATACTTATGTAAAATTGATATGGAAGATTTTTTATACTATTAATGTGAAGGTGTTGGAACACACAATGATCTAAAGGTCCCATGATGGAGCAAGTTTCATAATTGATAGATATAAATCCATTTTGTTCAAACAACCTAAATAATAATTAAAAATTTATGAAAGTGTGGAAGATGTGAAAGATAAGTAATTGAATTCGTCCATTTTATGTAATGAGGAACAACCTTGTTCATCTTATCCAAGGATGACAAGATGGTTGGAGGTAGAAAAAATCATTAGATATTAAGGACAACAAGTTCAAACTATGAGAAATTTAAGAATAACATCACATACCTCACTAATTTCATAAGTAAAACTAAGAGATGTTAAAGAGGATTTAGAGAACAAAGAGTGGGTTAATTTTATGAATGAAGAGTTGGATCAGATAAAGAATAATGAAACATGGGATTTTGTACCCAATATCGAAAACCAAAATATCATTGGAACTAAATGGGTATTTCAAAACAAGTTAGATAAAAAGGGTGAACGTATGAGAAAAAAATGAAAGACTTGTGTCTAAAGCGTTTTCTCAAGTGGAAGGAATTTATTTTTATGAGACCTTTGAACCAATGGCAAGGATAGAAAATATAATTATATTTATTACTATTATATCCTAAAAGAAGTACATGATATTCCAAATGGATTTAACATCCACCTTCCTTAATGGTGACTTAGAAAAAGAGGTATATATTGAACAACCTTGTGGATTACTACTTGGTGATGAATATAATTGTGTTTACAGGTTAAATAAGTATTTATATTTATTGAAATAGTCCCCAAGGTCTTGGAATTCCAATCTAGATGAATGGTTGAAGAAGTTGAAGTTTTAAAAGGGAAGAGTGGATAACAACATCTATATAAGAGATGATAAAGAGGTATCTGTCATTGTTATTATTTATTTAGATAATATTATATTTTCTATAAATGAAGAAATATTATTTGGTAAAATTTCTTATGAGATAAATAAGTTATTTTAAATGTCCATGCATGGTGAGATGAGATGTTTTCATGTTTTAAAAAACTCTCAAGAGGAAGATCATATTTTTCTTTCTCAAGATAAGTATGCTTAGAAGATTCTAAATAAAATTAGCAAAGTGGATTAAAAGATAATTTTCACATGAATTTTAGTGGGAAATAATTTTTATAATAATATTAAAGGAATGGAAGTGGATCCAAGATAGTTTTATAAGTTTATTGAGAGTTTTTTATACATCATATCTTCAAGAATGTATATAGTTTATATTGTCACACTTTGTAATAGCCATAAATCTGACCCCAAAATTGTATCATTTCATTGTTGGAAAGATTATTCTAAGGTTAATAATGACACAATAGGTTTTAATTTAAAATGCGACAATAAAGGGAATTTTGATCTATTTGACTAAAAAAATGCAGATCGGGGAACTTGTGTTGATGATAGAAGATATACAGTAAATTGAGTTTTATTCATTAGAGAGAGGTATGTATATTGGCACACTAATAAGTTTATGTCTCTGAGTATTATTTATGTAGACTATATGGGTTCTACTCAATCTACAACACAAATTAAATGGATCAGAATTTGGATGAATGATATTAAAGTAGAGGTGAAATTACCACTTCACATGGGATGTAATAATCAGTGTTCCATTAATATTTCATGAAATTTAGTTCAACATTCATGTTTTAAGAAAATATATATAAATTATTACATCATCAACTATATTTTTGAAAAGAAAGAGTTAAAACCATAATTTGTTCCTATAAAGGATAAAGTGTCTGGTATTTTTACTAAACTATTTCAAAAAGATGATTTTAAAAGTTTTAGGTTGATTATGGGAGTTAAACCTAATTCCTCTCAAAGATAAGGTATATTGATTCAGTCCCTTATCTCATATTATTCTCTAGATTCTGTTTGTCAAAGGGGGAGAAAAACAAAATAAAACATAAGTCTATTTATTCCTTTATATATTAACAAATTGTATATACAAAGGGGGAGTGAAATATTTTTAAAATGAATCTATTGATATTTATTTTCCAAATGGTAAGGAATTTTTTATTTATGGGAATCATATATCTATGGAGAGTTTTTAAAAGTGTTAATTTTTTAATTCATCAGTAAGTATGTGTTAATTATTCTAACAGTTTGTTGAAGTGCATATATGAATTTTTTTAATACAGATTCCATGGATTGACTTTTCAAGTTGAGGGAAAATTTTATGTGATAATGAAGTATTGATTCGAGAAGATGATCCATTTTCAAATCAATTTCCAAGTGGAAGAATTTTCTCAAGTTGAATCAGGAGGATCTAGTGTGAAGATTTTGATTGTAAATCACTATTTTTATAGAAAACATGTCACAATCCATCCTGGGTCGACCCTGAACCGGTCACCCGAGTCGGCGCGCGACATGGCCTGAAGGGCATTCCCGATCCCCACGGGGTGGCAACC
Source organism: Viscum album (assembly GCA_963277665.1). Taxonomy (NCBI): domain Eukaryota; kingdom Viridiplantae; phylum Streptophyta; class Magnoliopsida; order Santalales; family Viscaceae; genus Viscum; species Viscum album. The sequence goes on from OY728158.1 coordinate 1,791,757,126, forward strand.
AGTTTCGGGCATCAAAATTAAACCGTTGGGAACGATTTGGCCCATAAAAGATACATAGATAAACAAGAATAAATGGAACTCGGGCAGAGCAACAAGAAAAGGAACAGAACACCTCAATATACCTCTATGTGACCATCCAAGTCACCTCCCAACCAAAATCTGGACTTGCTCTAACAATGAGCAACTCAAATGAGAGAAACCTGATCAAAGGAAACCAGCAACTGAAATGATAAAGTAGGCATGAGAATTTAAAACGCTCAGTAGGGATTCCATGAGTAAACCACTGAATCCAAGTCCTTCCTTTCCCGAAACAATCCATTAATGCAAGTTGGAAAGTACAATTATAAAAGTAGGATTTTCACATTTGAAAATAAACAACACGTTTTTCCCATTTAAAACCCAATACATTATACATGCCCTTTTTCAAAATCATTTGTCATTTTATGAACAAAATCCAAAACAGAATATACCAATACTGTGCCAGAGTAAAACGAGTAAGAGTGAAAGATGAAAATAAACTAGCACACGAAAAGTAAACAAGACCAGTGCATGGAAAGTAAACAAGACCAGTGCACGGAAATTAAACCAGAATGGTGCATGGAAGGTAAACAAGAGCAGTGCCCGGAAATTAAACAAGCAATGAAAATAATCGAGTAACCATGGGCGATTCTAAACATCCCTAGAAGACCCCTATACGTACTCGGTTTCGGAACCACCTGTCGGTGTATGGTGAAGCTCCTAAGTCTATAACCAACTGGCCGCCCTAACTGACCAATCCAGTGGCAAAGCCCGCCTGGCTTAACAATAAATCTAGGGGTACCAACCCGTCTAATCGGAGTTGGTCAGCAACCGTCACTCGATCTCTAAAAGATGCACCAGAACCCTTGGTGGTTATAATAATACTGTGTAATTAAAAGGGCCCTCGCACGCATGACTCATCTCACCACACTTACCTTCCCCAAACACGGATGCTTCCTGTGCGTTCAACCATAAAGTGTTACCCTAGACCGGAGCGCCCCCAAAATACACATTCAATCATTTAAAATTAACAAAGTGCCAACCGGGCCATCACATCACATAAGCATTTAAAACATATTTTTGAAGACTTCAAGTTGCTAACCGGGCATTCAAAGTTTCTGAATCACATTCTTTTCAAAAACAATCACCACAAGGCATTACTTTTAGAAGCACAATTCCACATCATCTTTCAAGTTTAAAAACCAAAATACCTTTACCAAAATAGTTTCAAATCATTTCTAAAACCATATCTATGTCTAATATATCAAATGGGACTTTAACTTTCTCAAACTCACACAGAACATGTTTCAAAGCTAAATAACCAAGTTTTAATGAATAAATCAAAACCATTCCAATAAATCATACAATGAGACCCAAACATCATTTTGAAAACAAGGACCATTTTCAGAGAGTTACAATTCACTTTCAAACCAACAAACCCAAACGTACCCCAAAACACCTTCCACCCATGATTCACATCGCAAGGATCATTTGATAAATAATTTATCCAACCAATAAAAAGGCTTTAAAAAAATGAAAGTTCCTTAAGGTCCACAAACTAAATCAATTTTACCCAGAATACACTTACCAATGGAATTTCCAAGATGTTTCTAAAGTCGTTCACAACTCCACTTTCCCAAGGGTTTATCAAACGAGCATTTTCAAACTTTAGTAAAAAATTTATGTTTTATAAAACATGTCAAACATGTCCGTAGATTTATTAAAATAGGTGCAAGAGTATATACACAGATAAAGAGTTGATTCAGAACCATCTTTAGCAACTCCAACTACCATAACAACACCAGTAATAAAGTGAGATACATTACCAGTGTGAAGACCATATATAAATAAATCTTCTTAAAATGCTCAAGCATAATATAAATTGCTTCAGAAAGGAGAATCATGGAAAACCTACCTCAACTCGCAGACTGAACACGGTGATGCGACATGCCACTCACGGGTGCGCAAGCACCCGCAAGCTGCCGACAGCGGTATCACGGACTTCTCTGCCAACACGCCACAACAATCACAAAAACAATAAAAAACACACAAACAAATATTGAAAATAATCCAAACAGGTGAAAATCGCGTAACCCACCTAACACTCACACAGGCGAAACAGAACGGACCCAAACCACTCGCTTACGACAGTGGTGTTCATCGCACGCCCACTTTAGAAAAAGGCACGCGGTGACCGGGGCTATGATGGCTGGTCGGGGGGAATTAGACGGCACGGTGGCGCTACGAAGGGTCGGATGGTCAGAGCGACTCAAAGGGGGGTGCGGCAAGCAGGGCCGGCTGGGTGTGGGGCAGCCGGAAGCAGGCTGGCCGGAGGCGGGGGCTCACCAGAGGTGCTGGCCGGCGATGCGGAAATGCCGGAAGGAACGGGTTGAGCGTCGGGGTCGCCAGAGCGGTAGGGCGGTGCGGCAGGGTCGCCGGAGTAGGAGGGCGGTGCGGCGAGGCACCGGAGGGGCAGGGCGGCATGGACGAGCTTTGGGGCAGAGCGAGGTCATGTGAGGGGGCGGCACCAGAGGGAGGTCGTTGCGGGAGCAGGGTGCCAGAGGGAGGCTGGTGCGGGGTTGGGGTGTCGAAGGGAGGCTGGGTGCGGGAGCGGGGTGCTGGAGGGAGGCCGTTGTGGGAGCAGGGTGCCGAAGGGAGGCCGGGTGCGGGAGAAGGGTGCCGGAGGGAGGCCGGGACAAAGGATGTTGGACGCTAGAGGGAGCAGGGCGCACGGCCGGGGCGCCGAGGTAGAGCGAGGCCGGAGGGGAGGTGAAACGGGGGGCGGCGCGCTGAAGGTAGGGGAAGGGGGGGGGGGGCGCTGCATGGGTAGTCCAGGGATAGGTTTTTTTTTATTTTATTAACACAATAATAATAATAATATTAATAATATAATAATAATAATAATAATAGTTATCGAATAAGTAAATAAACAAAAAATAAAATCCTGATAATAATAATAAAACTTTATAAAGATAATAAAACTTTATAATAATAATAATAATATCGTTACTATAATAATAATAATACTTTAACAATCCTAATAATAAAATAATAATATTAATATTTATAACAATTTAATACTACTAATTATATAAATTTTGAACATAAAAAATTTAATATTTAAACGTCGGGCGAACACGCGGTCACCCGGGACGAACGCACCGTCACCGCTAATGATGTGGTGACCATGCACTGGCGCGAAACCCACCAACACAATTAAACTTAGAAAAATTCAAACCAGGACCAAGAAAAGATTAAAAACAAGGTCATCTACGGTCAGGGTGTGAAAATTCTCCCCACCACAGACACTTTTCCCCCCAGAAAGTCACTAAGGAAAAAGTCGGCCAAGATTCTAGTCTATGCCCAAACGGAACTAAAGGAACCGAACAGAACTAATAATCTTAGGATGACCTTACTCTACACAAGTCACACCCAACCGATTCAAGAGAAAACTGATGTCCGAGGTTGAGTGGAGAACACGAAGGGGTTCTCCCCACCACAAGAGCTCAACTTGTGAAGAAAAATTAACCATCTAAATAGACAACCCTAGGAAAGGGGGGTCGACGCAGGAACTCTAAACTGATTTAAACCAACTCTTATAGCACGAGTGAAAAACATCACCTTCGTCAAAACGTTGAATCCTCGACCAATGTCAATGACCTTCAACACTAGGTGGAACCCCATGGAAAAGACTTAACCAGACATCGAGTTGAAAAAATGACCCACTGAAATACACAAAACCTAACCACATCCACCCAAATATGACTACTTAGATTAGAATAGAATGAGTCCGTGATAGCCCCATGGTAAAATAATGAACTTACGATAATGTCAAAACTTTAACAGCAGAAAAACAAGTATAAAAAGATCTTAATTGTTTCACCGCCAACACGGAACTCAAAACCCGGACCAAGGCTTCACACCCCTGGGGACTCCTGACTGTGTGCGAGCTTCACCCCAAGGCCTGTGGCTGGGGCTCTGATGGATGAATCATCTCCTGCCTCACAGTCAGGTACTAAAACTCTCTCATCACAGCATACTCTTCAAGCGACGCTTCATGAAAAACTTCTCCAAATGACCCAGACAGCCGCAACGATGACACGTCATCGGAGGGTTGCGATAGGATGGCTTCAAATTTCCGAAACGACCCCACTGATAGTATACCACTGAATGATCTGATGAACCGGGAGCTGGGACCAAATGAGATAACTCCTCTGGAATAGGTTTCTCTAGCATCCTTTCCTCCCTAGATTGAGAAACCCCACAAACAACTGGGTATGCTAGACTACCAACCACCTGAGCTCTGGACACCAACTCAGCTAAAAACGCTTCCTCCACCAGCTTCTCAAAACAATGGTCTTTAGGAGGGAGGACCTGCTCCTTGATTTTTGGATAGAGACCCCCGATAAAAAGAGAGGCCTTCATGAGCTCATGCGACACCACCTATGGAGAAAAGGCAATCAATTCCTTGAAATGGTCAACATATGATTTCACCATCTGTTGACCTTATTGAATATGCACGAGCTCTCCCTTTTTATTTTCCTTCACTTATTCAGGTATAAATCCTTGGATGAAGATGGTTTTAAAGACATCCCATGTCATTCTGACTTGCGTTGACGGTGGGGCAACCACCTTCCACTGTTCCATAACAGGACCTTCAAATAATCACATAACAGCACGAACCCTAATGGTCTCGTGAGTTCCCAACATTCTAAAGATACTCTCCACTTCTTCAAGCCACTCTACTACTTCTAACGGGCCTCGATCACCACGAAGAATAGGTAACGTCTGAGAAGGACTAGAAACTGGGCATGAATCATTAGAAACTTTGGGGATCTTTTTGGGCGATATTATATGAACACCATAAAAACACAAAGCCAAAAATCAGCATCCAATCAAATCTTATTCAAAAGAACAATCACATAATAACAAGTGGCTCGCACGCCAAAAATCCACTTTTCAAAAATCACCATTTCATTTCAAGACTACTTACAAACACAAAACCCACTTTCCAAATCAAAATCCAATTTCCAAAATCATTTTCCTCTTTCAAAAATCATTTTAGAAAGACAAGTTCAAACCTTTGGTTTTAAATAAACACCCATAGCATCTCATGAATCATCGCATGTGTGTCCATCAATTCCACTCACGTCATCCACGAACAAGTTCCTCTCATGAACTTTTCACACAAACCCGCACACATGCGATCATTCATAAGGAAAACCAAGGGTCTCAACCAAACCATTTCCCTACCAATTCCAAGAAAACACCCGGTTTTGAAACCAAAACACTTTAAATTTCAAAAATCCCTTTACCAGTTTAACCCCATTTTAAAGAAAACACTTCCATTTCAGAATTCACCTTTAATTTTCAAAAACACAATCACACCAACTAGAACCAAACATAGTACAACTTACAAAGAATCACTAGAATGAGGAACTAGAAGTTACGCTTAACCCGATGACATGGAAGTGAGTCATGCCCCATGTAAGAATCAACAGCTAGGAGGAACCTAAACCGTGTACTCGGACTCCACATGAGTCACTACTCCATGTGAAATCGTGGCGTGATACTGGCTCGTCTCCTTTTTCATTCCTCATTCCAAAACGAGGTCAAAAGAAAAAATTTCCGGAATACTCTTGGTAACTCGAGGATCAACGCGAGAAAGAGTTCACGACGCTCTTCCCGCACCTACCTCTCAAGTTCCGACAGTCCCAATCTCCTTCTACTGAACAACCCAAATAATAAGAACCTCCCTCTGATACAATTTTGTCACGAACCAACCCGGGTCAACCCTGAACCGGTCACCCAAGTCAACCTGCGACATGGCCCGAAGGGTGTTCCCGATCCCCACAGGCTGGTAACGAGTGTCGGGCATCAAAATTAAACCGATGGGAACGATTTGGCCCATAAAAGATACGTAGATAAACAAGAATAAACAGAACTCTAGCAGTGCAACAAGAAAAGGAACATAACTCCTCAACATACCTCCATGTGACCATCCAAGTCACCTCCCAACCAAAAGCTGGTCTTTATCTAACAATGAGAAACTCAACCAAGAGAAACCTGATCAACGGAAACCTGAAACTGAAATGATAAAGTAGGCGTGATCATTTAAAACTCTCATTAGGGATGCCAAGACTAAACCACTAAATCCAAGTCCTTCCTTTCCCAAAACAATCCATTAATGAATGTTTGAAAATACATTTATAAAAGTAGGTTTTTCACATTTGAAAATAAGCAACACGTCTTTACCATTTAAAACCCAATACACGCTACATGCCCTTTTTCAAAATAATTTGTCATTTTATGAACAAAATCCAAAACAGAATATACCAATACTATGCTAGAGTAAAATGAGTAAGAGTGAAAGCTGAAAATAAACTAGCTCAGGGAAAGTAAACAAGAACAGTGCACAGAAAGTAAACAAGACCAGTGCATGGAAAGTAAACCAGACCAGTGCACGAAAAGTAAACAAGACCAGTGCACAGAAAGTAAACAAACAATGAAAATAATCCAGTAACCATGGGCGATCCTAGACATCCCTAGAAGACCCCTGGATGTACTCGGTTTCGGAACCACCTATCGGCGTATGATGAAGCTCCTATGTCTATAACCAACTGGCCTCCCTAACTTATAAATCCAGTGGAAAATCCCTCCTGGACTAACGATAAATCCAGGGGGTACCAACCCATCTAATCGGGGTTGGTCAGCAACCATCACTCGATCTCTAAAAGACTCCCAGGAACCCATGGTGGTTATAATAATACTGTGTAAGTAGGAGGCCCCTCGCACGTGTGACTCATCTCACTGCACTTGCCTTCCCAAAACACGGATGCTTCCAGTGCGTTCACCCATAAAGGGATACCCTAGACAAGAGCGCCCCCAAAATACACATTCAATCATTTAAAGTTAACAAAGTTCCAACCAGGCCGTCAAATCACATAAGCGTTTAAAACAAATTTTTGAAGACTTTAATTTGCTCACCGGGCATTCACATTTTCTGAATCACATTCTTTTCAAAAAACAATCACCACAAGACATCACTTTTAGAAGCACAATGCCACATCGACTTTCAAGTTTACACACCCAAATACCTTTACCAAAATAGTTTGAAATCATTTCTAAAACCATTTCCGTGTATAATATATAAAATGGGACTTTAACTTTCTCAAACTCCCAAAGAACACGTTTCAAAGTTAAATAACCAAGTTTTAACGAACACATCAAAACCATTCTAATAAATCATACAAAGGGACCCAAACATCATTTTGAAAACAAGGACCATTTTCAGAGAGTTACAATTCACTTTCAAACCAACAAACCCAAACATACCCCAAAACACCTTCCACCCATGATTCACATCGTAAGAATCATTTGATAAATCATTTATCCAACCAATAAATAGGTTTTAAAAAAATACAAGTTCCTTAAGGTCCAAACACTAAATCAATTTTACCCAGAATACACTTACCAATGGAATTTCCAAGATGTTTCTAAAGTCATGCACAACTCCACTTTCCCAAGGGTTTATCAAACAAGAATTTTCAAACTTTAGTAAAAACGTTATGTTTTATAAAAAATGTCAAAAATGTCCATAGATTTATTAAAATAGGTGCAAGGGTATATACACAGATAAAGAGTGGTTTTAGAACCATCTTTATTAACTCCAACTACCATAACAACACCAGCAATCAAATGACACACATTACGAGTGTGAATACCATATATAAATAAATCTTATTAAAATTATCAAGCGTAAAATAAATTTCTTCATAAAGGAGAATCAAGGAAAACCTACCTCAACTCGCAGACCGAACACGGTGACGTGACATGCCATGCACGGGTATGCAAGCGCCTGTAAGCTGCCCACAGCATTATCACAGACTTCTCTGCCAACACACCACAACAATCACAAAAACAATCAAAAACACACAAAAAAAATTTAAAATAATCCAAACAAGTGAAAATCACGTAACCCACCTAACACTCACATAGGAGAAACAGAACGAACCCAAACTACTCGCTTATGAAAACGGTGTTCATTGCGTGCCCACTTTAAAACAAGGTGCGCGGTTACCGGGACCACGACGGCTAGTCGGGGGGTGCCAGACGGTGCTGCCGCACTGCAAAAGGCCGGAGGTCGGAGCGGCTCAAAGGGGGTTGCGACGAGCAGGGCCGTCCGGGTGCGGGTAAGCTGAATGTAGGCTGGCCAGAGGCGGGGGCTCGCTAGAGGTGTTGGCTGGCGAGGCATAAATTCCAGAAGGAGCGGGCTAAGCGTCGGGGTCGTCGAAGCAGCAGGGTGGCGCGACTTGGTCACTGGAGTGGGAGGGCGGCGCGGCGAGGCACCGGAGGGGCAGGGCGGCGCGGCCGGGCTTCGGGGCGGAGCGAGGCCGGGTGAGGGAGCGGCTCCAGAGGGAGGTCATTGCGGGAGCGGGGTGCCGGAGGGAGGCCGGTGCGGGGGTGGGGTGTCGAAGGGAGGCTGGGTGCGGGAGCGGGCAGCAGAAGGGAGGCTGTTGCGGGAGCAGGGTGCCGAAGGGAGGCTAGGTGCAGGAGCGGGGTGCCGGAAGGAGGCCGAGATAAAGGGATTTGGGAGCCGAAGGGAGCAGGTCGCGCGGCCGGGGCGCCGATGCGGAGAGAGGCTGGAGGGGAGGTGAAACGGGAGGCGGCGCGCTAAAGGTAGGGGAAGGGGGGGAGGCGCCGCATGGGTAGTCTAGGGATTGTTTTTTTTTTCATTTTATTAACACAACAATAATAATAATAGTAATATAATAATAATAATAATAATAATAATAGTTATAGAATATGTAAATAAACAAAAAATAATATCCTGATAATAATAATAAAACATTATAAAGATAATAAAACTTTATAATAATAATAATAATAATACTATCGTAACTATAATAATAATAATACTTTAACTATCCTAATAATAAAATAATAAGAATAATATTTATAAAAATTTAATACTACTAATTATATTAATTGTGATGATAAAAAATTTAATATTTAAACATCGGGCGAACACGCGGTCACCCAGGACGAACGCACCGTCCCCGCTAATGATGTGTTGACTGTGCACCGGCGCAGAACCCACCAACACAATTAAACATAGAAAAATTAAAATCGGGACCCAGAAAAGATTAAAAACAAGGGCATCCGCGGCTGGGGTGTGACAAAACATAACATTATTTTTCAATAATCTTTTTTCCTATAACAATTTTAATTTAGTATTCTTATAATTATTGAATTATTATTTATATAAAACTTTTTAGTTTGAAAGTGATTTAGGTTCCTAGGTTTCTAAAAAAATATAGATTGGGATATTATTGAGTCATAGAGCTTTTTGTTAGACATTGTGTACTTTAGAAAATTTTCTCCCAAATAAAAGTATATAAAATGAATAAGTTTCTATAGAATATGGTTTTCATATAGTGAATAAATAATTTATAAGGTTCAAGTATATGTGATTATTGTATTTTATTCTCTTTTCAACACCGAAATAATGTTTAAAGTTTAGTGATGTTTGATGATTCATTTAAGATGAAGTTCGTTCCAATATTTATGGAGTGTTTGAATATTATTTGAATCAATTTTGAAGAGTTTGGAAAAAATGTGAATATATATTAAAATAATCTAGTATTCTGAGTTAATATGTAAAATTTTCTATGTTTTAGGTGTGTATGGGTAATCGTGGAGGACTATATGAGTCATTATTGACTTACGTATGTTTCCTTTTGAGCTATGTACGATTCATTGAACGTGTGTATGAATCATTGTAGCCTATGTAGGATTCATTTTATCCAAATTATGAGCCATTTACTATTATGTATGAGTCAATTCATTTTGTGTATGAGTGATTCTGCTACTACGTATGATTGATCCAAACATGTGTATGAGTCAAATACTTGGTGAAAATTTAGGAGTTCTATTTAATTAAAATGTGAGTTTACAAAGTTATTTATTGAAAATAAAATCAATTGTGAATATTCCTATGATATTTTACCATGGATAAAACATCACAAAATGGGTTTTTTATTCAAGAAAGGGATAAAAAGGTTTGTAAAATGAAGAAAAATGAAAGAATATTGGTTATGTAGTAACTACATGGTTATGTTGTATCTATTTATACTTTTTTATAATGATTTGGAATATAGTTAAAAAAATAACAAAGAAGCGAGAATATATAGAAAAATTTGAAAAATAGTTAGAGAATGTTATTTGTTTGAATTTTACTGCTAAATTCAAATTAAAATGAGATTTTTTATTGATGTGTGGTAAAATAAATAATTAAATACAGCATCGTGTATACAATAAGAAGTAAAGGAATATAAATATAAGTGATCTCTATGAGTATCTACAAAATTATCAAGAATATTTTTGTGAGAGTAATTAGAATAATAAGAGGTTTTATAATTCACATAGAGAGAATAAAATAAACCCAACATAATACAGTTTGAAGAAGAAAAAGGAAAAGCAATACCATAAAAACTTTATGGAAATCTAGTTATATTAAAGTATTTATTATTATTGAAATAAAATCATTTACCATTGTAATAGTGTTGGAAGCACTCAAATACTAGTAAAAGATTTATAAAATGAGTATAAGGATATTACATGCTTGGTTATTAACATAAGTTGATATTAGTGGGTCATTTGGTCTTAGTGAAATCAAGATCATGTCAAGGATTAGTCTTTTATTTTTAATGGTGAAACTTATAAATCTATTATTTCCTTTTGTGTGTGTGCTTGTATGTGTTGATAGTAAACAAACTTAACATCTTAATAGGTGCAAATGTTGTTTCATGAATAAATAAAAAAATAAATTTATAATCATTGTTTCACCCCCCCCCCCCTCATGGCGATTTCATTGATCTTGTGGGTATTTTACATTGGTATTAGAGAAATAGTTCCCTTTATGATCTACTATTTAGAGTTTGGAGAATTGGAGTTTCTCACTGGTTAATGTTCTATCCACTAATTTCTTTTATCTATAGTTGATAATATGAATTTAGTGAAAAAAAAGGGGATTCTCTTGTTTGATAAAAAGTTTTAATATAGAAGGATTGAATGGTACCAAACCTATTATCTATCAGTTATGAATTCTTTAAAGTTACAACTGATGAATTTATTCCCCATTTTTATGGTTCTTCTATGACTATGGTAGTCAATAATAATCATGGAAATGATGTATGTTCTCATAATTCTATATTTTATTCCCTTTCAAAGAGTGAATTTCTAAAAGTTTAAGGAATAAAAATATAAAAAGGCATATATGAGAATCTTGAGAACATCTATGAAGGTAAAACTAATGTGAAGTGAGAAAAGAAACAAATTTTTAGGTTTTAGTATAATGAATTCATGATGCAAGATAATGAAGATATAGTTGTCTTCTTTATAAGGGTTAATGATATTGTGAGTATAATTAGATTCGTTGTTGTGAATTTAGAAAATTATACACTGGTATATTTGATCTTGTCCATCCTACCTAAAATGTTTAAAGAAAACGTTTCCGCTTTGGAATATAAATATCTATAAACATTCCATATTTATGACTTACACGACATTATAATTGCCTATGATATGAGAAAATATAATTTTTTCAAGAATATGGTTGTGGTATAAAAGGAAATTTATTTTAAATCCTTGAAGTAATATAAGTATAAGAAGAAGTTTGATGGAGTTGAAGCTAGTTTTTCATGATCAGATTCATAGGTGGATTTAAAGTTTGATAAAATTATTTCCCTTATTTAAATAAATGTGAGAAGAGGAAATTGAAAATTTAAGTTAAATATTCCACTAAAATTTATAAATTTAGATCAATTGGAAATTTTACTACAAACTTCCAAATTTAATTAAAGATCATTCTAGTGTGATGAAGAAGAAAAACCAAGAAAATATTTTATGAAGAAAGTAACACATATTAACAAGTTAATGTTTTCTTCTTATGTAAAGAGAAGTAATGTCTCACAATTGAAGAAGAATAATTTCTTATCCAAGTTTAAAATTAGTTTTAGCGGTGATGAAGAAGATGAATTTGAGGCTTCCAAGGATATTAATGAAAATATTTTAAACACTAAGGTGAATAAAGAAGAATTCATCAGTGATGAATGTAGAAATTCTATAAGTGAATAAAAATAAACATAGATGGATTTTATGTTGAAAATATAATTAAAGGAATGTTTTTAAAATATCACAAAGTGGGAGATGGAGATTATAATTTAGGATAAAATAGTCAATATTCTTGAAGTAATGGATATGACTACGAAAAATAAATATTAAAAACTACAAAAATAAATTTATGACCCAAAGAATATTATTTATGATAATAAAAATCTATACATCAGTATGGGAGAAAAATTAAAGGATAAATAGAAACTAGATTTCTATTTTCAATGGTAATTGGTTAAGGTAGAAGAAGAACTGAACAATTCTAAATCCATCTTATAGATTTCTATTTTAGCATTTAGAGATATTCAATGAAGTATGAGGCTTGTAAAAACCAATAAAAATCATCCTATAAGGGTGAAAAAAATTATGAAAAGATAGAAGAGATCCTAATAATAATAAGAAAGTGAAGAAGACTATGAATTTGGAAAAATGAAGTGAATATTAGAAATTTGAAAATTCTAGGGACTAAAACTTGAAGTCAAAGACTACTAAATCCAATGGATAGAAAAAGGATATTAAAAATACTATTATCAATATTAATATGTTAAGATTTAACAATTTTTTTTTCAAAAAAAAGAATCCAATACTAGTCACTCAATGAATGAAGGAAGGCAAGTATCAAATACAGGACAACATACTTGTTACAAAGTTAAGTATGCTTTCTATGGTTGTTTTTGGTACTGTATAGGATTTTGGAATATGGATTAAATGGTTTGGTTTAAATACCAATATAATTACTATCCTAGGATGATTTATATTCAAGGTTTGAGTGGGATTCAGTCAACTTAAAAGAAGAAAGTTTAGAAATAGATTGAAAATTATGGATAGAAAATATAGAACAAGTTTGAGAAGGTATGACCAGCCTAGTCACTATGAAAATGAATGCATAATACTTTTACAATAATATAAAAATATGTGTTTCAATGCCCAACAGCCTAAAAAGAAGAATATCATAGTAAATGATAAATATTCAGTTGTGGGAGTGGTACTTAAAGAATCAAACGGGGATAATCCATGAATTATGGTTAGTGGATGTTCCTCTCATATTACAGGGGATTTAGAGATTCTTAAATATGTTGAAAAGTGTAAATAAGGATAATTTTCCTTAGGAAATATTGGGTCACTCAAAATAAATGGTTTTGGATCATGTGTGATTAAGAAGGATCAATTGAAATCCAATGAAATTTTATTTATTAAAGTACTAAAATACAATTTACATAGTTTTTATTAGTTATGAGATGGAGAAAATGAAGAAATATTTCAAAAGGAAGGAAGTTTTTTAATATCTTAAAGGATGGATATATTTTAACAAGATGATGGTGGATAATAGGTAATATATTTCAGGATGGTAATGCCAAAAATTATTATTATTCAAACATAAAATAAGAAAATCATTTTTGGTATTGAAGGCTTGGTTATCTAGGAGAATAGAATATGAGTAATCTTACTAGATTAGATAATTTTTAAGATATTACTAAGTTTAAAAGTGAAAGTAATTGTATGTGATAAACATTAAAAAAAGGGGTAAATTGTTAACTCTTTACACAAGAATATGGATATTCAATTTAGCCAACCATTAAATCTCATTCATTTAGATATTTGTGGGCCTTTGTAGAAGAAATCAATAAATGTATATAATTATTTAATTTCATTTATTTATGAATTTACTTGAATTATATGTATTATGTTTATGAAATATAAATCATAGGCTCTAAATATATTTAAGAGTTTCAAAATAAGTGTATAGGAGGGTGGTTTCTCCTTAAATAAGATCTAGATAGATAATGGTTTTGAATATACAAGTGGAATATTAGATGTTTATCTTGAGAAAAATGGTATTAATCGTGAATTTATTTCACTATATACATAGTTATAAAATGGTTTTTCTAAATAGAATAACATATGTTTTGTGGTGATGGATCAGAATTTGTTAATAGAGCATGATACCGCTCAATATTTTTGGAGACAAGCCATGAGAGGAGTGTTTTATATTCATAATTGATTCATATATAAGAAAAATTATGATATTTACTCATATAATATCTATTACAAAAAATATTTAAGTTTTAAGTATCAAATATTGTTTGGAATTCCTTGCATTATCAAAGATAAAGGTGAAAAATTTGCAAGTTTGACCAAAAATGTGTGGATGGTATCTTCCTAGGTTATCCCCCAAATGGAAGAGGATATAATTGTTACAAACATGTGATATGTAATATTGTTGATACTTTTGATGTGATGATTCTGGAACACACATAGAAATAAAGTACACATAAAGAAGCAAGTACCGGGAGTGATGGAAATAAAGCTATTTTTGTCAAGAAACCTGAAGAAATTTCAGAAAATGATGAAATTATGGAAAATGTATAGGGAGGAGAAGAAGATTCAACCATTCAAAGTGATTATTAAACACCTCATTTATCTAATACAAAGGTTTATAATAAATTTATAGGTCCAAAACAATCATTATATATCAATGAAAATAAGTTAAGAATAAGATAAATTTGAGGGCAACATCACATACCTAACTATTTTCATAGGCTGAACCTAGAGATGGTGAAGTGGATTTATATAATCAAGAGTGTGTTTATTCTATGAATAAACAGTTAGATCCGATATAGACAAATGGAGCATGGAAATATGAAAAAAATATCATTGGAACTAAATGGGTATTCTGGAACAAGTTAAATGAAAAGGGGGAATTTGTGAGAAAGAAATCAAGAATTGTATGTAAAGGATATTATCAAGTGGAAGGAATTTATTTTGATGCGGCCTTTGTATCATTGGAAATGATAGAAACCATAATTATATTTCTTTTTATTCTATTCTAAAGTAAATACAAGATATTCCAATTGGATTCCAAGTCTTCCTTTCTTAATTGTGACTTGGAAGAAGAGGTATATATTGAAAAACCTTATTGATTATTTTATGGTGAATAAGAGAATTATATATTCTTGCTATAAAAGATTTATATGGGTTGAAACAAACCCCAAGATATTAGTATTCCAATCGATATTCCTTATTGAATATGTTGATGATTAAAATTGGAAGATTGGAAAATAACCTCTATATAAAACATTACAAAGAGGTATCTGTCATTGTTATTATTTATATAGATAATATTATACTTTTTTTAAATCAAGAAAGTGTTTCTGAAGAATTTTCTCTAGAAATTAAGAAGTTAATTGAAATTTCCATTCTTAGTGAGATGAGATATTTTATGGGTTTTCAAATCTCTTAAGAGGAAGATCACATTTTTCTTTCTCAAGAGAAGTATGCTTAGGTGATTATAAAGAATATTGGAATTCATTATTCAAAGATAATTCCCACACCCATTTCAGTGGTCACTATGTTTTTTATTGATATGGAATGAAAGGAAGTGGATCCAAGAGAATTATGGAATCTTATTGGGAGTTTTCTATACATGATAGGTTCAATACCATATATAGTTTATATTGTCATACTTTTTGACATGTATTAAAGTACCCCAAAAGAGTCCAATTTTAGTAGAAGTAAGAGGATTATTATGTACATTGAGGTACGATAGGTTTTTTTAAAATTTTGATATAAAAGAAAAGATTGATCTATTTGGATACATGGATATGGATTGGGAAGACTGTGTTGATGATAAAATATCAACCTATAGTGGAGTTTTCTTTCTTCAATAGAGGTTTTTTTCTTGGTATTCTAAGAACAAAAGTTATTTGACTCTGATTACTATTAAAGTAGAGTATGTGGCTTCCACTCAATCTATAACTCAACTTATGTGGATGATAACTCATTTGGAATATATTAATGTAAAGGGGGAAATTTCCATCGCTCATGTGATGTGATAATAAGAGTGATATTAATCTTTCTAGAAATCTAGATCAATATTCAAGGTCAAATCACATTGAAAAAAAATATCACTTAATCAAATATCTTGTGGAAAATAATGAGTTAAAGTTGGAATTTATTCCTACAAAGGAGTAAGTGGCTAATAATATCATTAAACCATTACAAAAATATTTTCATAAATATTTGGGTTGATGATGGGATTTAAACCTCATTCCTTTAAAGTTTAATGCTGGGTGATTTAGTTCCCTCTCTCATCTTTCTCTAGGGATTCTTGTTATCAAAGGGAAAGAAAAATAAAACAAACATAAATCTATTTGATCATTTTTGTACTTATAAATTTTATTTAAAAATGAGGATGGACTATTTTTAAAATTAATCCATTAATATATGTTTTTTAAATGGGGGAGAGATCTATTATTTAGGGGTATCATGTATTTAGTCAGAGTTATTAAAAGGGTTAAGTTATGAATTCAGCATTATAAATGTATGAACTATTCTAATAGTTTATCGAAATACATACATGAATTTTTGTATTAAAAATTGTATGGATAGATTTTTTAAGTTGAGGGTGGATTTAATTTAATGATTAAGTATTTATTAAAGAAAAAGTGGTCTATTCTCATATTAAATTTCAATTGGAGTCATTTTAGAAAATAGAATTAAGAGGAATATGTTTAAATAAGTTCAATTTAAATTATTATTTTTACATATAAATTGATATTATTATTCAGTATTCTCATTTCCTATACATATATCACTCAAGTAGGCTTATAATTATTTAATGATGATTCATATATAAGTTTTTAGTTCAAAATGTATTTATGTTCCTTCATTTCTAACCAAATCAAAAGGGGGGGGATTGTTGAGTCTAATAGATTTTTAGAAGATATTTTGTACTTGGGGAAAATTTGTGTCCTATGAATAAGTATGTAAAATAAAGAAGTTCTGATATAATGTGGTATTCATCTATAGAATAGTTATTGGATAAGTTTTACGTGGATGAAATTCTTATGTTATCTTTTTTTCAACATATAAGTCATGTTCAAACTCAACTAATGTTTGATGATTCATTTGAGATGAAATTTATTTCAATATTTATGGACTGTTTTAAGTTTATTGGAATTAGTTTTAAAGAGTTTGGAAAAATCTAGAAATTATTTAAATTATTCTAGAATTTAGAGTTATGATAAAAAATTAGCTATGTCCAGAGGTGTATATAAGTTATCCTAGAAGACTGTATGAGTCATTATTTACTTATATGTGTGTAATTTGGAGTTGTGTAAAGTTACTGGAACTTTTTAAGAGTAATTTTATCCTATATATTAGTCATCTTATTTAGTGTATGAGTTATTTTCATCTGCATAGAAGTCAATTAACCCAAAATATTAGTGGTTCTACTACTGTGTATGAGTTATCCAGACTTGTGTGTGAGTTAAAGACTTGGTGAAAATTCAGGAGTTCTATAGAATTAAATTGTGAGTTTCCAAAATTATTTGGATAATATAAAATCAATTGGGATGATTCCAAATATATTTTATCATTAATAAAACAACAAAAAATGGATTTTTGATTTATTTAAATGGAGAATTTGTTTCATAAAATGAAGAACAAGAAAAGAAGAGTAATTATGGAGTAACTACCCTATCACACTATAGTCATTGGTACATCACTACAGTGATCTAGAATAGATTTTGAATAGAAGGAAAAAAAGTTGGAATAAGGATAAGAATTTGAAAAGGGAATGGATGAAGTTATTTTTTTAATTTTATTTTTAAATTCAAATTCAAATGGGATTTTCTAATACCATTTAATAAAATAATTAATTAATTAATTAATACATAATCATGCATGTATGAATAAGTAGAGGAAGAGAGGTATGAGTGATCTTTGTGAGGCTCTATAGAATTATCAAGGGTATTTTTGAGAGAGCAAGATGAAGAAGAATAGGTTGTGTATTTTTCATATAGAGAAGAAAATAAATATTTTCCAGTACAGGTTGAAAAAAATTAAAGAGAAGCATCACTGAAACAACATAATAGAATTTTAGTTCTATTTAAGACTGTATTATTATTTTAATAAAATCACTTATCATTGAAACAATATAGTAAGAACTCAAACAAAGTTAATAGACATTTAACACAAGTACAAGGATATTCCCTGATTATTTATAATCACATATTGATACTAGTGGGTTATATGGTCTCAGACAAATTTGGATCATGCCAATGATTAGATTTTCATTTTGAAAGGCGAACCTTATAAATTTGTTATCCCCTTTTGTGTGTTTTCTAAGATGTGTTCACAACAAATAAAATTAACATCTTAATAGGTGGTGATAGTTGTTTTAAGAAGAAACATAAAAAGGAGTTTATAATCACTGATTCACCCCTATTATGTCACTAATCTTATGGTTCTTCTCAACCATTACATATTTTCAACCCATTACATCATAGTGTGGTTAGGTTTACTCATAGTGGTATCTCTGGTCATTGTATATGTTATATTCTTATTTTTTAATAAATTTTAAGGTATCTAACTATTTTAGAGGAGTTTTATGTCATTAGTTAGGACTAACATGTGGTGGTTCCCATTTTAATGTTATGGTATGAGGATAAACCACTATCAATTCTTGGGTGTGTGTAAAAAAGTGTGGTGGTCATCATGGTGTAGAAAATTATGTTTTGGGAATATTTTGTATCATGGTTGTTTTGTAATTTGAAGATGAGATTGAAAGAAAATGATATGATTCAATATGGTTATGTCATGGTATGCGTAGTGACCCTAGTTTTAGGAAAATACCATTTATTCATGTAATTTATGTATATATAATGATCAGGTTAAGTTTTAAGAGGTTAAAAGAGGTTTCAGAATGTTTTGGAGGCATTTCTGGAGGTGCATGGTTGGTGCATTGTTAGTAGAAATTGTGCACCATCTCTAGAAAATTGTGTAAGGGAGGACAATTTTCACTAGCTAGGTGCACTGTTGGCACAAGGTTTAGCCAAACTGATTGAGTGCCTATGGTAAATCATGAAACTTGAAATAGCGAAAAATCATAGTAAGATCATGGATTTTCTAACCATGAATTACAACCATGAAAGGGGTTGTCTTGAGATAGTAACATTGCACAGTATGTGCATGATTTTCCAAATTGTGCATCCTAACCATGCTGAATATAGTTAGAACCCCCAAAATCCAGGATCTAATCCAAATTAACTCCTGAAACCCTCTTTAATCACCTAATCCCTCAATATCTCAAATTCATTTTTATCCTGAGGCTTGAAAGATGATCCCCTTCAATCTGGAAGTGATTCTTAGAAAAATTAAAGCACGTTGGAGATCTAGATTTGTCATTAAGTAATTATTCTTCATTGTTCGTCTTATATGTAGTCTTATTATCACTTATAAAATCATAGATCTAGTCTATGGTGGATAAAACCATTTTCTTTTATGATAATCTTGATGATTTATGGTTGATTTGATCAAAGGGAAGGAGATTCAATCCTGGGTTTCAGAGAACTATAATGTTGTTCTTTATTTTTTCTTACTATTGAGAGGTAGATGGCTATTCTCACATCTCCACTTTACTTAGAACTTGAAGGATTACTTTTATTTAAATGAATTGCTTGAAATTTTTTTATATACATATATGAATCGTGATGGAAATCGTTTTTGGGTTATGGATTGAAAATTGTGGAAATTGAATGGTTTCTTTGGAAGATTCTCATTTGTGATAATTTTAAAATGATGACTTTAAAATTTAGATTTTTTATTGACACATGGAAATTGTTTGTTAAAAGGATTTAAACAAAGAAAGATTTTATGTGGAATGGTTTTTCATGGAATTTGGTACTGATGATTGGTGTGAGTGGATTTATTTTGACATGACCATGAATAAGTGGTGTGTACCATTGGGGTACAAGGAAGTGACCCTGGATAAGGGGTGTGTGCCATTGGGGCACTTCGACATTGGTAACCTTGTGAAGACTTGGTGGATTGACAAGATACCACTAATGAGTCTGGAAATGTCACCAAGGAATGTATCTGTGTGTAGCCACCCAACCCCAGCAATCCTGGATTTAGTGTCTACTACCGTTACATTGAAATAAAATACAAGTAAATCACATCCCAAAGGATCAAATAGTTTAGTAGTCTTTATAAAATAGATACATACATATGTATTGTTTTACAAATGAATACAATAATTGCATAATTTTTTTATTTGAAGGATAATAACTTTATTCCATGTAGATTATCCTTTCATATCTTTCTCAGTACACTTATTGGATTCCTATAGAAAGGAAACAAAATAAGGGTGAGATCAAATAGTCAGTACTGGTGAAGTATAATGGAATAAACAATGAATCAATTGTGATAAATCAACGTGGTGAGGTAAATAACTGAACACACATGCCATGTAATCAATAAGTTAATAAGGAAGTGAATAAACAATATAGAAAGGTAAATTACTAAAAACACATTCCATTGAAATAACTAGATAAGGAATTATCAATATGGAAAGGTAATAAACTAAAACACATGACATTTAATCAATGAATTGAGAATGAAATGTATCCATTGACATGTCGACAGAAAATCTCATGGATAAATAAATACTGAATATTAATGAAAGAAATTCTTAATTATCAGATATCATGTTTCCCAGGAACATGATACCTTTATTGTCAAGACCTTTCAAAAGGTAGTTTAAATCTATGGGTATAAACATGTCTATTCTACTTAGAAACAAACTTGAAGGGTATGTCTCCAACTAATTTTGTCTCATGAGACTAATGATGCATCGAGGGGATTGAATTAACCGGTCCCAAACCCATAGGGATTTCCATAAACGGTCCCCAGCCTATGTATTTCATGCCCATAGAATTCCTCATATATCGAATAAACAATGTGCCATATCAAAATGTATCATCATTGAATAGAAGGTATATATTTATTAATAATTATCTAGTTAAGAAAATAAATATCAATTTAATGACTCTAGTTTTTACTTGTAAGACTTTGGAATATTATAAAGAATATTCTCGAAGAAGGGCTCTAAGACGACACGAGAAGTCTGGGCTCGGGGAACCTCGGTGTGGTGATATTAAAAATATAAAATATATTTTTTCACACATGCATAGTTTCACTTGAAAAGAGGAATAACTCTTATTTGGAGTCTTGGATCGGAGTTATGAGATTGTGGTTGTGTCCAGAAGGTTGTGTTTACCATAGGAACTACTTTAGGTCGTCTGTGCCGCAAGTTTCAATCGGGAGGGCATTTTGGTGATGGGGTATTATAAGGTGGATTAAATTAATTAAATAAAAATTTAATTAAAAACCTAACCTAATCTCCCCATCCCCTCACGTTGGGTACACACAACCTAATGAGGAGTAGATCTTCCTCCCCACTCCTTTTCCCCCTTTGGTGACAATGAAACTGGCTCCAAATCAAAGCGATGAAGTGATGTTGACCCCTATTTTTGATGCAGATCATCATTAGATCAAGGACTATCATGATCCAGGCATCATTCTTCATTCAAAACTTCTGATTTACTCCAAACAGTTAGGAAAATTAGAGTTTTGATCCTAATCCCTTCTATTTTTCTTTTTTTAAGGTTGTAGATCCATTATACAATTGCTAGAGATCCCTTATAGGTAGATCAGCTGATTTTGGGTTGAATTTGGGAAAATTCGACATTTTTTTAGGTGAATGCTAACTGGATTTACCATCTACACGGTGTGTAGTTCAGTGATACATGTTGTGTGGTGCTTCCTATTCAAGTAAGATTAGTTTTGGTACATACACTCCATGTACTGGGGTTACACGTCATGTAGTTAAACTTTCTGTGTAACTATAGGACATGCCTTGGGATAGCCATGTAAAAAGTACGCAGTCCTGTATTAAACATGTCCTAGGTACAAAAAAATGGGGTACAATATATGTACATGGAAAAACTACACTGGCAGGTGGCGATTTAGCCTGAACATGCTGTGTAGTATGGGTTGCACGACCTGTAAGGGACATAGATAGCCAATCCCTGTAGAGTAAGTACATGGTCAAGGGCTGGGTAAAGTAGGAAATATCGTGTACTATCTTTACATGTCATGTACCCCCACATGGGTTGGAAAACCGTGTAGAAAGGATACATGACCAGGTGCTTGGGTGGCCTCACACGTCTTGTGTGCCTCAATACACGTCATGTACTGCTAAAAGATCCACCTGGGATCTTTCACCTTCCATATCTCTTTCTATGGGACTTAGATTCAGGCTTGTGGGTATCCTATCCTAAGTGGTTTTCTGTGTAGAACATGATGTTGGACTCTGTTATGGCTTACGAGATACAAGTTGGCATATATTTGAGCAAGAGGCTTTTGAATCTGTTTTGAGCCGATGTTGTAAATCAGTGTGGTTCTTGAAGAGAGAAGATGGGACTGGTGGTCCCCTATGATATAAGAGTTCGAGTTTACCTTAAAACTCTTCTTAGGTAGAGATGAGACTCCCCGCAATTTGGGCATGGGTTCAGTACCTTTTGTAGTTTCCTCCAAGGGAAATACTCCCCTGATGCATTAGGGTGCGGGTGTCCCTATGATGTTCATGAAGATGAACAGTGCTCCCCTGTCATTTCAGGGTGTGGTACCACCATACTCATTGGAAGGTAGAGTAGGTACTCCCCTGTCGTACTAGGGTGAAGGTCCTCTATTTATGGATTCATTACTCCCCTGTTGGACCAGGGTGCGGGTCCTCCATATATGACATATAAATAGAGTGGGTACTCCCCTACCATGTTAGAGCGTAGGTCCTCTATCCTAGGAGTCAATACTCCCCTATCGTTCTAGGGTGGGGTTTCTTTATACGTGTTGTTCTGGCTGAGTTGGTACTCCCCAGTCATTACAGGGAGGGGGTCTGTTAGCCTAGGGTCGGTACTCCCCTATCATGTCAAAAAGTGGGTCCCCCATAGTGAATGAGCAGGTAGAGTCGGTACGCCCTTGTACTACCAGGGTGTGGGTACTCTAGCCACTGAGTGGTGCTCCTCTACCTGGTTAGGGCGTAGGTCCTCGATCTATAGAGTTTTACTCCCCTATCGTGTTAGGGTGCGGGTCCTCCCTTTTTTTAGTTGCACTCCCCTATCGTGCATGGGCGTGGGTCCTCACTTACAGAGTAGTACTCCCCCACCTCGGAGTAGAATTAGGGAGTGGGTCCTTTATTAGAGTTGGAGCTCCCTTGGCTATTGGAAATAGTTATGAGGAACTGGCCCCTCCACTTGATGTGAATGATACCAAGATAGGATCTGGTTCACTCTTGACGGACTGAGGTGTGAGTCACTCCATTCAGGAGAGAAAGAGGTCTCGTGGATTAGTTAGGAGTAGTACTCCCTCGACTGTGGGGCAGTGGCGAGGTGCGGGTCCCTCCGTTCTCTCTTGTTAGAGAGGATACACATAGTGAATAATTTAGAGAAGTGCTCCCTCAACTATGTGAATTGGTGAGGGGAGGGCCTCTTCACTTGGGATTCTTAAGCTTGTGTTGGGGGCAAGGAAAAAATTAGAGGACCTATAGTGTTGGGCACTAGAGTTGGACCTAGTAATTTATTCCCCATGGAGAACGTTCTCTGAGGCATACCATTAGTAATGTTAAGGTTGTTCCTAGTGGAGTGTATCTCTCAAACGGGTGCCATTTGGGATGGATGATCTCATTGAGTGTGTTCTTATAGATTTGTGTTACCTTTAGAGCCTTGAATATAAATGTGTATTGCTGGCTATGATGTAAAAACATCATGAGATTTGGAGTCTGAGATGAGTATATCTAGGTGAATTTATGGGAGTCCTTATGGTGTTGTTACATTTTGGGGTTGAAACCCCTTGTAGACTAATCTGACTTGTCATATACAGCCGAGGATGGTTCGAGATGGATTTTCTCTCTCGATTGGGATTCCCTCTAGCTAGGCCGAGTGGAATATTTCCTTTCAGTTTATCCTTTTTTTTGGGGTTTTTGGGGTTCCTATAGAGTATTATTAAACTCACCGCTGCATAGGCTTTTCCCACACAAGTTTTGTGTCTTTTGCAGACCACATGCCTTTGTATGGAGTCCATGGAGGACCTGAGGCAGGCGGAACGTAGTGAGCTAGACCAAATGAGGTGTTTACTAGAGCTGGGCCAGGGAGCTTTCTAGCAGTTTTAGTTGACAATGATTCCCTCCTTTTGAGTAGGGTGGACGCTTTTAATGTTTTCTTTGGTGGGAATTTTTTCCATTTTATGCTTTCAGTACTTCTTTTGTACTGTAGTTTTCGGGATATAGATGTATGCATGCATTGGTTGCTTAGTGCTTTTTTACATTTCATCATTTTGTGAGCTTTTAGATGTGTGTGTGTGTGTACATGTATGTAGGAAATGCCTCCCATGTTAGTGACATGCATACTTGGTACTAGTTGTTATCCCCTGACCTATTGGAGGTGGGCTTGGGGAGTTTCAGCCCATGCCATGTCAGGTCGGGTCGTGATAGAGTGGTATCAGAGCACAGATCCACTTTGGGACCATTGTTTCATGAGCATGGTTTGGGTTTCATAGAAACATTGTTAGGATGTTTCAAGTTCATCTCTCAATCTAGATGTTCTAGTATTGGTGTGAAATTCGATGTATCCATTCACCAGGACTCTGATAACCTTCTTTTCGACTCAGTACATTAGGACACTAGTTGTCATGAAAAATATGATACATGCATCATATAGGACTGGGTTTTGGTTTTTTCTTTCCTTATTGATTCATCTCCCTAGATATACTCTTTGACCATGGTGCATCTTGATTCTATTTCAGGATGCCTCCAGGATGATAGCCATACAGGATTCTGTGGCATGATTTTGATGACAATCTGCCTCATGATGAGGCTTCAGTGTAGGGAACTGAATCAGAAGCGTTAGCTCTGGGTGTTCTGCCAGTGGTGCAACCACCATTGTGCAGTAGGTTTTACTGGAAATTTAGGCCTAGGATGTGCGAATGATGAGTTCATTACATTAGTTCCAGAAGTAGTGACCCCTAAGGTATCTGGGTGATCCAGACCCCCTGGTATGAGATGACTGGATTAAGGCAGTCACACGAGTTTTCTGCCAAGTGAGGACACCTTCCGATCAGATGGTGGTCCTGGCAGCGAGCCTTCTACAGGGTATTGTTGGGTGATGGTGGATTTTAGCGATGTAGTCCCATGATGAGATGATGCTCACTTGGGTAGAGTTTGAGCGACTCTTTAGATAAGAGTTTTACCCAATCACTCTGAGGTTAGTGCATATCGGGGAGATTCTACCACTTTGGAAGGGTATTATAATGGTGGTGGAGTTTTCGGTGAGGCTCACAAACCTATTGCGATACTCCCTAGATATGGTTTGGGATCTATTTTCCAGAGCATGGACCTTTGAGAAAGTCTTGCATCGGGATATCGGGGAATTAGTGATACTATTGTGCATTCCCACCTATATTGGAGTGCTAGAGAGAGCCCTAATAGTAGAGAGTTTCTTGACTGAGGGAAAGGTGGATGTGACCCATAGTAGTGGTCATGAGGCTGAGGCATCAACAGATTTTGGGAGATGAAATATGATAGGATCACGACACAGGAGGCATACCCATGCGTAGACTCAGGCATGTGAGCCTCTATCTTAGTAACAATGTTGAGGATCAGGTCAACCACATGAGAGTTGGTGTTATTATTTCAACAATTGGGGACATCTCACTAAAGATTGTCCAACCCGCAATCATGCTGAGATGGATCCTGCTGAAGAGCTACCTTGGATGAGGTAACACTTAGAGCAAGGAGATCCACAAGGTGGATGATAAGGCGGAGGAGCTGGTAGAGTGGCAGGAGGTGGCATATAGTTCGACGTGTTTCCACCACCACACCCAGGTGGTTCGCACCAGGCTCAAGGGGCTGGAGGATGTGGGAGAGGAAAACTTCATGCCATATAGAATTGTTACCTAGAAGCTCCACAGATGAATAGAGGTATGTTCTTTGTCCTTTCTACTTTCTACAGTAGTAATTTGTAGAAACTTTAGTGAGGTACTATTTTCATTCCACTTAATACTCGAGGTGTGGTGGATGTGTTCCTTATACTTTCGTGATCAGGGTGGGGTTATGCGATGGAGTTTCAAAGGAGGTCATGGACATTCCATAGAAGATTTTATGCTTGAATATTCGGTTTGGTTACCCTGTTGAAGGGAGAGCCTTCTTTAGAACCACTCAGTAGTGGAAGAGTAAGACCCTGGGATGTTTCCGTAGTTTGTATTGGTTTCCTACCAACCATACTCATATGGGATGCCACTAGTGGCTGTGGTAGTGTTTTTTTGTGAGATGTGTTATACTTGAGGGTTTGAGGACATAGGGCCTGGTAAGGCCTAGTGTTTACACATGGGAAAACCTGGTCTTTTGTTGGTACCCTCACATATTAGGCATTGATCATGAACAGAAGAATCTTGAGGTGGTCATAAAATTGTCCATCTATATGTGGATGTCAATTGTGAGGTTCCATCAGTATCTTCATTAGGTTAGCGAGGTGGTGTTCCACATGACCCCATAACTACAGATGGACCATGGTGCTTGGTGTTATCCCCCCTATCGCAGCTAAGGATACATGTGACCATTTTTTCATGATGTTGGGCTGATAGAATCTAGAAATTAGAGTGGATTTCTCTTTGTGGTTCCCCTGAGTGTGTTCTTGTAAGCATCACGAGAACCCTTGGTGAGCTCACTGGCATGTGAGTCTAGTGGGGAGCTCATTTTCTTCTCTTGTTCTAAGGAATTATCTTTTCGGGGAAAATCCCTATGGTTGGGAGGATGTGATAACTCGGGTTTTGACCTGTATGACTTTGGAATATTCAAAATAATAATCCTAATGCTGGGAACTGAGTCAGCGCAAGAAGTCGTGTCCGGGGGAATCTCGGTACGGTGATATAAAAAATGTTAAATATATTTTTTCAAGAACGCACATTTTCACTTGAAAATAGGAATAACTCTCATTCAGAGTCTTGGATCATATTTTTTATACTCTGGTTGAGTCCTTAACCTCGTGTTTACCCAAGGTGCAACCTAAGGTCATTCGCACAGGGTGTTTTGATCAAAGGGTGTTTTGGTGATGGGGAGTTATGAGGTGGATTAAATTAATTAAATAAAAATTTAATTAAAAATCTAAACTAACCTTCCCCTCACCTCACGTTGGGTGCACATGACATAAGGTGGAATGGATCCTCCTCCCCTCTCCTTTTCTCCCCTTTGGAATTAATGAAACTGACACCAAATCAAAGTGATCCATTGATCCCCATTTTTGATGCAGATCATCATCAAATTGAGAATCAACATGGTCCAAGCATTTTTCATCATCCAAAGATTTGGAATTTCACCAATGCGGTGGGTGGATTTTATTTTTTCATCTCTATCCCTTCTATTTTACATTTTTCTAAGGTTGTAGAGCCCTTATACAATTTCTAGAGATCCCTTATAGGTAGATCTGCTAATTTTGGGTTGAATCGGGGTGAATTAGATGTTTTTGCAGGTGAATCCTGACTGTATTTACAATCTACATAGCAAGTAGTTCAGTGAGAAATTCCATGTGGTGTTTCCTGTTTGGGGAAGATGTGTTTTGGGACCTACACGTCGTGTACCGGGGTTACAGGTCGAGTTGTTGCCCTTTCCATGTAACTATGGGACATGGATTGGGATAGCTATGTAAAAAGTACATGGTCTTATATTAACACACATCCTAAGTACATGGAAACGGGGTTCAGTACACATAAATGGACAAACTACAAGGGCAGGTGGTCATTTATCCCAAACACATTGTGTTGTATGTGTTGCACGACGTGTAAGGGACACAGATAGTCGGTCCATGTAGTGTAAGGATATGGCCAGGGGCCAGGTGAAGTGGGACATGGAGTGTACCAAATATACACATTGTGTACCCCTACATGGGTTGGAAAATTGTGTAGATAGGATACATGACCAGATGATCGGGTGGGCTCACATGTCATGTGTGCCCTAGTACATGTCGTGTACTACTAGGAGATCCATCTATGATCATTCACCTTTCCTGTCTTCTTCTCTAGGACTAAAATTCTGGATTTTGGGTATCCTATCTTGAGTGGGTTTCCACATAGAATGAAATGGTGGTCTATGTTATGGCTTACGATATATGATGTGGTATAAATTTGAGCAAGACACTTGGGATGTTTTTCGAAGCCAATGTTGGAAATCGATGTGGTTATTAAAGAGAGATGTTGGGACTGGTTCTCCCCTATGACATTACGGTGTGATTTTACCTTACCTCTCTACTCAGGTTTAGATGGGGCTCCCCACATTGTGGGTGCGGTTTCTTGGCCTTTTGGTAGTTTCCTCTGGGGGTGTTACTCCCCTGATAGATTAGGTTGCGAGTTTCCCCATGATGTTCATGAAGATGGACGACGCGCCCCTGTGGTTTTGGGGTGTGGGCCCTCCATACTCATTAAATGGTAGATTAGGTACTCCCCTATAAAACTAGGGTGTGGGTCCTCTATCTGTGGAGGAAGTACTCCCCTGTTGGACTAGGGTGTGGGTCCTCCATATATGATGTATAGATAGAGTGGGTACTCCCCTACCATATTAGGGCATAGATCCTCTATCTTAGGATTCGATACTCCCCTATCATTCTAGGGTGTCGTTCCTCCATATGTGTTGTTCCAGCAGAGTCAGTACTCCCTTGTCATTATAGGGAGCGGTTCCTCTAGTCTGGGGTTGGTACTCCCCTATTGTGTCAGGGAGTAGGTCCCCCATAGTGAATGAGTTGGCAGAGTCGGTACTCCCATGTCCTACCAAGGTGTGGGTCCTCTTGAAACTGAGTGGTAATCCCCTACTGGGTTAGGGCATGGGTCCTTGAGCTAGATAGTTATACTCCCCTATTCTTTCGGGGTGTGGTTCCTCCCTTCTCTGAGCTTCACTCTCATGTCGTTCCAGGGTGTACCTCCTCAATTATGGAGTAGTACTTCCCCGCCTCCGAGTACCAGCAGGGAGTGGGTCCTCCATTGGAGTTGGAGCTCCCTCGGCTATTGGATATAGTTATGAAGAGTGTGTCCCTACACTTGATGTGAATGATACCTAGAAAGGAGTTGGTGTTCCCTCAAAAGATTGAGGTGTGGTCAAATCCATTCAAGAGCGATAGAGGTTTCGCGGGTTAGTTAAGAGTAGTACTCCCTAGACTATAGGGAAGTGGTGAGGTTTGGGTCCCCTCATTATTTTTTTTAGAGAGGATGAACATGGTGAATAGATTGGAGTAGTACTCCACTAATTGTGTGTAGTGGTGAGGGGAATGCCTCTTTACTAAGGTTTCTTAATCTTGTTTTGGGCACAAGGTAACAACGACAGGACCTCTAGTATTGGGCACTAGAGTTGGACCTAGTAAGTTGTTCCTGATAGAGCATTTTCTCTCAAACATAACATTAGGAATGATAGGGTTTTTTCCAATGGAGTGTATCTCTCAGATGGGTGCCATCAAGGATGGATGATCTTCGGGAGTGTATTCTTCTAGTTTTTTATTACCTTTAAAGCCTTGAGTATAATCATGTGTTGTTGGCTATGAGGTCAGAACCTCATGAGACTTAGAGTCTGAGATGATTATATCTTGGTGAATTTATGGGAGTCCTTGAGGTGTTATCACATGTTAGGGTTAAAACCCCTTTTAGACTGATCTGACTTGTCATATATAGCCGAGGATGGTTCGAGATAAAGTTTCTCTCTCTATTGTGGTTCCCTCCAGCTAGGTCAAGTGAAATGTTGCCTTACAATTTCTCCCTTTTACTTTTAGGGTTTTTGGGGAATCTACTGAGTATTATTATACTCACCCCTACACAGTCCTTTCCCACAGATTTTTTTGTATTGCGCTGACCACGGGCCTTTTGACAGATTCCACAAAGGACCCAAGGTAGGCAGATCATAGTGAGCTAGACCGGCCGAGGTGTTTACTGGAGTTGGGATGAGGATCTTTTTGGCAGTTGTAGTTGACAGTGATCCCCTACTTCTGAGCAGGTTAGACACTTTTATAGTTTTCTTTGGTGGGTTTTGTTTTTCCCTTTTATGCTTTCAGTACTACTATTGTACTTTGGTTGTGGGATATATATGTATTCATGCATTGGTTTCTTAGTTTTTTTTTACATTTCATTATTTTGTGAGCTTGGTGATGTGTGTGTCTATACCGGTACATAGGCAATGCCTCCCATGTTAGTGACATGCCTACTCAGTGCTAGTCTGTAGAGACCCGAAGCCTGACGTACATGGACATTACATTACTTTTGAGGAATATATAGTACATAACAAAAACACACACACAAGGATCGTAATATTTTAGTGTCTTTGGAAAATCGGAATATAATCTTCTAATAGTGGTGAAAGATCTTAAACATCTCCCATAAAGATCTTCCTTTTTTTACCTAAAACCTTTATTTACATCCTGGGGAAATGAAAACATAAAAGGGTGAGCTCAAATGCTCAGTAAGGGTAAACAAAAGAAATATCAATCGCATCATATTCATAAGAACATAACATTTTGGAAATCTTAACCTGCAAAAGAGAGCATAATTTCATAACATGGGATAAATCATAGTAGTGAAATGAAATCCCAATAATCATAACTTAAAACATGAAACTTTGTGGAATACACACATAATCATAGAGAATCATTTCTTATTAGTCAAGACTCATTGCCAAGACTATCGTAGTGGACAAAGTCCATTTCTGAATCGAGTTCACTCCCCGTTTCAGTCCTGTTTCACTGAACCGGTATAAACTATCGTTCCAGCCATGTCTATCTCATGAGATATAAAATCTTTACCCAATGCATTGGAGGTAGATATAGGTCCCACCAATTTCATAATGATACCATTCTTATGTGTGCCACAAAATCATAAACCATACATCATAGCATAACAAATGTAATAAAAATGGGAATCTTAAACATCATGACATCTTAAAACAATTCATATAAGATAAAGGAATTAATAAAAATAATTCCATCACAAAAAAATAAAATCAATGTAATAATAGATATAGAAACAAACCCCTTTATTATCTTAGATGGAAAATAATTTTGATAAAACACTTGAACTCCATTCTTGAGGAAAATATCCTTTCTACTTCAAAAACACTTTTCCTTTATTAACATGTCATAAAATTCTAAAATAAAATAAGTTGATTAAAAATAAACTTTAAAACTTGTGAAGGGACCTTCTTGGAAATAATGTTTTAAAAATCCATTCATTCCGTATAAGTTAAAAAAACATGCTTCACGTACTTTTGTCAGAAATGTCAAAAAGTACCTCGTACGAAAAACGACAAAAGATTCCTTTCATATCTTTTACTAAAAACTCACAAAAGGGTAAAATTGGATTTAAACAATTGTAGGTGTATGGACACAATATTACATATTAAGGAAACATGGATGTGGATGATAAAATACACCCCAGTAAATACCAAAGTATAAACAATCTCGGATAAATATTTGATTGTGATATTTCCCTTACCTTAGGTCCGACTTGCTTCGTAAGTGTCTGAACCTCCTGTATAATTATTTAAATAATGTCATTGACTTATTACAGAATCATACTCATTGTTATGATATCATATATGGTTCACTTATGACTTTATATTACCCGTTCTTTGGTAAATTCCATGTTAAAGAGCGTTTTGGGTAAAATCGTCTCATTTGTCGTTCGTGTTTTAACTTCTAATTATTCATATGATTACATAGATCATGATTACATAAATCCAGAATGTAAAACATGATTTATATATAATATATATTCCGAATATAAATATATATAATAAATCAGTAAATGGAATGAAATACACCATTCATGGAGACGGTAGGTCGTACGTACCCATGAACGTTGTTTTTGTTTCCTTATTGAGTTGAATGGAATTAAGTAGATGAAATACATATATATAAACATAAATACAGTATCATTATTATGACATATATTTCATGATTACTTATTATATATAATTTATAATCATTCATGAATGGTTAAAGTGGAGAATGAATCTCATCACGTCGTGGAGACGGTAGTCCGTACGTACGCATGAGCGATGATATCGTTCTCATGATTGTGGGACTGTATTGGATTGTATGTATAATATTTCAGAATCAATATCACTTTAAAATAATCATATATAGTTATTATTTACACCATTATACCCATCCAAGTAAGGTGGTGGTGGAAAATAGATTTCACCACTGCGTGGAGACGGTATTCCGTACGTACGCACGCGCGGTGATTTCGTTTTCCGTTGGATGGATAGATGGTGAAATAGGGTTGTTTCATAAATATAATAGCATAACAGTATATGAGTGATACTGATGTTATTACTTCATAATGAAACAACTAAAGAAGAAGAAGTGGAAGAAGAAATAAAGATGAAAGAATCGGTAACGGACATTACCTCTTCTTTGAAGCGCATCTTTGATTCCTCCTCTTATGGCTCTAAAATTGGTCTTTGAAGAAGACCAGGACCTATAGGATATTTCTAGGGAAGTGGAGAATATAATTTGGCAGGGGTGGCCGATCTTGAAGGCTCAAATTTGTGTGAGGAAGAGAGGGAGGAGGTGCCCTTTTATAAGGGATGAGAGGGGCACCTTTGGAATAACTAAAATTATTATTTTATTATAAATCCAAATTCGGTTTTAAATAGCTAAAAAATGATTTATTTCGAAGCTAAGGCCGGGATGGGTCTAACCCCTCTCATAAAATAGAATTTAGACAAGTTTAGGTTCCTATTTTTACCTTATCATTTAGTTTTAACATTAAGTTAAATAATTTTACTTTTACCGTGTCTTCTTGTGTTCTTACACTATAAGGTTAATAAACTTACTATAACAAGACAAAAGAACCCCAAGTTGTTTATTATTAATATATATAACCTTATCTAAGTCATTTGGCCGAACATTAGATTTTTAGGAATAAAATAGCAATTAATTATATAATATTTGTTTTAAAAAATATTTTATGTCAATTTTGACACTATTTAGTAATGGATTTTTGAAAAACTCATAACAGAATGATTAGTTCGAACCAAGTTAATTAAATCCATACTAACATGTCATATTAACATGTAAAATTATTTTAGTTCATAAAAAGTCTTAAATTACATTTATTTGGGTATTTATAACATCAATTATGTCAATATTTCATTAATAAGACAATTTCTGCATCATCTTTGTGTCATAATAAATGATAATTATTTAATCCCTAAAAATTATAAATAAATTCCTATGATGTAGATAATTGTATTATATTTTTTGAGACTATTAATGTTTGAAGTTTCATATAGTTTATCACTAAATTAAAATTATTATACTTATAAGATTTAAGAAAGTGACATGTTGTCACATTTTTTGGTTTTAATAATAATTAAATTATTTTCATGGAAAAAAGTACATTAAATGAATCTAATCCGACCCTTAGGTGATATGGGTCTCCTTTTAGTCATACAATAGGATTTTGACATGTGTTAGGGTAATTTTATAATATTATATTTACCCTTAATTACCCGATATACCTTTAACTATGGTAAATAAAATTTACCTTAGTTACTATTCATAATTCCCAAAAATAAAAAGTAGCTTATTAACATAATTTGGATCCACTGATTCCAAATATGGAATCCATTTTTCCAAATTCAATACACAAAAGTTGCAGAAATTAAATTAAAATTAATCCTGTTGTCGAAAGAAAATGGGTTTTTCTTTAAAACATTGCAAAAGATTGAATTGATTTATCCTACGAAATCAAGGTAGAATCAATGATAATGACATACTTTATATTAAATGGTAAAACTATATTCTATTTATACTTTAAAGCCATTAAATATTATAATTTAACCATATAAATATTGCGATGAAAAAGGTTGTTTTTAATTAAAATATAGCGTGTTTTTACAATTCATCAAAATATGAAAATTAACAGAATGATATGAAAATTTATCCAAAGTAAAAAAAAAATTCATGATTCCAAAGAAGAATTTTATTTTCTCAAATTGAACTTATAAACATGTCAAAAACTAGATTTAATGTGGGTGCACCATCAAAAGGCGGCAAAACTGCATTTTTTTTGAAAAATACTTATTTTACCCGAAAAATTTATTTTGTTCTTATACCATGTTTTAGAAAATGTGAAAGACGAATAATAATGTTATAAGATTCAAAATTTAGTTAATACTATTCATAACGGCTAGTTCAAATAGTATTATAATAATATATCATTGTTTAGTAAAACCCAGTATTGCGTACAACACACGCTATCGAGGAAGGTCATGATTGCGTGTAATGCAAGCCAAGTCAGGGTTGCATGCTGTGCAAGAATCCTTCATTGTTTCGTATAACATAATCCAACCATATTTTATTTATACATTTAATATATATATATATATATATATATACACTAAATGTTGCGTAGAATAACTATTATCAAAATTGTGTGTAACACGATCCAAGAATAGTGTTGCGTATACTGCAAGCTAATACTGTGTTGCGTATAGCGCAAGGTAATATTGGTGTAGCATACAACACAAGACATTATTAAAAGAAAATATTTCATAAAATCTCATGGTGTTACATTCTACCCCCCTTAAAATGTATTTCTCCCTTGAAATTCATTGGGGTTATACATGGTTTAATATTAGAAAGTTTCTTTAATAGAAACCCACATCGTAAAAAGGAATACCAAAACCAATCTTAAAAAAAAAGTATGAAACGTAACTGTTACCCAAATAAACTAATAAATGGGTTTCCACATATGTGAAAATATGGATATGGAAGAAAAATCTAACCATCATGTTCTGATGGAGAGTGGTAGAGAACATGGCTATGGAAAATCCAGCAATCACAAAACCATAAATTTGTGAAGATCTAAGGTACCATCTGATTAATCAGATATAAGAGAACTATGACAAAATTTTTGGTTTTCGAGATCATTTCCCTAAAGTTGATGAAATTGGAATTAGAAGAAATACTTTCTTGATTTTGGTATAGTCTCACCGTTTGTCGTTCTTTGGACAATTTCCACTTCATCTCTTAAAGAAATGAAGTTGAATTTTTCATTTGTGATGTGTTAGCAGAACATGTGATAGAATGATGGGTCATTCCATCTGACTCAAACAAAAGGTTAGAAAAGTTATCAAAAAAATACATAAGTCCATCTATAGTGAGATTAATCATATATGGTTCCTAAAATGAAGTTATACTTCATATATCATACTGCTTAATATTATAAAACTAGTTTCTACTAAACAGGGACTTCATGTAGGCCAGTGGTAGGCGATAAAGGCCAGTCGCACTTCAGTTGTGGGTTCGATTCCCATAGCCTTGTCCGACACGATGGGCTGTCGCCCGTCCTGAAGGTTGTCCTTTTTATATTACTATGACATCCCATCAATAATATCAAAAAAAGTTTTATCCTTAAACAATACTAACTTATGTCCAACATAATCCATTCTAATCTTTAGGCTTATCCATAATACTACAGTCCACACTTATAATATGGTGAAAACGATTATCAGAGATTTAATACCATCGTTGATCCCCATATATCATAAGATATGTCTTGTTGGTCACATTCCAAACATTTGAAGGCCTTAATCATGTATTCTCTTGAAAAAATGAATACCCATTGAACAATAGTGAAAACATGAATGCAGTTAAAAGTTAACACTTTCCACATACCAAAATCCTCAAAATTCTATATACTCAAACCATGATATCACTTAGTCCTTATATCAATCCTGAGCTCATGAATACAATCAAACATCTCAATATCTTCTTATTCCTTCATTATGAGCATATCATCTACTTTACAAAAATATCTGAATAACATTCCATGGTTACTAGTACCATTCAACATATACTTTCAAATACTTTTAAGAAAAACAATAGTGTAACAATTCTTAGATGATTCTTTATTCCATAGTACCATTAACTATACAACATAACTCTTGATAAACATACAATCATTCCACTACCTTCTAAAACAACCGACTGAGATTCAACACTTACTTCAGCTCATATATCATTTGTAGTCTCCTCATCATCATCCATATAAATACTACCCATATGACCATGCTGATTCTCTTCATGAGATTTTCCATTAGGGCATTGGTTTTCATAATTCCCGTACATTCCACATTTAAAACATCTAATCATTGTTGATGTCGTACCAATACCATTATCCTTGTCCATGGTGTTAACTGAACCTTTTCCTTTGCACTTACTAGCTTTGTGTCCTTCTTTTCCACACCCAAAGCATCTTCCAGTTCCTTTGAAACAATCTCCCTGATGCCTCTTCCCACATGATTTACATGAGGGAAATTGAACTTTCTTTCCTCTATTATCATCATGAAACTCCATCATTCTATTATTATATGAGTTGGGAAACTTACCAAAGTTGAGATTATTGATCATATTATGAGATTGCTGATTAGGCATAATAACGATGTTTGGACTTCCAGATCCCATTTCATTTGGTTTCTCATGAAGAAAATCATTCCATTGTCCGCCATATCCTCCATTATCATGAATCTTCCTGTTTCCAGCCATTTTCTAAAACCCAAAAAGAATAGTGTGAGAGGAAAAAATTATGCTACAGAAAACAACATAGTAAACGGGGAGCACCCTCAATATCTAACATCTTAGGTTAAATTCTAAGATCATTACTGTATTTCTAGGACTATATCCTATACGTATTCTTATCCTTAGGTACATCCCTAGACATACCTTAGAAATATCTCTAGGGATCTCACTAATGTTTTCGCATCCTAGTTTCCAAAAGTTGACTAAAACTTTCCTCTAATACCAACTGTAGAGACCCGAAGCCTGACGTACATGGACATTACATTACTTTTGCAGAATACATAGTACATAACAAAAACATATACACAAGGATCGTAATAGTTTAGTGTCTTTGGAAACTCGGAATATAATCTTCTAATTGTGGTGAAAGATCTTCAAAATCTCCCATAAATATCTTCCTTTTTTACCTAAAACCTTTCTTTACATCCTGGGGAAATGAAAACATAAAAGGGTGAGCTCAAATGCTCAGTAAGGGTAAACAAAAGAAATATCAATCACATCATATTCATAAGAACATAACATATTGAAAATCTTAACCTGCAAAAGAGAGCATAATTTCATAACATGGGATAAATCATAGTAGTGAAATGAAATCCCAATAATCATAACTTAAAACATGAAACTTTGTGGCATACACACATAATCATAGAGAATCATTTCTTATTAGTC
The DNA here is from genome assembly GCA_963277665.1 of Viscum album. NCBI lineage: Eukaryota > Viridiplantae > Streptophyta > Magnoliopsida > Santalales > Viscaceae > Viscum > Viscum album. The sequence goes on from OY728158.1 coordinate 1,791,794,439, forward strand.
AAGACTCATTTCCAAGACTATCTTAGTGGAAAAATTCCATTTCTGAACCGAGTTCACTCCCTGTTTCAGTCCTGTTTCACTGAACCAGTATAACCTACCATTCCAGCCATTTCTGTCTCATGAGATATATAATCTTTACCCAATTCATTGGAGGGAGATATAGGTCCCACCGATCTCATAATGGTACCATTCTTATGTGTGCCACAAAATCATAAACCATACATCATAGCATAACCCATGTAATAAAAATGGGAATCTTAAACATCGTGACATCATAAAAAAATTCATATAAGATAAAGTAATTCATAAAAATAAGTCCATCACAACATAATAAAATCAATGTAATAATAGGGATAGAAACAGTACCCTTTATCATCTTAGATGGAAAATAATTTTGATAAAACACTTGAACTCCATTCTTGGGGAAAATATCCTTTCTACTTCAAAAACACTTTTCCTTTCTTAACATGTCATAAAATTCTAAACTAAAAGAAGTTGATTAAAAATAAACTTGAAAACGTGTAAAGGAACCTTCTTGGAAATAATGTTTTAAAAATTCATTCATACCGTATAAGTTAAAAAAAACATTCTTCTCATACTTTTGTCGGAAAAGTCAAAAAGTACCTCGTACGAAAAATGACAAAAGATTCCTTTCATATCTTTTACTAAAAACTCACCGAAGGGTAAAATTGGATTTAAACAATTCTAGGTGTATGGGCACAATATTACATATTAAGGAAACATGGATGTGGATGATAAAATACACCCTAGTAAATACCAAAGTATAAACAATCTCGGATAAAAATGAGATTGTGATATTTCCCTTACCTTAGGTCTGACTTGCTTCGTAAGTGTCCGAACCTCCTGTATAATGATTTAAATAATGTCATTGAATTATTCTAGAATCATACTCATTTTTATGATATCATATATGGTTCACTTATGACTTTATATTACCCGTTCTTTTGTAAATTCCATGTTAAAGAGCATTTTGGGTAAAATCGTCTCATTTGTCGTTCGTGTTTTAACTTGTAATTATTCATATGATTACTTAGATCATGATTACGTAAATCCAGAATGTAAAACATGATTTATATATAATATATATTCAGAATATACATATATATAATAAATCAGTAAATTGAAAGAAATACACCGTTCAGGGAGACGGTAGGCCGTACCTACGCATGAACGTTGTTTTCGTTTCCTTATTGAGTTGAATGGAATTAAGTAGATGACATACATATATATACACATAAATCCGGTATCATTATTATGTAATATATTTCATTATTACTTATTATATATACTTTATAATCATTCATGAATGGTTAAAGTGGAGAATGAATCTCATCGCATCGTGGAGACGGTAGTCCGTACATACGCACGAGCAATGATATCGTTCTCATGATCGTGGGACTGTATTGGAGTGTATGTATAATATTTAAGAATCAATATCACTTTAAAATAATTATATATAGTTATTATTTACACCATTATACCCATCCAAGTAAGGTGGTGGTGGAAAATAGATTTCACCATGGCGTGAAGACAGTATTCCGTACGTACGCACGCGCGGTGATTTCGTTTTCCGTAGGATGGATAGATGGTGAAATAAGGTTGTTTCATACTTATAATAACATATCAGTATATTAGTGATACTTATTTTATTACTTCATAATGAAACAACTAAAGAAGAATAAGTGGAATAAGAAAAAAAGATGAAATAATCGGTAACGGACGTTACCTCTTCTTTGAAGCGCCTATTTGATTCCTCCTCTTAGGGCACTAAAATTGGTCTTTGAAGAAGACCAAGACCTCTAGGATGTTTCTAGGGAAGTGAAGAAGAGAATTTGGCAGGGGTGTTCCGATCTTGAAGGCACAAAGTGGTGTGAGGAAGAGAGGGTGGAGGTTCCCTTTTATAAGGGAGGAGAGGGGCACCTTTGGAATAACTAAACGTTTTATTTTATTATAAATCCAAATTCGTTTTTAAATAGCTCCAAAATGATTCATTTAGAATCTAAGGTGAGGATGGGTCGAAAAAATCTCATCCAATAGAATTTAGACAAGTTTAGATTCCTATTTTAACCTTATCATTTAGTTTTAACATTAAGTTAAATAATTTTACTTTTACCGTGTCTTCTTGTGTTCTTACAATATAAGGTTAATAAACTTACTATAACAAGCCAAACAAACCCCAAGTTGTTTATTATTAATATATATAACCTTATCTAAGTCATTTGGCAGAACATTATATTTTTAGGAATAAAATAACAATTAATAATATAATATTTGTTTTAAAAACTATTTTATGTCAATTTTGACACTATTTAGTAATTGATTTTTTTTAAAACTCATAAAAGAATGATTAGTTTGAAAAAAGTTAATTAACTCAATACTAACATATCATATTAACCTTTAAAATTAGTTTAATTCCAAAAAACGCTTAAATTACATTTATTTGGGTATTTATAACATCAATTATGTCAATATTTCATTAATAAGACAATTTCTGAATCATCTTTGTGTCATAATAAATGATAACTATTTAATCCCTAAAAATTCTAAATAAATTACTATGATGTAGATAATTGTACTAGCTTTCTGGAGACTATTTATGTTCGAAGTTGCATGAATTGTATCACTAAATTAAAATTATTATACGTATAAGATTTAAGAAAGTGACATGTTGTCACATTCTTTGGTTTTAATAATAATTAAATTATTTTCATGGACAAAAGTACATTAAACGAATCTAATCTGACCCTTAGGTGATATGGGTAGACTTTTAGTCATCCAATAGGATTTTGACATGTGTTAGGATAATTTTATAATATTATATTTACCCTTAATTACCCGATTTACCTTTAACTATGGTAAATAAAATTTACCGTAGTTACTATTCATAATTCCCAAAAATAAAAAGTAGCTTGTTAACATAATTTGGATCCACTGATTCCAAATATGGAATCCATTTTTCCAAATTCAATACACAAAAGTTGCAGAAATTAAATTAAAATTAATCTCGTTGTCGAAAGAAAACGAGTTTTTCTTTAAAACATTGCAAAAGATTGAATTGATTTATCCTACGAATTCAAGGTAGAATCAATGCTAATTACATACATTATATTAAATGGTAAAAATATATTCTATTTATACTTTAAAACCGTTAAATATTATAATTTAACCATATAAATTATTGCGATGAAAAAAGTTGTTTTTAATTAAAATATAGCGTGTTTTTACTATTCATCAAAATATGAAAGTTACCAGAATGATATGAAAATTTATCGAAAGTAAATTTTTATTTCATGATTCCAAAGATGAATTTTATTTTGTCAAATTGAACTTATAAACATGTAAAAAACTATATTTAAAGTGGGTGCGCCATCAATAGGCGGAAAAACTGCATTTTTTGAAAAATACTTATTTTACCCGAAAAGATTATTTTGTTCTTATACCATGTTTTAGAAAATGTGAAAGATGAATAATAATGTTATAAGATTAAAATTTTAGTTAATACTATTCATAACTGCTAGTTCATAATAATATTATAATAATATATCGTTGTTTAGTAAAACCCGGTATTGCGTACAACACACGCTATTGAGGAAGGTCGTGATTGCGTGTAATGCAAGCGAAGTCAGGGTTGCATGTTGTGCAAGAATCCTTCGTTGTTTCGTATAACATAATACAACCATATTTCATTTATACATTGAATATATATATATATATACTCAATGTTGTGTAGAATAACTATTATCAAAATTGTGTTTAACACGATCAAAGAATAGTGTTGCGTATACTGTAAGCTAATACGGTGTTGCGTATAGCTCAAGGTAATCTTGGTGTAGCATACAACACAAGACATTATTAAAATAATATTTCTCATAAAATCTCGGGGTGTTACATAGTCGCTAGCCCTTGGACTATTGAAGGTGGGCTTGGGGAGTTGTGGGTTGGTCCCTATGAAGTTGAGTCATGACTGTCAATGTAAACCCATTATGTAAACATTATATACGATTTAGTAAATAAACCTATCAATGATAAATGATATGGATAATTGGGGAAAATTCAATATTTAATGATCATAGTAAATTGAATATTTCAAGGGTTTTAATAAAGGGATCAAGGATGTGAATGTGAATACTATCCTTGGAAAAATCAATAATAATCCAACCAAAATAAGAATAAAGATGATATCAATACAATATATCCCAAGTGGAGTAAAATAAAGGGTTTTTTTCATTTATGAATAGAAATATTATAAAAAGATCTTTTAAAAATATTCTTGAGAAAAATATCCTTTTTATTTTGAAAAACATTTTGAAAATACTTTTCTTTGAAAAACAATTTACAAAATTTTCTTTAAAAATAAACCTTTTAAACTTGAAAAGGAATCTTTGAATAAATTATAATAGGTAAATCAGTACATGTCTTAGAACATAAAAAGAACATTCATTTTTCATGGTAAAAAGGTTAGAAAAGGACCTTGTTTGGAAAGAGACAAGAATATTCATTTGAAAACATTTGTAAATGAAAAAAAATTAAATCAATAATTTTTTAAAGGGTAAAAAAATTGAAAACCTTTTTAGAAAACAAGGTTTTTAGAAGAAAATAGGTTCTCTGACTAAAGAGAGAAATGAAGTTGGGTTTTCTTAAAAAAAAATTAAAACATTTGATTTCCAAAGAGTGGGAAAATGGAACTATTACATGATAAAGGTCATGAATAACTGGAGGAGAATAAAATTAAAGGGTTTATTATAAAATTATGAAATAATTCTCTCTGATTTAAATTCAAGTGTAAACCATCATAACCAAAATGAGATTGTGAAGAAATCCCTTGAAAAGATTATACCGTAGAAGTGAGAATCAATCTATCAATTGATTATGTGTATCAACTATAAATCTACATAAAGATTAGAAATACATAAATAGATAGTCAAATTCATTATACGTATAATCATATAATATTAATGACAACAATGAAGTAGTATATCCCAATGAAAAGGTTTTGGGTTATGAAATTTCTTTACCACTTGGTAAATTTTAACTCAAATCCACTTAGAAGACAAAATTGAAATTGAAACTCAAAAATTCATGAAGATAAAATAATTCAAGATATAATATATCAAAATGGTCAGTAGATACACCACACAAAATAAGTAAGTTGTGAACATGACGTTTATCTCACGGATGTAAAAAGTGAGATGAAAATACCTTACCTTGCATTTCTTTTCAGGTGAACATCTTTTTAAATCATTTATAAAGGAATCAAAAATGTTACTAACTTATACCAGAACCATAAAAATATCTATTATATCATAAATTAACTTCTTATAATATTTTATTACTCATTTGATAACAATATTTTATTATATTCAGTATTTCAGGTGTTAATTATCTAGTTTTTTAGTATGTTTTAACTTGTTATTTTTTGTTCCTATTAATTAGACCATTAATTAATCATATAAAAAATGTAAATAATGATTTAAATATAATATATAATCATTATATATGTATTTATAATAATACATAATGTTTTGAGATAAGAAATGAAATGCACCATTTATGGAGAGGGTAGGTCGTACATATGCATGAAGGCTATTTCCATTTCTTTGTCATATTAAAAAGAATGAAAGTAAATGATATATATATATATATATATATATATATATATATTTGTGTGTATTGTAATTCCATTATCATACTTATTTTTTATTTTTCACATAGTTTTATTAAATCTATCCTTTATACATTCCATTTATAGTGTGAATGAATCACATCGCTTTGAGGAGGCGGTAGTCCACACTTGCATAAACGATGTTATTGTATTTACAAGAAATGGAATGAATAAAGTTACGTGTTATAAAATAATTAAAGAATCATAAATAAATAATAAATATCATACATATTTATATAAAAAAAGTTTCCATCATAATTCTAAACGATTAAAGGTGTTAAAGGAAAAATTAACGACATCATTTTGTGAGAAGGTTGTTCATCGTACACATAAATGATAAGTTCATTACCCATTAGATGGAAGTGTGTGTAAGTGTAAGTAGAACCATTAACATAAAAACATATTAATATATTTATGATATTCATTTTATTTTTTAGTTTTGTAATTAGAAATTTTTATATTGTGGAGAATGAAAATAAAATAAAGGAGCTTGAGGAATGATGTTACCTCTTCTTTGCGTAACTCCTTTTGGTTTATACCAAAAGTATTCCATGGATTTCATTATGAACAAGGTGAGAATTATAGGATTATTTTAGGGATAATGAGTATCTACTTGGGTATATATTTGTTGATCAAAAGTTTCTTGAGAGTTGTGAGGATGTTGGAGGAGAGGAGGACTTTTTATAATGGAGGAGAAATGCCACTCTTGTAAATTTTTGGAAAGGGAATTTCAACGATGTTTTTCCCACTGTAAGTGTCTCACATAATGGTAAAAAGTTTATAAAAAGATATTATAGGGTCTAAATATGTCCATAAAATGGATTTTGGACGAGTTTCTAGGTCATTTGGAAACTTAAGATTAAGGTTTAGTCCCTTATTAATCTAATTTTCCTATTAATCATTGTAATTAATTTTAATCATTTCACTAATATTTTTAGTCAAAAACTATGTTGAAGTTATTAGAAATTAAAAAATATTATTATTCCAAATATGGAATATATTTTTATAAATTCCAATCATATAAGTGGAAGAAATTAATTTAAATTTAATCTTGCAGACGGGACAACAGTGCGGGTTTTTAAAGTAAAAAATGTTCCAAAGATTGCTAAGTTTTTATATCCAATATCAATGTAAAATTGTTAATAATTACCTAAATTGGATTAATATTTGTATAATTGATATAATTTTACATTAAAATAAATTTAAAATATAATTTAACACTATAAAAAAATTATACAATAAAGAAAATTTGAAGAAAAATTCAATATTTTTCACTATTCGTCAAAAAATAAAACCTCACAAAAAAATAACAAAAATGTACCCTAACCTAATTTTTTTGTTTATATTTAAAATATGATGTTTATTTTGACATATAAAATTTATAAAAGTGTCAAAAATTTGATTTAAAATGGGTTATCCATTAAAAGGTGGTAAAACTACCTTTATAAAAATATAGGTTTTTATGTGTAAAATTGGGTTTGTTCTTATCTTTGGCTTATATAATATATTGGATGTGTATAAAAAATATTTTATTGAATATATAACAAATATATTTCATTAATTTCATTCACTAATAGTAATTAATTTATTTTATTAGGACAAAACACCTTTGTGAATATAAAAATAATAATATTTTTCTTTACATTCGATTGGTTTATTTTTTTTGTTTCTTATTAATTAGTAACCAATGAATTCATATTATATTTTTATAAACCAAATATTTTAATAATTTAGTTAATAATATTCATAACCACTAATTTTATGGCTAGGTTATAACTTTTTATAATAAATAATAATATTTTAATAATATATTATTATTCGGTAAAACATGATCTTGTGTGTAATGTAAGCTATTGAAGAAAGTCACTATTGAATGTAATTCAAGATAACATAGTGTTTTGTGCATTAAAATATATAGAATATATCAAATCTATTTAAAATAGTAAATATTTTACAATGTCTTTGGATATTATATCCCCTTATGCACTCAGTGTTGTGTGTCATACACATTATCGAATACAATGTTCTTTAGAATTTCAAGGTGTTACATTCTCCCCACTTAAATAAATTACATACTCAAAATTTAAACTCTATCTTGGTGAAATATTGTTTTATATTTACTATGTTTAAATCCCACATTGCGGGAAGGGTTCGTAAAACATCCTCCAGAAAATAGATAATTGGAAGTACAAAGGTCACATTTACTAACATATAACTAGGTTTCTAAGTAGGAGAACATTAGTGGAAAGTATAGATATGTGTATAGATGAAAAACATAAATATTTATATCAAGTGTTTGAGGTCATAAATCACAAACATGTGAATGGTAAATGGAAATTTGAGGGCCACAAAACAAAAAATATGCAATGATTTAGAAGACCATCGGTTCAACAAAAATTAAGGTATTATGAAAACATTTTTTTGATCATTTTTTAATGTTGAGTAGTTATTTTAATACCTAATAATATAAGGAAATATTAATATTTTATACATTTCAATTTCATAATAAAAACATCATATTTTGTTTGTGCTTCTATCAAATTCTAATTCATCCCATACCCCATGAAAAGGATATCCTAGAATGAACCCCCTTTTTGAAGCACTTGTATTTTATTTTAACATATCATAATAAATAATAAAACAATTCATTATATTTTTCAATAAATATTTTCTAAAACATATATGGTTAAGTCATTAATCTCTAAACGTAAAATGTAAAACTACTAGTTCATCATTAATATTTATTCATCAAATTGTTTAACTAAAAATAATGAAATATTAACCAGTACACTGTGTAGGTCAGTGGTTAGTGTTAAGACTTTATCATCCTTTGGTTATGGTTGATTGGTTGTCACTTAGCATACCTGTTTTCCTTTTGAAAACCCATATTAACATAATTTCCAAAATATATATGATGGAAATCCTTAAAATAAGAGGGATGCGTGCCTCGAGTATTGGCTAAATTCCTAAGGTTAAAGACCCTATAACAATTAGCCAGTTTAGGCCAATCTATTAATTTAATTTATTTTATAATATTTTCTCCAATATAATTTCCATATGGTTTAGTGGAATCATCCTAAGAATTTTCTTGGAATAGAAACATGGTTTTGTGAAGGGCTGTGGTGTCTAGGGGAAATTGGCATTTCTAAAGAGATGGTGGGGGACATCAATAAGCGGGCTTTTGGATCTAGGTTCATCATTCTATGAGATACGGGAAAGTACTATAATAGACTTTAATGGGGATTTATTATTAAGGTTATGATAATATTTGGATTTATGGAATGGTTTTGTGATCTATGCTATATGTGTTATTCCTCACCTTAGATGTCTATCTCTCTTATGGGTAAAGGTGTTGGATTTTTCAAGAATGTGTGGGGTGTCAGGTAGGGGGACCGATTGTATTCATACATTTTCATTCTGGCATAGGAAGCACTTTCAAGGAATATCAACAAAATCTTGGAGTAAGGGAGGATGATCCCCTTTATCAAAAAATATGGAAGTAACCTTGTTTCCCATATTATGTTTGTTTATGATGTCATAATTTTTACAAATGGAAGGCAAAGTGCAATTCATAGTTTCATGGGAATAATGTTGACCAATGGAATAGTGAGATTCCAAAACATAAATCTACAGAAGATCAAAGTTTTCATTTCCAAAAAATGATCTCTAAGTCATAATAGTGCAATTCAGAAGATTTTTTGGATTCAAAGGAAACATCTCCCAATAAAATACCTCAGAGCCCCCATATCTAATGGTCAGATAAAAAAGACTCTCTTCAATGAGCTTATCAAAAATATTACTGGAAGAATATGCAACTAGAAGAACAAATTATTATCCTTTTGGGGATGTTTTATGTTGATTAATAGTGTTCTAACATCAATACCAATGCATGTTCTTTCTATTAACAGCCCACCGAAGGGGAAAATCACCAATATGGAAAATATCATGACTACCTTTCTTTGGGATTTCATCAAGGTGGGGCGGTGTCACTGGGACTCATGCAAATTCATGGCCAATCTAATTGATGAGGGTAGTTTTGGTCTTCGTCACATTACCACAACCATGAAATCCATGTAGTCTCAACTTTCATGGAAGATTATTGAATGCATATCCTTGTGGGCAAGGTTCATTCAAGACAAGAATGGTGAGATATGGGAGGATTGGATATGTCATAGGTCATTATTCAACCACTCCAAGTTCATGATGAACCATAAGGAGGATTTGCAGGACCATTCATGCTAGCTGGTAGGCAAAGGCAACATCAATCTGTGGAAGGATAATTGGGCTGCAGGGAGACTGTTCTTCTTGGGGTTTCCATCTCTGAATATCTCTTTTATGGAGAATAGAAGGTATCCAACCTTAATGGAGACTATTCTAAATGAGGATAAAAGGGTGAATTATTATAGTATCTACTTTGATGATGAACCATACCAACGATTCTTTACAAGTTTGGTCTCAGAGAGATTTAATAGTAGTGACTATAGGGTTATTCTCTATGGTAAGAGCGAGATAAATGAGTGGTCTACGAATTTGTGGTGTAAAGAGTTACCCCCTAAATGGAATTTTCTCATCGGTAGATTAGGAACTAAGTCATCCTGATGAAGGATAATGTGCAACGTAAAGGGGTGAATATGGTTTCACGGTGCTTCTGTAGTGATAGACCACAACCAGAATCCACAGTGCATTTATTTGTTCAAAGTGAATGGGAAAGAGGATTAAGGACATTAATGAGACAAAGAATGGACAACATTGGTGTGGGTTCCTCCATTCACAATCTTATCACCGACTGGTTTCAGGGAATGGGGAATCTTGAATTTGAAAGGAAGACTCATGGTCTCATCATTACATCCATCTGCTAGAATCTATGGGATGCAAGAAATAGGGAGAGATAAGGTTCAAGGTGGTGAACCATTTTCCTTCAACTGTGAACATAGGAATTGGTTTCAGAGTTGGGAGTGAATTTTAGGGGTGGGTGGAATTCTTCTATGTTGTGTAGGTTTCTCACTATACAGGATGTGAGTTCGGCCTCATTCCACGACAACCAAGGTAGATGGATCAGTTGGATTGGGCCAAGTATGGGCCTAAAGCTAAATGTTGGTGTATTGTACATGGCTAGGGAAATTAGTGGAGGATGGCTGGTTAGTGATGCTAAATGATTGCTTGTTTTTGGTTTTAATGTGTACTATGGATCTGGCAGATCTATAAGTTCAGAAATCAGATCCATGTATACTAATATTGTCTTGTGCGAGAGGTTTGATATTTTGGTGGATTAAATTGAATTGGATTTTGAAGTTATGGTTTGAATCCTTCAAGGCAAATCAAACCCACCTTGGGAGTTGGATTATTATGTTAGTAAATGTAGATTAAAAATGAACCTAGGTTATACTATTAGGAATGTTTAGAGATAATGGAACTTTGTAGCAGATGGGATATCTCATGAAGGAAGTGTGTATAATAATATTATTGTTTACAACAAAGTGATATCCTTACCCATTGCATGCAAAAAAATTATCCAAGGAGATGCACTCAGGCTCCATCACATCAGGCCACCTTGATTTTTGGTTTTCTCTTTTTTTTACTACTTTGTATTCCTCATTTCATTATCAATTAAAAAATTAACTTTTAGTATTTCAATACAACCCCAATATATAAATACATAAACCATTTATTTCTACATGGGTCCTTCATTTATCTAGAGTTTATCATATAGAGGAGGGAATTTCCTAAAACCAAAAACCATAGTGTGAGCGTCAATTATCATATTGGAACAACCATATAATCATTTATAAGATGTCTAAATCTTGACACATGGTTTTAAATATGAGACACCTCGGGTTTAACCTAGGTCATTCATTATCGTTATATATTCAAATACATTATCATGGTTTGTAAATAAAATGGGAATTATCCTAAGCATATCCCCCAGGAGTTTCAAATCTTGTTTGCAGTAAGGCCCATTGTTGTGTACCATGTTACATTGAGCTAGGCTCGACACACCTTGTTATAGTTATTACCACTGGGTACATCTTTTCTAGAACCACATCAACATGTAGTATCCAGTGATGGATGTATTGGTAGGAAAAACACATAATCTATATCTAACTAATACTTTAAGAAGTTATTTTATACTTCTATTCAAATTCTATCTTAGTGTTATCCTCCCTAATTGATTTTTCCTAAAACTAGTTCCCAAGGTCGATACTAAACTTGTTATGATATCAACTATAGTGACCTGACCTTAGTAAGCCTAAATCTGGGGTCTACTACCATTATATTTTCATAAGATACAAGTAAACCCTATCTTAAATGACAGAATAGTTAAGTAGTCTTGGTAAAATAGATACATACATGCATTTTGTTAGGTCCAAGCTGATGAGGAAGGTGTTTGTGTTCAAGTGTTGTCTTTTGTTGTCAAGAATGTAGCTGAAGAAAGGAAGTCACCTCACTTTGTTTCTAGGAAATCAAACTTGGAAATGTTTTTGAACTGGTGATCGTTTTGTTTAAAGAATTAGAGTGTATATGACTATTTTCAAATGTGATGATGCTTTTATGATATTTATTTAATATAAATCATAAGTTGATTAGAGGACTTGTGATTCAATCATTATGGAATAAAATAGAAGAAAATATCATGCCAATTTTATCCAGATTAATTGGATATAGATGAAAAGGAAAGGGTACTGGTTTATTGTATTCAAGACAAATTCTATCGGGACAACTGTGGTAAGGATGATCATGGAAACGTTCATAACCAGGTGAGCATTGAAAAATTCATAACCAGGTGAGCAAGAAAAATTTCATAACTAGGTGAGCATTGAAAAATTCATAACCAGGTGAGCAAGAAAATGTCCATAACCAGGTGAGCAAGAAAAATATTGTAGCAAAGTTTGGTGAAGCTAGGCATGGAAAAGTTCTTAACCATATGAGAATTGAAAAGTTCATAACCTGGTGAGCAAAGAAAATTTCATAACTAGGTGAGAAAGAAAATTTTTCTAACCGTGTTTTTCAGGCTGAGCATGGAAATTTTCATAGCCCGATATTGCTAAGAATGGAAATTTTCGTAACCTAGTATGGATGAGCATGGATTTTTTGTAACCATGTTTTTCAAGCTGAGTATAGATATTTTCATAACCTGGTATGGCTTAGCATGGAAATTTTCATAACCAAGTTTTTCAAGCTAAGAGTGAAAATTTTTGTAACCTGGTATGGCTGAGAATGGAAATTTTCATTACCATGTTTTTGAGGCTAGGAATGGAAATTTTCATAACCATGTTTAGTGAGGCTGAGCATTGAAAAGTTCATACTCAGGTGAGAAGGAATGAAAGTACCTGGAAGGAATGGATGGTTTCAATACATTCTTATGTTAGTCTGATGATTCTAAAGCTATTATCAAATTTTTTATATGTCATGAAGTAATTCATTATACAAGAACAAGTTTTTTTAAGATGATATGTTTTACATGTATTTCAAGAGAAAATTTGAAGAAGAGGTTAATTGGGTCAAGAAAAATAGTAAAGAAGAGGTTTGAAGACAAAGGAGAAGTTTGTTAAATATGATGTCGAGGGGGAGCATGATATTCAAAATAATGATTATATTTAACATTCAGAGTGGTATCCATTTGTTCAATACATTTTCTTTTGTTTTGAAGAAAATTGGTTTCACCAAATCGGTTTCAGAAAATCGGTCTCATGAATTAAAACCAGTATGGGAATTGAAATGAAATTCTGATGAAGAAGTGAAGTTTGTAGAAAATTCAAGAAGGTTTGAGAAGAAATAAGAAGAGTGGAAAAGCATTGACGAAGTCATAAATGTATCTTAGATTCATGGAAGATGCAAATTCGAGTAATTTGGGTGAGTGGGAATGTTTTTGGGATTCCTGTCCCAACCCTTTTTAAGTCACCTATAAAGGGGGAGAAGTACATTGTACTTTATTGAAAACTGATGATTGAAGTATTGTTCATCGAAGAAGATAAAGAAGCACCACATTTTTAGGGAGAAAAAGTGGTTTCCATATTGATCTTTTGATGAAGATTTTTTCGATGGAGAAGTGAAAGAAGAAGAGACGAGATTGAAACAGTGTATTCAGCTGATCATTTTCATGCAGGATTAATCAGCTTCAAGATCTCCGTATTGGGTTTCTTGGACTGAGGAAGATTTGTTTTGAATTGGTTCTGGGAAGAATCAGTTTCAAGAAGAACAGATTCTGGGAACTATCAGTTTCATAGATTCATTTCAAGTGGTACCATAAATTATCGGTTTCATAGAATCGGACCGGGCTATTGAATTCTATATCAAGTCCTCGAGGTTCTTACCTTCTTCTGGGTAAGGAATTGAAGAATTGTTTTTCAATTGAATACATTTGTTGAATTTCAAAGAAACACATGTAACATGAGTTGTTAATCAACAATTATTTTACCCTATTTGTCGTAAGAGGGTGCACATGCTCTATTGGAGTTTTTTACATAGTGCAACATGAGTGAAATGGCATATCCTACTCATTGTAATCCAAGGAGTTATTTCTAGTGGATTTTGTGGTATGGGATTATTTCCAAATCATACCAAGGATGTAGCTATTCTTATTGAATAATGAACCTTATAAATACATGTGTTTTTATGGATGTGTGTTTTGAATTGTTTTTATTAGGGAATTGGATATTTAACAGGAGGCGAAATTTGTTTCAATTAAAGAGAAACATAAAAGAAAAAAATTATCATTGATTCACCCCCTCCCACTCTTAGTGATACAATTACTTTTCCTGGGCACTTTCAATTGGTATCAGAGCACAGGTTCCCTTCGCTTATTCTTTGCTGATGGAGAACTAGAATTGTATAACGACCCACACTTTACATACATTGTTAATACTTCAAAATTGAATCACACTTATTACAACATATGACAAAACCACAAAGGACCGTATAGGTATAGTGTCTTTAGAAACTGGGAAACATAAACAACTGGTTCATAAATCTTCTACAGTGTCTCCCATTTATTTCATCATATCTAGGGTCCCTTTTAGCATATTCTACTTAATATCCATCTTCCTGGCCTGGGGAAAAGAAAACATAAAAGGGTGAGCTCAAATGCTCAGCAAGGGCAAATAAAGGAAATAAAAATCATATCATATCTTTTTGAAAATTAAAACCTGCAAAAGAGATCATAATATCTTAACATGGAATAAATCATAGAAGTAAAAATGAGATCCCCATAATCATAACATAAAACTTGAATCTTTGTGGCATGCACACATAATCATGGAAAATCATTTCTTGTTAGTCATGACTCATTGCCAAGACTATCTTAGTGGACAAAGTCCCTTTCTGAACCGAGTTCACTCCTCGTTTCAGTCCTGTATCACTGAACCGAAATAACCTTCCGTTCCAGCCATGTCTATCTCATGAGATATAAAATCATTACCCAATGCATTGGAGGGAGATATAGGTCCCACCCATCTTATAATGAATCCTTTCTTATGTGTGCCACATAATCATAAAACATACATCATCGCATAACACATATAACAACAATGGGATTCTTGAAACATCATGACATCATAAATCAATTCATATATGATAAAGGAATTCATAAACATAATTCCATCACAACATAGTCAAACCAATGTAAAAATATGGATAGAAACAGAACCCTTTATTATCTTAGATGGAAAATAATTTTGATAAAACACTTGAATTGAATTCTTGAGGAAAATATCCTTTCTTCTTCAAAAACATTTTTCCTTTCATAACATGTCATACAACTTTAAAATAAAAGAAGTTGATTAAAAATAAACTTGAAAACTTGTAAAGGAAGCTTCTTTGAAGTAATGTTTTAAAAAATCCATTCATGCCGTATAAGTTAAAAAAAGATTCTTCGTACTTTTGTCGGAAAAGTCAAAAAGTACCTCGTACGGAAAAACGACAAAAGATTCCTTTCATATTCTTTACTAAAAACTCACCTAAGGGTAAAATTGGATTTAAACTATTTCAAGTGGATGGAAACAATATTACATATTGAGGGAACATGGATGTGGATGATAAAATACACCCCAGTAAATACTTACGAATAAACAATCTCGGATAAAAATGAGATTGTGATATTTCCCTTACCTTAGGTCCGATTTGCTTTGTTCGTGTCCGAAGCTCCTGTATAATGGTTTAAATAATGTTATTGACTTATTCCAGAATCATACATATTGATATGAGATCATATATGGTCATATTATTAGCTTCTTGTTAGTAATATTTCATTGTTACTTGTTACTCGGGTCTTTATAACTTTTTGTTCTTATGCGTGTTTTGTCGAATAAATTCTTATTCTTATCTTTAGGTTATAGATAATTCATTTCCAGAATGGTATTAGTGTAGTATATACCATATTCATTCATTCAATTCATTTATATAATCATTATGAAATGAAGATCATGTAGAACGAGTCGCATCACATCGTGGAGACGGTATTCCGTACGTACGCACGAGTGATGATATCGTTCCTATGATCGTGGAATTGTATTGGAGTATATATATATATTATTTCAGTATCAATATTAATTAATAATAATCATATATAGTTACTGATTACACCATTATACCCATCCTTGTAAGGTGATGGTGGAAAATAGATTACACCACGGCGTGGAGACGGTATTCCGTACGTACGCACGCGCGGTGATTTCATTTTTCCGTAGGATGGATAGAAGGTGAATTAGGGTTGTTTCATATTTATAATAACATATCAGTATGTAATTAATACTGATGTTATTACTTTATCATGAAACAACTAAAGAAGAAGAAGTTGAAGAAGAAAGAAGTTGAAAAGATCGGTAATGGATATTACCGCTTCTTTGGAACGCCTTTTTGAATCCTCCACTTAAGGAACTAAGATTGGTCTTTGGAGAAGACCAGGACCTCTAGGATTATTCTAGGGAAGTGGAGAAGGGAAAATGGCAGGGGTTGTCCGAGCTTGAGTGCTCAAATTGGTGTGAGGAGGAGGGGGAGGAGGTTCCCTTTTATAAGGGAGGAGAGGGGCACCTTAGGAATATCTCAAAATATTTTATATTAAAGTCAAAATCGGTTTATAATGGTTCCAAAGGGTCTTATTTCGAAGCTAAAGTGGGGATGGGTCGAAATCCTATCAACCAATAGGATTTAGACAAGTTTAGGGTATTATTTTAACCTTATCAATTAGATTTAACTCTAAGTTAATTAATTTAACTTTTACCGTGTCTTTTTGTTTTCTTTCACTATATGGTTAATACACTTACTATAACATGCCAAACGAACCCCAAATTGTTTATTATTAATATATATATCCTTATCTAAGTCATTTGGCCGAACCTTAGATTTTTAGGAATAAAATAACAATTAATAATATAATATTTCATTTAAAAACTATTTTGTGTCAATTTTGACACTATTTGATATATGATTTTTTTGAAAGTCATAACAGAATTATATGTTCGAACCAAGTTGATTAAATAAATACTAATATATCATAGTAACCTAGAAAATTAGTGGAATTCATAAAAAGTCTCAAATTACATTTATTTTGGTATTTATATTATCAATTTTGTCAATATTTCATTAATAAGATAATTACTGCATCATCTTTGTGTCATAAATAAATTAAATTATTTGATGTCTAAAAATTACAAATAAAATACCATCATGTAGGAAATCGTTTTAGCTTTCTAATGAATATTTACAATCGAATTTATCTTATGTATAACCCTATATTAAAAATTATTTACTTATTAAACTTTGATTTTAACTATTTTAACCCTTCTTTAAATAAATTAATAATAAATGTCCTAATCTAATCCAAGTGGGCCTAAATGGTCATATTTTATTCCTAAGTTTGTTTTTGGTCGAATTACACTTGTCCAATAGAATTAGGACATGTGTTAGGGTAATATTAATATCATATTTACCCTTAGTTACCCTATTTACTATTAACCGCGGTAAAAATAGTAAAAAGTTACTATTCACCAAAAAATTATTTTCATCTCATTGAACCACATTTTAGTCCTTGATATTAACCGTGTCTCTCGGATTTTTGAAATTCCATTCACAGAAGCGGTAAAATTAAGTTTTATGCAAAATTCAGTTTTTAACCTACCACTTAGTGGTTTCACTATTCATCAAAAATTGAAAGTTTTCAGAAAAATACCAAAATTTCACCCTAGGCTAATTTCGATATTCTGAGTCCAAAAATGAAGTCCATTTTGAAAAATAAAATTTATAAAATTTCAAAAAGTGGTTATTACTATTCATAACGGCTAGTTTTAATAGCATATTGTTGTTTAGTGAAACTCGGTATTGCGTACGACGCAAGCTATCGAGGAAGGTCGCGATTGCGTGTAAAGAAAGCCAAGCAAGTGTTGTGTAGAAAAAGATTCCTTTGATGATTTATATAACATAAAAGTCTCGGGTGTTACATTCTACCCCCCTTAAAAAGAATTTCGCCCTCGAAATTCGTCACTTTGCAACAAACAAATGAGGATACTTCTCCCTCATCATATCCTCAAGCTCCCATGTAGCTTCTTCAAGTTGGTGGTTTCTCCATAAAACTTTCACCAAGCGAGTGGTCTTGTTTCGTAGGACTTTTTCGCTACGATCCAGAATCTCTATCGGCTGTTCTTCATAAGAAAGATCTTGCTCCAGCGGTACAACTTCTGAGCTGAGTACATGTGAAGGATCTGTTATGTACTTTCTCAGGAGAGATACATGGAACACATCGTGAACTTGAGAGAGATTCGGTGGAAGCGCCAATCGGTAAGACACGATCCAGTATTTCAAAAGGACCGATATATCTAGGGCTCAACTTCCCCTTCTTTCCAAATCTCATAACCCTCTTCCAGGGAGATATTCGTAAGAACACTTTATCACCCACTTCAAACTCTAGGTCTTTTCTTCGGTTGTCGGCATAACTTTTCTGTCGACTCTGAGCTGCTCTTATGTGTTGTTGAATAGATATGACCTTTTCTGCCATTTCATCAACGAGATCAGGTCCTAATAGCTTTCTTTCCCCAACTTCATCCCAGCAAGTTGGAGTCCTGCATTTCTTTCCATAGAGAGCTTCATAAGGAGCCATCTGAATACTGGAGTGAAAGCTATTATTATAAGAAAATTCCACCAAAGGTAGGTGTTGATCCCAACCTCCTTTGAAATCCATAGAGAAAGCTCTCAACATATCTTCTAGGGTTTGAATTGTTCTCTCAGACTGACCGTCTGTCTGGGGATGATAAGCAGTGCTGAAACTCAACTCTGTATCTAGAGTATACTGAAGACTTCGCCAAAACTTCGAGGTAAATCTCGGATCTCGATCAGATATAATAGAAAGTGGTACTCCGTGCAATCTTACCACTTCCTTTACATATATCATGGCAAGCTGATCTAGAGAGAAATCCTCTCTAATAGCAATGAAGTGTGCAGACTTTGTAAGACGATCAACTTTGACCCAAATAGCATTATTGCCTTTGGATGTTTTAGGAAGTCCTGTGACAAAGTCCATAGTGATGTTTTCCCATTTCCATTCGGGTATGGGTAATGGTTGTAACATCCCCTTAGACTTCTGTCTCTCAGCTTTAACTTGTTGACAAACCAAGCATCGAGAGACATATTCAGCAACATCTCTTTTCATGCCATCCCACCAGAAGTACTCTTTCAGGTCCCTATACATCTTCGTGCTTCCAGGATGAATAGAGAATGAATAACTATGAGCCTCATCCAGCAGATCTTTCTTTAATTCGGGGATGGGAGGAACACAAACCCGATTCCTGAACTTTATTATCCCATCACAATCAAGGTTGAATTCAGGAACATTTCTCACCTTCTTTTGTAACTCGATATCTTCTTTCTGTGCCTCTTTAATCTTCACATGTATAGATGGTTGAACATTCATTTGAGAAAGATAAGATTTTTCCCCTTCCATTATAATTCCAAGATCCATCCTTTGTAAATCCATAAATATTGGATCTTTTGTGATCCTCATCATGGATAAACTAGCATGGTCTTGTCGACTTAATGCATCTGCCACCTTGTTTGCTTTCCCAGGGTGGTAATGGATTGAGCAGTCATAATCCTTAATCAGCTCCAACCATCTTCTTTGGCGCATATTCAGCTCCTTTTGTGTGAAAATATACTTTAAACTTTTATGATCAGTATAAATATCACACCTTTCACCATAAAGGTAATGCCTCCAAATCTTTAATGCAAATATTACCGCAGCCAACTCCAAATCATGTGTTGGGTAATTTTGCTCATGGATTTCCAACTGTCGTGAGGCATAAGCTATCACCATATCATTTTGCATAAGAACACACCCCAATCCCTTCTTGGATGCATCACTGTAGATCACAAACCTTTCTCCACTACAAGGCAGTGTGAGCACAGGTGCACTGGATAACCTTCTTTTCAACTCCTTGAAATTCTCTTCACATTCCTCTGTCCAGACAAACTTAACTCCTTTCCGAGTCAACCTGGTGAGTGGATTAGATAATCGTGAAAAATCTTTTACAAAACTTCGATAATAACCAGCCAAACCAAGAAAACTTCGGATCTCAGTTACTGTTGTTGGTCTTGACCATCTTTCGATAACCTCTGTTTTTTCTGGATCCACAGATATCTCCTCTTTTGAGATTATATGACCCAAAAATGCAACTTTTTGAAGCCAAAATTCACACTTGGTAAATTTGGCATAAAGCTTCTCTTTTCTCAGGGTCTTCAATATAATTCTCAAGTGATCTTCATGCTCTTCCTTGCTCTTTGAATAGACAAGAATATCGTCTATAAAGACTACCACAAATTGATCAAGATAGTCTCTAAAGACTCTATTCATTAGATCCATGAAGATAGCAGGGGCATTAGTAAGACCAAATGGCATCACTATAAATTCATAGTGTCCATACCTTGTACGGAAAGCCGTCTTTGGTATATCCTCCCTTTTGACCCTTAATTGATGATACCCTGAACGAAGATCAATCTTGGAAAAGTATTGAGCTCCGCGTAGTTGGTCAAATAAGTCATCAATGCGTGGGAGAGGATATTTGTTCTTGATAGTGATCTTGTTAAGTTCTCGATAATCAATGCAGAGTCTCATTGATCCATCTTTCTTCTTAACAAATAGAACAGGTGCTCCCCAAGGTGACGCACTAGGGCGTATGAATCCCTTATCAAGATTCTCTTGGAGTTGCTTCTTCAATTCCTGCAACTCAATTGGGGCCATTCTATAAGGTGTCTTTGAAATAGGCAAAGCACCCGGTACGAGTTCTATTGAAAAATCATCTTCACGATTTGGTGGAAGACCCGGTAATTCTTCCGGAAAGACATCATCAAACTCCCGTACAATGGGGATATTCTTAATCGTGAGTTTCTCACCAACTATTTGAGATAAATAACATTTATTTAGTGGAATCAATACCCATAAGATGGAAGAAATTTCCACTGGAAGGTTATGTTCATCCTTGCATTGATAGACGATCGTAGGTTGATCTGGAATATGAAATGTGACTTCCCTTCTTTGGCAATTGATATGAGCTCCATGTAGAGAAAGCCAATCCATGCCAAGAATCACATCAAATTCCACTAAAGGAAGGATCACAAGATTTGCAGGAAGCACTTTCCCACAAACTTCGATCGGAGAAGAATTATAAACTTCTGATGCGATTGATGTGCCATTAGGTGTTGTCACAGCTAACTCAACATCTAATTGTTGAGGTAATACGGTGATACCCTTAGAAAATTTTTCAGAAATAAAAGAGTGGGTGGATCCAGAATCAAATAAAACATTTGCTACTTTAGAGTGGATGGTAAGTGTACCTTTCACCACATCATTATCGTACTCCACATTGCTGATAGAAATTGCATATGACTTTCCTTTTTCTTTAGCCTTAAGAGTTTGTTGACGTCGACCATCATCATCAACCCTTGGATTTGGGCATTGATTGGCATAATGCCCCATCTCCTTGCACTTGAAACATTGAAGTGTAGCAGGTTAATTCTGTGTATCCCTTCCTTTGTTTGCATCATTAGACATCTTCTTCCCATTATCACGGCATTCAAATGCCCGATGACCTTCCTTTCCACATTTAAAACATTTACTTGTCCCTTTAAGACAACTCCCTCCATGTTTCTTTCCACACTTTGAGCATAAGGGAAAGTTCATCTTCTTTTCCGTGTGCTCTTTAGATTTTTCTTTGAATTCCATCTTCCTCTTCTTATCAAACCCATGTGACTGATGGGTTACTCCAATCTCCATCTCGACTTTGAGAGCACATCGAACGATTTCCTCGTAGCTATTGAAGTCCCTTATGGCTAACGCCCTTCGAAGACTTGGTTTTAAGCCACTAAAGAATCGATCGATCTTACTCTCAGGTTGGATAATAATACCAGAAGCGTACCTTGCAAGTCTGGTAAAATTTGCTTCATAGGTACCAACAGATTCATCATCCCTTTGCTTCAGTTCAAGGAACTCTTTCTCCATCTTTGTTCGGAGAATACGAGGGAAGTACTTATTGAAAAATAAGTTCTTGAACTCGTCCCATTCCATAGACTCAATTTCATCCCTTTGCCTTGTATTCTTAACAAGATTCCACCATTGATCAGCATCTCCTTCCAAACGATACACTGCTAGGATGACTTTATCATGCTCAGAACATTGAAGAACTGAAAATATCTTTTCAGTAGTACTAATCCATTGTTCAGCAACTAATGGATCAGTAGACCCGCTGAAAGATGGTGGACGCTGCCTCATGAAGGATTCAACAGAATGTTGCTCCCTCCTTTGTTCGTTTGGAAATCCTGCATGATTCATAGCTTGAGAAAGTTGTGTGAGCATGGCTACAAGATTTTTCATTCCAGCTCCCATATCGTTTGGTTGCTCAGGGGGACAATCATTGCATTGCCCATCGCATTCCGCATTAACACGGTTCCTTCGGGTTCCAGCCATTGACTAAAACCAAGAAGAATAGTGTGAGCAACACTAATTATAATAGGAAACCACATAATTCAAGAATAAAATTTTCATGCTTATGGTCTTATCCTAGGTTATTCATGGCCATTTCTAAGATTGTGTTCTATGCTTAGACTTATCCTTAGGGTTCTTACTAAGGCTTTCACATCCTAGTTTCCAAAGGTTGACTATACCTTTCCTCTGATACCAACTATAACGACCCACACTTTACATACATTGTTAATACTTCAAAATTGAATCACAATTATTACAACATATGACAAAACCACAAAGGACCGTATAGGTATAGTGTCTTTAGAAACTGGGAAACATAAACAACTGGTTCATAAATCTTCTACAGTGTCTCCCATTTATTTCATCATATCTAGGGTCCCTTTTAGCATATTCAACTTAATATCCATCTTCCTGGCCTGGGGAAAAGAAAACATAAAAGGGTGAGCTCAAATGATCAGCAAGGGCAAATAATGGAAATAAAAATCATATCATATCTTTTTGAAAATTAAAACCTGCAAAAGAGATCATAATATCTTAACATGGAATAAATCATAGAAGTAAAAATGAGATCCCCATAATCATAACATAAAACTTGAATCTTTGTGGCATGCACACATAATCATGGAAAATCATTTCTTGTTAGTCATGACTCATTTCCAAGACTATCTTAGTGGACAAAGTCCCTTTCTGAACCGAGTTCACTCCTCGTTTCAGTCCTGTATCACTGAACCGAAATAACCTTCCGTTCCAGCCATGTCTATCTCATGAGATATAAAATCATTACCCACTGCATTGGAGGGAGATATAGGTCCCACCCATCTTATAATGAATCCTTTCTTATGTGTGCCACATAATCATAAAACATACATCATCGCATAACACATATAACAAAAATGGGATTCTTGAAACATCATGACATCATAAATCAATTCATATATGATAAAGGAATTCATAAACATAATTCCATCACAACATAGTCAAACCAATGTAAAAATATGGATAGAAACAGAACCCTTTATTATCTTAGATGGAAAATAATTTTGATAAAACACTTGAATTGAATTCTTGAGGAAAATATCCTTTCTTCTTCAAAAACATTTTTCCTTTCATAACATGTCATACAACTTTAAAATAAAAGAAGTTGATTAAAAATAAACTTGAAAACATGTAAAGGAAGCTTCTTTGAAGTAATGTTTTAAAAATCCATTCATGCCGTATAAGTTAAAAAAACATTCTTCGTACTTTTGTTGGAAAAGTCAAAAAGTACCTCGTACGGAAAAACGACAAAAGATTCCTTTCATATTCTTTACTAAAAACTCACCTAAGGGTAAAATTGGATTTAAACTATTTCAAGTGGATGGAAACAATATTACATATTGAGGGAACATGGATGTGGATGATAAAATACACCCCAGTAAATACTTACGAATAAACAATCTCGGATAAAAATGAGATTGTGATATTTCCCTTACCTTAGGTCCGATTTGCTTTGTTCGTGTCCGAAGCTCCTGTATAATGGTTTAAATAATGTTATTGACTTATTCCAGAATCATACATATTGATATGAGATCATATATGGTCATATTATTAGCTTCTTGTTAGTAATATTTCATTGTTACTTGTTACTCGGGTCTTTATAACTTTTTGTTCTTATGCGTGTTTTGTCGAATAAATTCTTATTCTTATCTTTAGGTTATAGATAATTCATTTCCAGAATGGTATTAGTGTAGTATATACCATATTCATTCATTCAATTCATTTATATAATCATTATGAAATGAAGATCATGTAGAACGAGTCGCATCACATCGTGGAGACGGTATTCCGTACGTACGCACGAGTGATGATATCGTTCCTATGATCGTGGAATTGTATTGGAGTATATATATATATTATTTCAGTATCAATATTACTTAATAATAATCATATATAGTTACTGATTACACCATTATACCCATCCTTGTAAGGTGATGGTGGAAAATAGATTACACCACGGCGTGGAGACGGTATTCCGTACGTACGCACGCGCGGTGATTTCATTTTTCCGTAGGATGGATAGAAGGTGAATTAGGGTTGTTTCATATTTATAATAACATATCAGTATGTAATTAATACTGATGTTATTACTTTATCATGAAACAACTAAAGAAGAAGAAGTTGAAGAAGAAAGAAATTGAAAAGATCGGTAATGGATATTACCTCTTCTTTGGAACGCCTTTTTGAATCCTCCACTTAAGGAACTAAGATTGGTCTTTGGAGAAGACCAGGACCTCTAGGATTATTCTAGGGAAGTGGAGAAGGGAAAATGGCAGGGGTTGGCCGAGCTTGAGTGCTCAAATTGGTGTGAGGAGGAGGGGGAGGAGGTGCCCTTTTATAAGGGAGGAGAGGGGCACCTTAGGAATATCTCAAAATATTTTATATTAAAGTCAAAATCGGTTTATAATGGTTCCAAAGGGTCTTATTTCGAAGCTAAAGTGGGGATGGGTCGAAATCCTATCAACCAATAGGATTTAGACAAGTTTAGGGTATTATTTTAACCTTATCAATTAGATTTAACTCTAAGTTAATTAATTTAACTTTTACCGTGTCTTTTTGTTTTCTTTCACTATATGGTTAATACACTTACTATAACATGCCAAACGAACCCCAAAATGTTTATTATTAATATATATATCCTTATCTAAGTCATTTGGCCGAACCTTAGATTTTTAGGAATAAAATAACAATTAATAATATAATATTTGATTTAAAAACTATTTTGTGTCAATTTTGACACTATTTGATATATGATTTTTATGAAAGTCATAACAGAATTATATGTTCGAACCAAGTTGATTAAATCAATACTAATATGTCATAGTAACCTAGACAAGTAGTGGAATTCATAAAAAGTCTCAAATTACATTTATTTTGGTATTTATATTATCAATTTTGTCAATATTTCATTAATAAGATAATTACTGCATCATCTTTGTGTCATAAATAAATTAAATTATTTGATGTCTAAAAATTACAAATAAAATACCATCATGTAGGAAATCGTTTTAGCTTTCTAATTAATATTTACAATCGAATTTAGCTTATGTATAACCCTATATTAAAAATGATTTACTTATTAAACTTTGATTTTAACTATTTTAACCCTTCTTTATATAAATTAATAATAAATGTCCTAATCTAATCCAAGTGGGCCTAAATGGTCATATTTTATTCCTAAGTTTGTTTTTGGTCGAATTACACTTGTCCAATAGAATTAGTACATGTGTTAGGGTAATATTAATATCATATTTACCCTTAGTTACCCTATTTACTATTAACCGCGGTAAAAATAGTAAAAAGTTACTATTCACCAAAAAATTATTTTCATCTCATTGAACCACATTTTAGTCCTTGATATTAACCGTGTCTCTCGGATTTTTGAAATTCCATTCACAGAAGCGGTAAAATTAAGTTTTATGCAAAATTCAGTTTTTAACCTACCACTTAGTGGTTTCACTATTCATCAAAAATTGAAAGTTTTCAGAAAAATACCAAAATTTCACCCTAGGCTAATTTCGATATTCTGAGTCCAAAAATGAAGTCCATTTTGAAAAATAAAATTTATAAAATTTCAAAAAGTGGTTATTACTATTCATAACGGCTAGTTTTAATAGCATATTGTTGTTTAGTGAAACTCGGTATTGCGTACGACGCAAGCTATCGAGGAAGGTCGCGATTGCGTGTAAAGCAAGCCAAGCAAGTGTTGTGTAGAAAAAGATTCCTTTGATGATTTATATAACATAAAAGTCTCGGGTGTTACAAATTGTGTGAACAATAACAGTATTCTGATCATCTATTGAAAAAATTATCATATCTAGAATGATAGAATGTTTCCTTACCTTTTTTATATTGGATATAATGTTCTTGAAGCTCCAACAGATGGGTTTCCACCTATTGATTTTATTACTCCTCTTACAGCAGTGGATAAGAAGAATCTTAAGAATGATGGAAGGGAAAAAAATGCAATATTATCATCACTTTATGAAAGTTAATTCTTAAGAGTGAAAGGTTTTTCCATAGCCAAAAGTATTTGGGATAAATTGAAAAACATATATGAAGGAAATACAAAGGTGAAGAAGGAAAAACTTCAAATCTGAAGATTGATGTATGAAGTCCTGAAGATGGGTGAGTAGGAATCTGTTGGGGACTTCTTTACTTGAGTTAATGACATTTTGAGTACTATCAGATGTCTTGGTGAAAAGTTATATGATTCTATATTTATTTAAAATATTTTTAGAATCCTTATTAATAAGTTTGATGAAAATGTTTTCTCATTTGAAGACAGAGATCCTGAGACATTATCTCTTGATGACTTACATAGCACTCTCATTACTTATGAAATGAGAAGGGATAAGTCATTGAAGTGAAAAGGAAAAGTTGATAGATAAAAGTATTTCATGTCTACTAAGAATGAAATTTCAAATAAGATTCTTATTGAAGATGAATGTGGAGATTTTGACTCTGATAGTACTCAAAATGTTAGAAGAGGTACATGGAAATACAAAGGGAAACTTCCCTTGAAATGTTTTGAATGTGGAGGCATTTGTCACTTCACGGCTAATTGTCCTCAAAGAAATAATGATGTGGATAGTGATGAAGAATAAATAAATCCATGAAGCTTGTGGAAGACATGGGGAGATAAAGCAAAAGTAAATTCCACAGGGAAATAAAAAAAATTCTTCAAATGAAAGAGAAGAAATTTTTATCTAAAGATGAAGAAGAAGAAGGTAGTGATGTTGAATATGAAAAATCAGTTGGCTATGGTATTGAAAATACTTTTATTGAAACAGTTAATGATGAAGAATTTGAAAACAGTAGTTCTGATGAAGAAGAAACTCAACTTTAATATCATTTTAAATAATAATTGAAAGAATGATTTAGAAAGATTAGAAGGATTTAAAAGAAAAAAAAAGTTGTAAGATGAAAGTTACTTAACATGAAATAAAGAATGTTTGGATGATTAAAAGGTGAGTCTAGTAAAATAGATTGATGATTTAAAGAAATATCTTGAAAAAGAAAATAATCGTAATGAGCATCTGGAGGTGAAACTGAAGGCGAAAGAAGAAGAGTTGTAACTTTTCCAACAAAAGTTATCTAAAGCTGAAATGAGAAATACAAGTTTCCAAAAATCTATTTCTAAAGATGGTGAGTGCTCTTAGAAAGATAAATATAAGAAGGATTAACATAAGATAACTTCAAATAATGAAAAGAAGGATAGAATTGTTTTTGGAAAGAAGAATGATGGGAAAGTTATGTATGTAGCCAAGACCATCAAAGATGGAAATTTAGAAGTCTTGAAGAACCCTAAGTATGAACTTTTCTTGAATGATTCTGAATCTGGAAAAGTATCAAATACTTCTGGTTCCAAAAAAATTGAAAATAAAATGAGGATTAAAATTGATAATAGAAAGTTTGGTGGTTCATAAAAGAAAGAAAATAAGGTGGCTGAGAAACATTTTCACAATTCTAGTCAATATGAATGTTTCTAAGGAAAATATTCATTCTATGGATATTGCTATTTTTGTGTTGGATTTGGACATAATGAAAATATGTGTTGGTTCAATCAAAAATATTAATATTATTCCATAGGTTATGAAAGGCATGGTTTAAGGGGGAGTAAATCTCTACAAATAAATAAGTCAGAAAATGTTGTTTCAAATAAACCTGTTAAAGGTGAATTAAGAATTAAAAATAGGTTCCAACCCCTAGAAACTATTTTCGAAAGGTGTGAAGAACCTTGACACCTTGAAAAAGGATGTCTTGTTTGGTTACTGAAACAACAAAAGATGCTAAACAATTCCCACAAGCCGGTGGTGAAGACAGAAAATAAAGTACATAAATCTCTTGATGTCGAAACAGCATTGAAAGCTACAAAAGGATAATAGCCTTGGATTTTTGATAGTGGGTGTTATTCCCATATGATAGGATATTTGAAATTACTGATGAAATTTAAATACTTTAAAGAAGGAACAGTGACATTTGGCAATGATGTATCCGTGAAAATCAATGGTGTTAGATCATCCATTATTAGAAAGGAAAAGATGAAATCCAAGAAAACCTTGTATGTTGATGGAATTAAACACAACTTGATAAGTGTTTCACAATTGTGTGATGAGGGTAACAAAGTTATCTTCAGGAAAAATGGATTTGTTGTGAAAATTGAAGAAGATGGAAAGATTATTACAAGAGTCCAGCGTTCAAAAAGAAAACTTGTTTCAAGTTGGTGACATACAAAACTCTTGTTACATGAGTATGGTAGAATAAAATCAATTATGGCATAAGAGTATGGGACACATGTGTTAAAGAAACATGATAAAGTTATCAAAATGATATAGTGACTAAGACATTCTTGATTTTCAATGAAGAAGAGATTGGTGTTGCACTATTTTTCAAAAAGGAAAGATTATGAATGTTGTGCATAAGAAAGTTGAGATTTGTTCAAGACAACCCCTGGAGCTAATTCATTCTGATATTTGTGGGCCAATGAGTAAACAATCAACAAATGGAGATAAGTACTTCACCACTTTCATTGCTGATTTTACTCACATTACAAGTGTTATGTGTATTAAACACAAATCAGGTGCTTTGAAAATGTTTAAAAGTTTCAAAAGGAGAGATGAAGAGGAATGCGAGTATTCTATGAAGAAGTTGAGAACTGATAATGGTGATGAATACAAAAGTGAAAAATTCAATAGTTATCAGGAGAAGCATGGAATTAGTCATGAGTATAGTTCCCCATAAACACCTCATCAAAATGGGGTTGCTGAAAGAAAGAATAGATGTTTGGTTGAAATGGGAAGAACTATGTTACTTGAAGATGGTATTTCTCATTACTTTTCAAGGCAATCCATGAGTACTGATGTTTATATTTAGAACCATTGTTTCTATAGGCCTCATTTTTATATGACTCCATACGAATTGTTTTATGGAAAAACTCCACATTTGAACCACTTTAAATTTTTTGGGAGTCCATGTATTGTAAAGAAGATGAAACAAAGAAATGGGAAGAATTATTGATTTGCTTGATGTCAAAGTTATTGAAAAATATATGGAAGAAAAATGCATTCGGGTAGACAAGAAAGTTGAGAATGATAAGGAAAATTTTGAAAACAATTTTGATAGGGATACAAACAATAGTAATCATATTCAAAGAGAACAATCAGATTCATCTATTTCAAGTGATGAGGAAGATATTCGAATATCTCATCCTAGGATGAGGAAGCATGTAGAAACTCAGAATATTATTCAGGATCAACATAAAAAGGTTCAAATATAAAGAAAAACACATGCTATCTCACATACTTCTTTGTACTCAAAAGTGGAGTCGAATGATGTAAAAAAATCTTTTCAGTATCTGGAATGGGTTCAAGCCATGAATGAATAAGTGGATCAGATTGAAAAGAATGATACATGGGAACTCGTACCAAGGCTTCAAAACAAAAACATTATTGACACAAAATGGGTCTTCCAGAAAAAGCTAAATAAACAAGGTGAAGTTATAAGAAACAAATAATGATTGTTATTTAAAGGGTATCCACAAATTGAGGGTATTGATTTTGATGAAATCTTTTCTCCAGTGTAAATACTTGAAACAATTATAATATTTCTTGATATTGTTTCACAAAGAGGCTATAAGATATTTTAAATGGATGTTAAATCAGCATTCTTGAATGGTGATATTGAAGAGAATGTTTACATTTAACAACCTTGGGGATTTTTTGTTGGGAAAGATAAAAGGTATGTGTGCAGACTGAAAATGGCTTCTTATGGACTAAAACAAGCTCTAAGGGTATGGTATTGCAAACATGATACATGCTTAACGAAGATGAATTTCATGAAATAAAGAGTTGATAACAATCTCTATATTAGAGAAAATCAAGAGTATTACCTCATTGTTATTGTGTATATTGATGATATTATCATTATTGGGAATGATGAAAGAAGTTGTGAAAGATTTACTGAAGAAATGAAAAAGGTATTTGAAATGTCCTTGCTGGGGGAAATGAGATACTTTATTGGGTTAAAAATATATCAATGGAAGGGATACATTTTTATTTCTCAAGAAAAGTATGATAAGGAACTTCTCAAGAGGTCCATCATGGAAAACAAAAAACCTATTTCCACACCAATTTCAGTGGGAACAAAGTTATCAAATGATGGATAAGGGAAAAAAGTTGATCAGAAAGAATTTTTAAAGCTGATTAGAAGCTTGTTGTGTTTGACTGCTTCAAGAACTGACATTGTTTATGTTTCTACCTTATGTGCAAGATATCAGAGGGCTCTAAAAGAATCACATTTACTTGCTGGAAAAAG
The DNA here is from genome assembly GCA_963277665.1 of Viscum album. Taxonomy (NCBI): domain Eukaryota; kingdom Viridiplantae; phylum Streptophyta; class Magnoliopsida; order Santalales; family Viscaceae; genus Viscum; species Viscum album. The sequence goes on from OY728158.1 coordinate 1,791,825,434, forward strand.
AATTATCAGATACATAAAAGGCACAACAGAATTCAGAATCAGGTATTTCATCTAAGATAGTATTTATTGGTTTGGGTATTCAGATACTGATTGAGCAGGTAATGTTGATGATAGAAGATCCACATCTGGTGGAGTATTCTTTCTGGGAAATAATTTTGTTAGTTGGCATTCAAAGAAACAGAATTTAGTAACTCTCAGTATGGATGAAGCTAAGTATGTTCCTACCACCCAGGTCGCTAGTCAACTTTTTTGGATGAAAACTCAATTAGAAGAATTACTTATCGAAGTGAAGTTGCTCGTGCTCTTGGGTTGTGACAATCAAAGAACAATAAATCTCACCAGGAATAATGTTTAACATTATCATTCAAAACATATTGATATCAAATATCATTTCATCAAAGAACATGTGGAGAAGAATTAATTGAAGCTGGAGTATGTTTCAACATCGAAACAAGTTGCAGAAATTTTCACAAAACCTTTACCAGAGGAATCCTTTTCAAAATTGAGGTTGAACGTGGGTATCCAACATCTTTCTCATCAAGTTTGAGGTATGTGTTTATTTCCTCTCTCTCATATAACTTTTGGATAGTGTTGTCAAGGGGTATAATTGAATTGTTTCATAAATCTATCCATTTGATGCAAGTAAAAAGGGGGAGTTATGGGAAAGCTGTGAGTTCAGCATTGTTTTGTGAGTAAACTATTCTAACTTTTCGTTGGAGTGGTTATAGTAATTGAGTTGTTTTGTATTCTAGAAAATTTGAAGAGCTGGTATATAATGCCCCAACCCTAGTTACCTAGAGTTGGTGCATTATTACATAACATTGGCATGATCACAAGAAAGATCAAATATCGAAAGACCAATTGGTTTAGTAGCCTTGGAAACACTAGACATATTCATAAAGTTTTACATTACATCATAAAGTGAAAAACTACTACAACAACATATTGTATCCATAGTCCACACTATTATCCCCTCATAATATCCCTGCAGGTCATTCATAATTTACTTCTTCACATCCGGGGAAAAATAAAACATAGAACAGGGGTGAGCTCAAATGCCCAGTAAGGATAACAATATAGCGGAAACTTTTATAAATAAGAATAAACATTTAAGGCAATGTATAACTAAAACAAAATCGTTTTAAACTTGAACTTCAACATAGTATGGAAAAAATAAAATGAAATAATTACATTTACTTATTCACATGGATATTCTACTAATCGAATAATCACATGCAATATCAATAACCACTTTCATAATGATGGAATGTATAATGCCATACTATCATAACCACATAGCCAAGGCCTCGTGCCAAGAATTCAAATAATATTTTGTCATGACCTTGTGCCAACACACTATTTTGTCTCATGAGACCTACCAATGCATCTAGGAGCTATAGCGGGCTCCACCCATCACATATTAAGTCCAATTCATTCCCATATAAAAAGGTTTAAACATAACATAAACAGTCATATTAAAACTAGCATAAAAAATGTCAATACTTTCACCATAAACTATTAATGGTATAAAAATAGCACATCCACATTCAAACATATCACAAAACCTTAAATACAATATAGAAGTTTTGTATCATAATAAATCAACTTCAAATAAGCGTAAAATCCATCAAAGGATGTTGACATAGATGAAATCAAAACTCTTTTTGGAGAAATATCTTTTTCTATTTTGAAATAATTTAAGAGTAATATATTTAAAAAATAAAACATTTTATTTGAAAATATTCTTATAAGATTGTAAGGAAAGCTTCGACGATTTTATAATGGTGGAAAATAACCGCACCCACCGTATAATTTAAAAAAACATTCTTACCTTAATTCTGTCAAAAGGGTTAAAAAGCACCTTGTTTGGAAAACGACGGAATGATTCCTTTATAAAACTCTTGTAAAAATTCAATCAAGGGTATAAATGACTTTAACCCATATTCTTTTAAATATTAAAAATGTTTTGAAATACTTTTTTAAGAAACATGGATGTGGATGATAATGAAATCCCAGTAGATTATTACGTATAAACAACCTCGGATAATGAAGAGATTGTGAAATAACCCTTACCTTGTAATTTTACATGGTTAGGGTAGGTTAACCTCATGTATAATGGTGAAATAATTGTTATTAAATTATACAAGAATCATATACATTAATATGATATCATATATGATCTTTTAACATTGATTTGTTAATAATATCTTAGTATTATCGTTGTTTCGGGTGTTAACTGACTCATTTTATTTTATATGTTTTGTTATGTAAGACATGTTATTCATGGATAGGTTGTCTCTTATACATATCCAGAATGATATCAAGTCCTTAAAAATTATTTTTAAATCATCAAATGATAATTATACTTGAATGGATACGATAGAGAATGAATCTCATCGCGTTCGTGGAGATGGTAGTCCGTACGTACGCACGAGCGACAATGTCATTCTTTTGATATTAAAATAATATATAATTGGATGGTATATCATATATACAGAATAATTATCATGTTATATTTATTATTTATATGAATTACACATCATTATTATACCCAACCAAATAGTAATTTATTGAACAACAATTACACCATGACGTGGAGACGGTAAGCCGTACGTACGCACGTATGGTGACATGTTATTCAAAGGGTGGATAGAATACTGAATATGGTTGTACCATATTTATAATAACATCACAGTATATATATGATACTGGAGTTATTATTTTATAATGGTAACAAAAAAGGAAGAAGAAGTGGAAGAAGAAAGGAACTTGAAAAAGGGTGGTGAAATCATTACCTCTTCTTTGGGTTCTTCCGTTTGATTTTATGAAAAGGGCTCCTTAAGTTGGCTTTCAGACTAAAGGAATTCCTCTAAGATGAATTGAGGTAATTTGAGAGAGTATTTGGTCAGAGGATGGCCGACCCAAAAGGCTTTGAAGGTGTGAAGTAATGAGAGGGGGGAGTTCCCTCTTATAATAGGGGTGAGGGGCACCTTTGGAAAAGCTAGAAATATTAATTTATAATAAATTCATATTCGGTTTATAATGGCTCCAAAGTTTTTATTTAAAGGTTAAGGTGGGGATGGGTCGAAAAAAACACAACCAATAGAATTTAGACAGGTTTGGGTTACTATATTAACCTTATCTTTAAGTATTAACTCTTAGTTAATTAGTTTCACTTTTACAATGTCTCTTTGTATTTCTATATTATATGGTTAATAAACTTACTATATACATCCAAGAGACCCCCCAAGTGGTCCATTAATGATACAAATATCATGATATAAGTATTTTGGCCGAACCTTAGATTTTTAGGAATTTAATATCAAATAATAATATACTATTTGTTTTAAAAACTCTTTTATGTAAATTTTGACACTATTCAATAATTGATTTTTGTAAAAATCATAACAGAATTATTACTTCGAAAAAAGTTAATTAAAGAATTCTTAAGATGTCATATTAACATATAAAATTATTTTAATTCATAAAAAGTCTCAAATTATATTTATTTGGGTATCTACAATATCAATCATTTTAATTTTTCACTATTATGGTAATTACTGCATCACCATTGTGTCATATATAAATTAAATTATTTAATGTCTAAAAATTATAAATAACATACTATTATGGAGGAAATATTTTTATATTTCTAATTAATATTTATAGTCGAAACTCCGACATATAATACCCTACGTAAAAATTGTTTTTCTAAAAGATATATGCTTGTGTCATTTTTGTATTTATTTTAACTTAATTAAAATAAAGTGTCCCTATCACTTAAAAGTGGCACCATGGGGTCCCAAAATCGATCCCAAGATGCCCATGGTTGGACAAGTATCAACCAATAAGGTTAGGACACGTTTTAGGGTAATTTGTATTATTATAATATTATTTTTTTAACCCTTATTTACCAGATTTACCCTTTAACCATGGTAAATAAAATATTTACCAAATTAATTATTCAAAATGTATACAATAAAAGTTACCTATTTACAAAATTTGAACATCCTGATTCCAAATATGGAATCCATTTTTCCAAATTCAAAACATGATGTTGCAGAAATTAATTTATAATTAATTCTCACTGTCAAAACAAAATGCATGTTTTTAAGATATAATAACTATCAAAATATTGATACTTGTTTATGTTCGGTTTAACTGTGAAATTATGTCCAATGACCAACATTGTATTTAATGGTAAAAATATATTCTGAATTTTCTTTAAAACCACTCAAATTCATAATTTATCACTATTAATTATTTTTATTTAAAAAGTTGTTTTTAATTAAAATTTTGTAATTTTCACTATTTATTAAAATATTAAAGTTATCCGAAAAGTACCAAAATTTCACCTTAGGATAAATTCGATACTCTGAATCCAAAAATGAAGTCCATTTTGAGAGATAAAATCTCTAAAATTAAAAAGTAGGTATTACTATTCATAACTTCTAGTTTGATCAGTTGTGGTGTGTGTTAGAACTCGATGTTGTGTACAACACACACTATTTCATTATTCAAAGAGAAGCGTACGGTAGAAGCTCAGGGTGTTACATTCTCCCCTCCTTCAAATAATTTCATCCTCGAAATTTCTAGAATACTACTGCATGAAAAGACTCGGGTGGTTCTTCATCATAAGTTCCTCGTGTTCCCATGTTGCCTCTTCCATCTTATGGTTTCTCCACAAGACTTTTACCAGACGCATTGTCCTGTTTTCAGTACTTGTTCTCTCGTATCAAGAATCTTGATGGGACCTTAGCAATAAGATATATCGGGTTCCAGTTCTAATTCCTTGTAGGTGAGTACATGCATTGGGTCAGGCATGTATTTCCTCAATAGAGATACGTGGAACACATCGTGAACTTTGGAGAGACTTAGAGGCATTTCCAATCAGTAATCTACAGCCCCAATTTGTTCTAGAATTTCTAAAGGTCCGATGTACCTGAGACTCAATTTACCTTTCTTACCAAAACGTATGACTCCCTTCCATGGATATACCTTCAAGTAAATATGATCACCGACTTGAAATTCCAAATCCTTCCTTCGATTATCAGCATAGCTCTTCTGCCTACTTTGAGGTGCTTTGATATGGTTTTGGATTACCTTTAACTTTTCTATCGTTTCCTCCTCCAGTTCTGGGCCTACAAGTTTTCTTTCACCAACGTCATCCCAACATGTTGGTGTGCGAAATCTCTTTCCGTATAACGCTTCATATGGTGCCATATGAATACTCGAATGGAAGATATTGTTATAGGAAAATTCTACCAGAGGTAAATATTGATCCCACATACCCTGAAAGTCATGTGAGTAGGATCTCAACATGTCTTCTAAGGTTTGAATAGTTCGTTCTAATTTTCCATCTGTTTGAGGGTAGTAGGCAGTGCTCAAATGAAGTTCAGTATCCAAGGCTTTCTGAAGACTTTTCCAAAATCATGAAGTAAAACAGGGATCACGATCAGAAACAATCGATAGGGGTACTCCATGAAATCTCAAAACTTCATCAATGTATAGTCTTATTAGACGTTCCAGTGGTAGATCTTCTCTTATAGCATGAAAATGGGATGACTTGGTATGACGATCAACAATGACCCATATTTCATCGTTCCTTCTAGGAGTCTTTGGTAGCCCCATGAAAAAGTCCATCGTAATATTGTCCCATTTCCACTCTGGCATGGGAAGAGGTTGCATGACTCCTCCAGGCTGTTTCTTTCCATCTTTCACTTGTTGACAAACCATACATCTTGACACAAAATCAGCAATCTCCCTCTTTATATTGTCCCACCAAAAATGTTCCTTCAAATCTCTATACATTTTGGTGCTCCCAGGGTGTATAGAGAAATTGGAATTATGATCATCATCCAGCAATTCCCTTTTTAGATCAGGTATATCGGGAAAACAAAGTCTCTTCCCGAATTTCAAAATTCCATCTTCATACACAAAGTCTCTCAATCTCCCATCATTCACAGCTTTAATCTTCTTTTGAAATTCTTTATCATCGGTATGAGAACTCTTAATCCTTTTTAGTAAAGATGGTTTGGAAACCATTTGAAAAAGAATTTATGTTTTACCTTCCCTGGTTATTCCCATGTCCATATTCACTAGATCCATTAAAATTGGATCCCTTTCAATTATCATATTGTTCAAAACACCATGGTCTTTTCTGCTCAAAGCATCTACCACCTTGTTTTCTTTCCTCGGGAGGTAGTGTATCGTAAAATCATAATCCTTGATTAATTCAAGCCATCTCCTTTGCCTCATGTTGAGTTCTTTTTGTGAGAAAATATACTTTAAACTCTTGTGATCAGTATAAATCTCACATTTTTCACCATAGAGGTAGTGCCTCCATATCTTCAAAGCAAAGATCGTAGCTGCTAACTTAAGATCATGAGTAGGATAGTTTTTGCTCATGAATTTTCAAATGTCGTGATGCATAGGCAATAACCCTATCATTCTACATAAGGACACAACCAAGTCCTTTCTTCGATGCATCACTATAAATAACGAACCCATAATTCCCCAATGGTAGATTCAATATAGGATCATTGACTAATCTTATCTTGAGTTCTTCGAAACATTGTTCACACTCTTTTGTCCAAACAAATTTAACCCCTTTACGTGTGAGCTTCGTTAATAGGTTTGCCAATCGGGAAAAAATTTGGATGAAACGTCGATAATAACTTGTCAAACCAATAAAACTACGTACCTCAGTTATACTCGTATGTGTTGGCCATTCATGGATTGCCTTGGTCTTAGAAGGATCAACAGAGATTCCATCTTTAGAGACAATATGGCCAAGCAAAGAAATCTCCTGAATCCAGAATTCACACTTGCTAAACTTCCCATATAATTCACGTCTTCTCAGAGTCTTCAGGATAATGCGCAAGTGATTTTCATGATCTTCGTAGATTTTGGAGTATACCAAGGTATCATCAATAAATAGCACCACAATTTCACCAAGATACTCCTTGAAAACTCTATTCATAAGATCCATGAATACAGAGAGTACATTAGTCGATCCAAAAGGAATTACTGTAAACTCGTAATGCTCGTACCTGGTTCGAAATGCTGTCTTCGGAATGTCTTCCTTCTTCACACACAACTGATGGTATCCAGATCGAAGGTCAATCTTTGAAAAATATTGAGATCCATGCAGTTGGTCAAATAAATCATCAATGCGAGGTAGGGGATACTTGTTCTTTATTGTTATAGCATTGATCTCCCTGTAGTCGAAACATAACCTCATAGATCCATCTTTCTTTTTAACAAAAAGAACAGGGGATCCCCATGGAGAAACACTAGGGTGAATAAATCCCTTATTACTCAATTACTCTAGTTGTTTCTTTAGTTCAACTAATTCTACAGTGGCCATTCTATAAGGGCTCTTCGATATAGGCCTTGATCCAGGAATTAAATCAATGGAAAATTCAACTTCTCATTCTGGAGGATTTCCAGGTAAATCATCCAGAAATACATCTACACATTCTTTAACAACAGATACATCCTCTATTTGAACATTCCTTTCCTCACCCACTGTAATTTCATCCTCTTCCATTGTGTTTTGAATCAATGACCACCATTGATCAGCATCTCCAGTGTGGCGGTAAATTGCCATGATAACTTTTTCCCTTTCACTACTCCCCAAATCCTGATATATTTTCTCTAGGGAATTTATCCATTGCTCAGCTACTAAGGGATTTGTACTCCAATTGAACTTTGGTGGTTGTTGCCTCATTAATCGATCTAACATTGATCCTCCACGCTGCGGATCAGGGTGCTCCATATGGGTAAGGTTATTATTCATAACTTGAGTGAGTTGTCCCAGTATGGTGATTAGCTGATCGACACCAGTTTCATCACCAGCTCCACTATAATTATCTTGAGTAGAAGGTCAATCCTTACATGGAGTGCATGCATTGACACGGTTTCCATTTCTTCCACTAGGCGCCATTTCTAAATAATGGCATAAACTAGATCGGTTTATGAATCAAAATACATAATCCCAAACTTATAAAACACTTAACATAAATTGAACTATTTATGGATATAATCCATAATCATAAAAAATGTTTTCTTTGAGGAAGTTTATACTCATAAACCCTTCATAATTATTTGTAAAAAAATGAGAGTTATCCTAAGCATATCTCCTGGGAGTGTCGTAACGAAGAGTGCATCAAGGCCCATTGTCGTGCACCAGTTCCCGTTCGAATCTAGCTCAATGTGGTGTTTTCGGGTTTTACCCCTAGGTACATTTGTGCCAGAGCCACCTCTACCTGCTCATATCCAGACAGAGATGTATTGCTCGGAAAACTCACAAAATCTCTACAATACCAAAATTCTAAGAATTTCTTCTATACTAATCCTCAAAGTTCATCTTAGGTCTACATGCTCTAATCAGAGTTTATCTAAATCTAGCTTCCAAGGTTTGTACTAAACTTCCTCTGATACCAACTATAACGCCCCGACCCCAGTTACCTAGATTCGGTGCATTTTTACATAACATTGGCATGATCACAAGAAAGATCAAATCTCGAAAGACCGATTGGTTTATTAGCCTTGGAAACACTAGACATATTCATAAAGTTTTACATTACATCATAAAGTGAAAAACTAATACAACAACATATTGTCTCCATAGTCTACACTATTATCCCCTCATAATATCCCTGCAGGTCATTCATAATTTACTTCTTCACATCCTGGGAAAAATAAAACATAGAAAAGGGGTGAGCTCAAATTCCCAATAAGGATAACAATATAGCAGAAACATTCATAAATAAGAATAAAAATTTAAGGCAATGTATAACTAAAACAAAAGCCTTTTAAACTTGAACCTCAACATATTATGGGAAAAATAAAATGAAATAATGCCATTTACTTATTCACATGGATTTTATACTAATCGAATAATCACATGCAATATCAATAACCACTTTCATAATGATGGAATGCATAATGCCAGACTATCATAACCACATAGCCAAGGCATCGTGCCACGACTAAAAATAAGATTTTGTCAAGGCCTTGTGCCAAGACACTAGTTTGTCTCATGAGACCTACCAATGCATCGCGGAGCTATAGCGGGATCTACCCGTCACATATTAAGTCCAATGCATTCCCATATGAAATGGTTTAAACATAACATAAACATTCGTATTAAAACTAGCATACGAAATGTCAATAATTTCACCATAAACTATGAATGGTATAAAAATAGCACATCCACAGTCAAACATATCACAAAACCTTCAATACAATATAGAAGTTTTGTATCATAATAAATCAACTTCAAATAAGCGTAAAATCCATCAAAGGATGTTGACATAGATGAAATCAAAACTCTTTTTAGAGAAATATCTCTTTCTATTTTGAAATCATTTAAGAGTAATATATTTATAAAATAAAACATTTTCTTTGAAAATATTCTTATAAGCTAGTAAGGGAAGCTTCGAAGATTTTATAATGGTGTAAAATAACCGCACTCGCCGTATAAGTTAAAAAAACATTCTTACCATAATTATGTCGAAACGGTTAAAAAGCACCTTGTTTGGAAAACGACGGAAAGATTCCTTTATTAAACTCTTGTAAAAAGTAAAAAAGGGTATAAATGACTTTAACCCATATTATTTTAAATAGTAAAAATGTTTTGAAATACATTTTTAAGAAACATGGATGTGGATGATAAAGAAATCCGAGTAGATTATTACGTATAAACAACCTCAGATAATGAAGAGATTGTGAAATAACCCTTAACTTGTACTTTCCATTGGTTGGGGTAGGTTAACCTCCTGTATAATGGTGAAATAATTGTTATTAAATTATACAAGAATCATATACATTAATAAAATATCATATGTGATCTTTTAACATTGATTTGTTAATAATATCTTAGTATTATCGTTGTTTCGGGTGTTAACTGACTCATTTTCTTTTATATGTTTTGTAACATAAGCCATGTTTTTCATGGATAGGTTTTATATTATTCATATCAAGAATGATATCAAGTCCTTAAACATTATTTTTAAATCATCAAATGATAATTATACTTGAATGGATACGATAGAGAATGAATCTCATCGCGTTCGTGGAGACGGTAGTCTGTACGTACGCACGAGCGACAATATCATTCTTTTGATATTAAAATAATATATAATTGGATGTTATATCATATATACAGAATAATTAGCATGTTATATTTATTATTTACATGAATTACACAACATTATTATACCCATCCAAATAAAAATTTATTGAATAACAATTACACCACGACGTGGAGACGGTAAGCCGTACGTACGCACGTATGGTGACATGTTATTTAAAGGGTGGATAGAATACTGAATATGGTTGTACCATATTTATAATAACATCAAAGTATATATATGATACTGGAGTTATTATTTTATAATGGTAACAACAAAGGAAGAAGAAGTGGAAGAAGAAAGGAACTTGAAAAAGGGTGGTGAAATCATTACCTCTTCTTTGTGTTCTTCCTTTTGATTTGATCAAAAGGGCTCCTTAAGTTGGCTTTCTGACTAAAGTAAGGCCTCTAGGATGAAGTGAGGGACGTTGAGAGAGTATTTTTTCAGAGGATGGACGAACCAAAAGGCTTTGAAGGTGTGAATTAATGAGAAGGGGGAGTACCCTTTTATAAGAGGGGTGAAGGGCACCTTTGGAAAAGATAGAAATATTAATTGATAATAAATTCATATTCGGTTTCTAATGGCTCCAAAGTTTATTATTTTAAGTTTAAGGTGGTAATGGTTTTCAAAACACTCAACCAATAGAATTTATACAGGTTTGGGTTACTATATTAACCTTATCTTTAAGTATTAACTCGTATTTAATTAGTTTCACTTTTACAATGTCTTTTTTTATTTTTATATTATATGGTTAATAAACGTACTATATACATCCAAGCGACCCCCGGTGGTCCCTTAATGATACAACTATCATTTTATAAGTCTCTTGGGTGAACCTTATATTTTTAGTAATTTAATATCAATTAATAATATACTATTTGTTTTAAAAACTCTTTTATGTCAATTTTGACACTATTCAATAATTGATTTTTGTAAAACTCATAACAGAATGATTACTTCCAAAAAGGTTAATTAAATAATTCCTAACATGTCATAGTAACTTATAAAATTATTTTAATTCATAAAAAGTCTCAAATTAATTTTATTTGGGTATCTACAATATTAATCATTTAAATTTTCACTATTATGGTAATTACTGCATCACCATTGTGTCATATATAAATTAAATTATTTAATGTCTAAAAATTATAAATAAAAGAAAATTATGTAGGAAATCATTTTAGATTTCTAATGAATATTTATAGTCGAAAATCCAAAATATATAACCCAATGTAAAAATTGTTTTTCTAAAAGATATATGCTTGTGTCATTTTTGTATTTATTTTAACTTAATTAAAATAAAGGGTCCCTATCACTTACAAGTCGCACCATGGGGTCCCAAAATCGACCCAAATATTACCATGGTTGGACATGTATCAACCAATAAGTTTAGGGCACATTTTAGGGTAATTTTGTATTATTATAATATTATTTTTAACCCTTATTTACCGGATTTACCCTTTAACCATAGTAAATAAAATATTTACCGAAGTAATTAATCAAAATGTCTAAAAATAAAATTTAACTATTTACAAAATTTGAACATCCTGATTCCAAATATGGAATCCATTTTTCCAAATTCAAAACACAGAAGTTGCAGAAATTAATTTAAAATTAATTCCTGCTGTCAAAACAAAAGGCGTGTTTTTAAGATATAATAACTATCAAAAGATTGATACTTGTTTATGTTCGGTTTAACTGTAAAATTATGTCCAATGACCAACATTGTATTAAGTGGTAAAAATATATTCTAAATATACTTTAAAACCACTCAAATTCATAATTTATCACTATTAATTATTTTGATTAAAATAGTTTTTTTAAATTAAAATTTAGTAATTTTCACTATTTATTAAAATATTAAAGTTATCCAAAAAGTACCAAAATATCACCTTAGGCTAAATTCGATACTCCGAATCCAAAAATGAAGTCCATTTTGAGAGATAAAATCTCTAAAATTAAAAAGTATGTATTACTATTCATAACGGCTAGTTTGATCAGTTGTGGTGTGTGTTAGAACTCGATGTTGCGTACAACACATGTTATTGCATTATTCAAAGAGAAGTGTACCGTAGAATCTTGGGTTATTACATGGAAAGAAAGACAAAGAATGTTTTCAAAAAAACTTCTTCTAGAAAAAATGGTTTTTCTGTCAATGATTCTTGTTTTCTAAAATGAGTTAGCTTACATAGGATTAGAATTATTGATAAGTAATCCATAGAAAGAGAATACAATGTTCAGAGATTTATGAAAATTGGTTGAAAACAAAACCCAAAGAGGGATATTGTTAGGACCAAGATGATGAGGAAGGTGTTTGTGTTCAAGTGTTGTCTTTTGTTCTCAATAATGTTTCTGAAGAAAAGGAATCACCTCACTTTGTTTCTAGGAAATAAAACTCGGAAATGTTTTGAACTGGTGATTGTTTTGTTTGGAGAATCAGATTCTATGTGACTGTTTTCAAATGTGATGATGCTTTTCTAATTTTTATTTCATATAAATTGTAAGTTTATTGGAGGACTTGTGATGCAATCATGATGGAAGAAAGGATAAGAAAAGGGGGTTCCAATTTTATTCAGATAAATCGACTCTGGATGAAAAGGAATGGGTGTTGGTGATTGTATTGAATCCAAATGATTTCTAGACAACCGTGGTGAGGCTGAGCATGGAAATGTTTGTTACAAGGTGAGCATTGAAAAATTCATAACCGGGTGAGCAAGAAAATGTTCGTAACCAGGTGATCATTGCAAAATTTATAAACAGGTGAGCAAGAAAATGTTTTTAACCAGGTGAGTAAGAAAAAGTTCGTAACCAAGTTTGGTGAAGCTGTTCATGCAAAAGTTCATAACCAGGCAAGCATGGAAAAGTTGGTAACCAGGTGAACAAGGAAATGTTTGTAACCTGGTGATGAGTAATAAATTTTTTGTAACCATGTTTTTCAGGATGAGCATGGAAATTTTCGTAACCTAGTATAGCTGAGCATGGAAATTTTTGTAACCTGGTATGACTGAGCAGGGATATTTTTGTAACCATGTTTTTCAGGATAAGCATGGAAATTTTTGTAACCTGGTATGGATGAGCATGGAAATTTTCATAACCATGTTTTTGAGGCTGGGAATGTAAATTTTCATAACCAAGTTTTATTGGCTGGGAATGGAAATTTTCGTAAACAAGTTTTTTAGGCTGGGAATGGAAATTTTAGTAACCATGTTTTTGAGGCTGGTAATGGAAATTTTTGTAACCAAATTTTCGAGTCTAGGAATGGAAATTTTCATAACCATGTTTGGTGAGGCTGATCATTGAAAAGTTTGTACTCAGGTGAGAAGGAAAGAAATAATCTAGAAGGAATAGAAAGATTCAATACATTCCTATGTTAGTCTGATGATGATAAATCTATTCTCAAATGTTTTATAAGTCATGAAGAAATTCAGGATACAATAATAGGTTTGTTTTGAATATGATGTGTTTTACAAGTGGGTCAAGAGAAAAACTGAAGAAGCGGTCAAGTGGGTCAAGAGAAATAGTGAAGAAGATGATTGAAGACAAAGGAGGAGTTTGTTTAATATTCTATCGAGGGGGAGCTTGATATTCAAAATAATGATGATATTCAACATTTAGAGTGGTATCCATTTGTTCAATACATTTTCTTTGTTTTGAAGAAAATTTGTTTCACATAATCGGTTTCAGAAAATTGTTCTCATGAATTAAAACCAATATGGTAATTGGAATGAAAGTCTGAAGCAGAAGTGAAGTTTGTTGAAGATTCGAGAAGGTTTTAGAAGAAACGATAAGAGTGGAGAAGTGTTGATGAAGTCATAAATGTATGTGAGATTCAAGGAATATTCAAATTCTAGTAATTTGGGTGAGCGGTAATGTTTTTGGGATTCTCACCTAAACCCTTTTTGGGTAACCTATAAAAGGGGAGAAGTACATTGTACTTTATTGAAAACTGATGACTGGAGTACTATTCATCGAAGAAGAGATAGAAGCTCCAGATTTGTTGGGAGAGAAAGTGGTTTCCGTATTGAGATTTTAATGAAGTGTTTTTCAACTGAGAAGTGAAAGAAGAAGAGATGATATTGCAACGTTCTATTTAGCTAATCATTTTCAGGATAGATTAATCGACATCGAGATTTCCATATTGGGATTCTTGGACTAAGGAATATATGTTTCGAATTGGTTTCGTGAAGAATCTATTCTGGGAAGAATCAATTTCGGGAACTATCATTTTTAGAGATTCATTTCAAGTGGTACAAGAAATTATCGATTGCAGATAATCGGACTGGGCTATTCAATTCTATATCATGTCCTTGAGGTTCTTACCTTCTTCTGGGTAAATAATGGAAAAATTGTCTTTCAGTTGAATACATTTGTTGAATTGAAAAGAAGAAAAGGTGACATGAGTTGCTACATACAGATTATTTTATCCTATTTGTGCTAAGAGGGTGCACATGCACAATTGGAGTTTTTTACATAGTGCTACAGGAGTTAAAGGGCATATCCTGCTCATTGTAATCCAAAAATTGATTTCTAGTTGATTGTGTGGTATTGGATTATTTTTAAATCATACTAAGGATGTAGCTATTCTTATTGAATAGTGAACCTTATAAATACATGTGTTTCTGTGGATGTGTTTTTTGAATTGTTTTCAGCAAGGAATTTGATCTTTAATAGGAGGCGAAATTTGTTTCAATTAAAGAGAAACATAAATGAAAAAAAAATCACTGATTCACCCTCTCCCCTTCTCGGTGATACAATTACTTTTCCTGGTCACTTTCACATCTTGTTTTACAAATGAATACACTAATTACAACATATTATATATTTTTTTATTTTATGGACAATAACTTCATTCTATATAGAGTATCTATTCATATCTTTATTAATACACTTCTTGGATTCTTGGGGAAAGGAATGAAAATAAGGGTGAGATCAAATGCTCAATAAGGGTAAAGTACAGCAGACGAATTAATAAATATATAAGGATAAATCAATGTGTAAATTTAAATAACTGAACACACATGCCATGTAATAAATAAAATGAGAAAGAAGTGAAGAAAAAATATGTCAAGATAACTTACTGAAAACACATTCCATTGAAATAACTTGATAAGTAATAATCTTTATAGTATGGTAAGATACTGAAACACGTTCCATTTAATCATTGAACTGAGAATGTAATGTATCCATAGATATGTATTTTGAAAATCTCATGGATAAATAAATACTAAATATTAATGAAGGAAATGCTTAATTATCGGACGTCATGTTTCCCAGGCACATGATACCTTTAGTGTTTATACCTTTCACAATATAGTTTAAATCTATTGGTAGAAACCCATCTATTCTACTTGGAAACAAACTCAAAGGGCTTTTCAAAAACTAATTTCATCTCATGAGACTACCAATGCATTGAGGGGCTTGTATTAATTGGTCCCCAACCCATAGGGATTTTCTTAAATGGTCCCAAACCCATTTATTTCATGTCCAAATCATTCCTCATATATCGAATAAACAATGTGCCTTATCAAAATGTATCCATATTGAATAGAAGATATGAATTTATCAATAATTCCCCAGTTAATCAAATAACATTCGATGTAAACACCATATGTAAAAATGATATATGGTTTAGGTAATAAAAATATCTTCAATAAATGGTATGGATAATTAGGGTAAATTCAATGTTCAATGGTCATAGGAAATATAATATTTTAAGGGGTATAACAAAGAAATCAAGGAAGTTAATTTTACTACTATCCTTATCCAAATCAATCATAAACAACCAGAAGAATAATAATTATGATATTAATATAATATATCCAAATTGTATTAAAATAAAGGGTTGTTCTTGTTGATGAGTAGAAATATTATAAAAATATCTTTTAAAAATATTCTTGCGGAAAATATCCTTTTCATTTTGAAAAAATTTTGAAAAAAATTTGGAAATCCTTTTCTCTGAAAATAAATTTTTAAAATAATTTCTTTAAAAATAAAACATTTAAACTTTTAAAGTAATCTTTGATGGAATGATGGTGGATAAATCCATACATGTCGTACAAGGTAAAAAGAACATTCCTTCTGCATGGTAAAGAGGTTATAAAAGTGCCTTGTTCAGAATGCGACAAGAATATTCCTTTTGAAATATTTGTAATTGATAAAAATGGTAAAAATGTATTCAATAAATAATTTTATAATGGGTAAAAACATTTTTTAAAACCTTTTTAGAAAACATGTTTTTTAGAAGAAATCAGGTTCTCTGACTAAAGAGTGAAATAAAGTTAGGTTTTCTTACTAACATTAAAATGATTTGAGTACCAAAGAGTGGAAAATTGGTATTAATACATGATAAATGTCATTAATAACAAGATTATAAGAAAATTAAAGGGTTTATTAGACAATGGTCAAATAATTCCCTCTTATGGAAATTCAAGTGTATATAATCCCAAACAATATGAGATTGTGAAGTAAACCCTTGAAAATATTACAACATTGAATTGAGAATCAATAAATGAATAGATTATATGTATAAACTATAAATATAAATAAATAAGATTTTACAAATCAATAGATATTCAATTTAATTATACACATAATCATAGAATATTAACAACAACTATGAATTAGTATAACCTAATGGAAAGTGATTGGGTTATGAAATTTCTTTTCCACTTGGTAAGTTTTAACTCAAATCCACATAGAAGGAACAATTTAAATTGAAAATAAAAATTCTATGATGATAAAATAATTCATGATATAATATATCAAAATAGGTAGTATATGCACCACACAAAAGAAGTAAGTGTTGAACATGACCTTTTTCTCACAGATGAAAAAGTGAGATGAAAATCTCTTACCTTGTGTTTCCTTTCAGGTGAACATTGTTTAACCTCGTATTTAAGGGGTATAAACATGTTAATAACTTATACCATAACCATGATAATATATATGATATCATATATTAACTTCTTATAATATCTTATTACTCGTTTGATAACAATATTTTATTGTATCCACTATTTTGGGTGTTAATTACCTAGTTTTTTTAGTATGTTTTAACTTGTTATTTGTTGTTCCTATTAATTAAATAATTAATTCATCATCTGAAAGATTTATATCATGATTTAAATGTCATATATAATAATTATATATTTATTTATTATAATACATAATGTTTTTAGATAAGAAATGCAATTCACCATTCATGGAGACGATAGGTCGTACATAATCATGAACGCTACATCCATTTCTTTGTCATATTAAAAAGAATGAAAAGTAAATAATATATATATATATATGTATATTATAATTCTATTATCATAATTATGTCATATTTTTCACATTTTTATATTAAAACCATCCTTTATACATTTCCATGTATAGTGTTAAATAATCACATCACTTTGAGGAGGCGGTAGTCCACACTTCCATAAACAATGTTTTCATATTTACACAAAATGGAAACTATAAAAGTTTGTGTCCTAAAAGAATTAAAGAATCATAAATACATAATAAAAATAATATATATCATATATATCATATATAAACAGTGTTTCCATCATAGTTCCCATCCATGAAAGGCGGTAAAGGAAAAAATGACTGACATCATTTTGTGAGGCGGTAGTTCATCGTACACATAAATGGTTCGTTCATTACCCATTAGATGTAAGTGTGTGTAAGTGTAGGTATAACCCTTAAAATAAAAAAAATATTATTATATTTATGATACTTATTTTATTATGTAAGTATGGAATAAAAAAAATTTAGGGAGTGGAGAATGAAAATAAAATAAAGGAGCTTGAGGAATGATGTTACCTCTTCTTTGGGTAACACCTTTTGGTTTATACCAAAAGGTTTCCTTGGATTTTTTTATTACCAAGGGGAGGATTATAGGATGAAGAGAGGGATTATTAGGATCTATTTGGGAAGATATTTTTCTATAAAAATTATCTGGAGAGGTGTGAGGAAGTGGGAGGAGAGGAGGCCTTTTTATAGTGGAGGAGGAGTAGTACTCTTGTAAATTTTGGGAAAGGGAATTACACCCAAATTTTTCACATTGAAAATGGCTCTCATAATGGACCCAATTTTATAAAATGGAATATAGGGTATATATATGACAATAAAAAGTTTTTTGGACAAGTTTATATGTCATTTTGGAACTTTTGATTAAAGTTTAATCCCTTATTAATCTAATTTTCCTTTTAATTGTTGTAATTAATTTTAATCACTTTCACTAATATTTTTGGTCAAAAACTAAGTTTACATTATTAGAAATTATAAATTATTCTGATTCCGAATATGGGATATATTTTTCCAAATTCCAATCACATATGTGGCAGAAATTAATTAAAATTTAATCTTGCAGATGGGAAAACAATATGGGTTTTTAAAGTAAAAACCATCAAAAGTTTGCTAAGTTTTTATATCCAATTTCAATGTTAAATTGGTTCTAATGACCAGTATTGGATTAATTTTTATATAATTGATATAATCTTACTTTAAAATAAACTTAAATTATAATTTAACACTGTAAATAAATTAGAAAAAAAGGAGTTTTGAAGTAAAAGCCATTATTTTTCAGTATTTCTCAAAAAATGAAACTTCACAGAAAAATACAAAAAAAATAAATCTAACACAATTTTTGTGTATATATTTATAATATGAAGTTTATTTTGACATAAAAAATTTATAAAAGTGTCAAAAAATGGATTTAAAATAGTTTTTCCATTAAAAATTGATAAAACTACCATTATAAAAATATAGGTTTATATGAATTAGATTGGATTTGTTCTTTTCTTATGACTACTAAATCTATTGGACTAGTATAAAAAGTATTTGATTGAATATATAACAAATATCTTTAATTAATATCATTCACTAATAGTAATTGATTTATTTTATTAGGACAAAACACCTTTATGAACATAAAAATAAAAATATTTTCCTTTACATTCAATTGGTTTATATTTTCATTTCTAATTAATTGGTAACCAATGAATTAATATTATATTTTTATAAACTATATAATTTAATAATTTATTTTGATATTATTCATAACCACTAATTATAACATCTATTGTATAACTTATTATATTAAATAATAATATTTTAATAATATATTGTTGTTTGGTAAAACATGGTCTTGCATGTAACATAAGATATGGAAGAAAGTCACTCTTGTGTCTAACGTACGCTAACTTTGTTTTTTGTGAATTGAAATATATAGAATATATAAAATATATTTAAAATAGTAAATATATTATAAATTTTTGGGATATTATATCCCATTACATTCTTAGTGTTGCATGTCATACAAACTATCGAATACAATGTTCTTACTTTAGAATTTAAGGGTGTTACAATGTGTGTATGTGTGGAGACATGGTTATGAGTATTAAAAATAATTGAAAAAGGTTTTAATCTTGGTAAAAAAAATTCCTTGGATGTTGTTTGCTATTTTGATATAAACTAATTTATCTTTTCTCAAAATTATTTTATATAAAATGTGTTAATCAGTTCTTGTCCTAGTGACGTGAGTTGGGAGGTCTTTGGAAAAATATTAATGAGTTTAGACTTACCCATATCTTGTGAATTGTTGTTTGTTTATAGATTTCATCTATCAAGACACATGTAAAGTAAAGGTATCTCATTTCTTTAGTGATGATTTTTGATACTATGGGCGAGGCATGTGGAGTTGGAGATTGGAGATGGTTGGGAGTTAGTTGTCTTGATGTATTGAGTCTTGTTGTCTTTTGGATTTTAACTTTTGTTTCCATTATAACTCTAATTTGGTTGTTATTTTGTACATGCACCATATAGAGGTTTTGACATTTTTTGTATATTTCATATAGTTGACTATCATTAAGAAGGGAAAATCATCCCCTAATTCTCTTAAAGTCCTTGGAATGTATTTCCAGAATTTGGTGTCTTGTGGATGTCACCTATGTCCTGGTAGTACCTCCGCCTCTTCTCAAGCCAATGAGGAGGGGTGGGATGCTACAAATGGTATCATCTTTGTTCATCCCTTAAGTTGGAAATGGTATCAGTCTGTCTCTTGGGATGGTATCAAGGAGATATAATTATCAAAACGTGAAATGCAGAGCATAAAAAGATGTAGCTAACATTTTTATACTAAATTTAATGTTACCGGGGTGTTTGGGTACATTAGTTTTTTAAAAAAAAATTAGGTAGTGCCACATCATCTTTGGGTGTTCATCTGATGACAGTTATATAACATGCATTAGTAGTGAGACTTCCCACTAAAACTGCATTATTTATTCTGAGTGTTATGGTTTATAAAATTGTGAATTTTTTTTAAATAGTTGAAATAATTTGATTTTGAAAAGAACTATGGAAATATTTTTAAAAATTATTAAAATGTCGACAATGTTTGGTTCTTCGAAATTAATGATTGTGATCTGTGTTGATGTGGAAAATTGAAGTCGTTAAGCCTTATTTTTCTAATGAGAGAGACTAAATGGAGTTTATTCTATCATAGGAAATGTAACTGGGTAGGCATCATAGAAATCAACCGGAAGAAGATACTGAAAATATGGTTTCACATGATCCATAGGTGAACTAACAGTTGGTCCAATTCATTATCCATTATTTTTATGCTATAAATATGGGTAATCAGAATGATGATCCTTGAAAAGTTGACCATTTGGTTCAGTTACAAAAGACGAACCCACCCACCTTTTTGGGGAGATTATGAGCTATAAAAAGAAGAATTATGGTTCAATAGGATGAATCAAATATTTGATTTCCATGGTACACCAGAATAGTCAAAATTATTCTATAAATGTATATATTAGTGGATCTATCAAGAAAATTGTGGGATTGAGTTATTCAGGATAATGTTGACCACGACATGACATGGGAAGATTTTGATGAATTGTTTTACAAGTAATTCTATCCTCACAAATTTTAGACGGATAGAACAATGGATTTATTTAGTTGAAGCAAGAATATATATTGGTAATAGAGTATGTGGATAAATTTATAAATTTATTCCTCTTTTACTTAAAAGTTTATGAAAGTGAGTATTTTAAGGAATTAATTTTTTATTCGGGGTTGAGGCCATAACGTTTCTCAATGATTTTCATTTGGTGTATTATATAATACATAGAAATGGTTAATAGAGATACTATAGAATAAATATACTTCTCGAGAAATACAATTGGAGGGATATTGTTTATTCCTGTGAGACCAAGTAGGAACTCCAATTATGAGAATAAGCAGAAGAAGGAAGCCAACTTCTAGAGTGGTGAGACATCTTAGAATCAGACCATGGAATCAATAAAAATTCCTCATCGATAAAAGGATACACTGGGAGGTTTCAATGTGGTTCTTTAAATAAAATTAAGTGATATTTTATGGAACCACATAGAGCTTGTCACAATTGTAATTAGATGGTACATCTATAGTGTTATTGTCACAATGTTGTAAGATCTAGTGTTAGAGACACATCTCATGTTTCATAGGAATCATATTCTTCAACTAAATGTGTTCATCATAATAATTCTCATCATCATAACTGATTAATCCAATGTGATTCTAGGAACACCATGAATCCTCAACCTATGCAATCTCAACATGATAACAAGGATAAAAGTATAGTGAATAAGAAATTGTATGGAGTTAAGCATGTGATCGTGGATGATCAATCAGGTCCTTTGATGGTGATATGTACAATTATTTTGAATTCTATCCTTATGAAATATTTGTTTTAATGGGAACATCCCACTTGTTTAATTCTTATCTTGTTATTGATCATATGGGTTTTCATGTTGAGATTATATCTTCTGTTTTGAAACATCAAACTCCCCTTAGATAAAGAGAGTGTTGATCCGTTATGTGTAAATATTTTTCTATAATTATTTATGGGGCTGATTTTATTTGGGATCACTCTATTATTTAAATGAATATATATGAAATTATTTTGGGTTTGGATTTTTTGACATAGTTTAACTCCCACAATAACTATTATTATTAAATGTTTAATTTCACATCTCTTGATGGCATAGAGAACCTATTTAGAAGATATTAGGGTGTAGAGGATATTAAAGTGGGACTTTTATAACCAGTGGTTGGAACCATATCTTATAAGTTGGTATCACTTACTTTTACATCTATGGATAAAATTGGAAATAGAGATTCTCCAACTATCTTTGACTAATTTTCTAATTTTTTCCTAAAACTTTCTTGGGGTTTCCACAAAAAAATAGAAGTGATGTTTATGATTCATCTCTTACAAGGGACCAATATAATCTCACTTTTATCTTATAGGATAGAATAATATAATTAAGGGAGTTGAAATTTTAGTTGGAAGACTTGGAAAGTAAAGGGTTCATTCGACTGAGCGTGTCTTTATGGGTAGCATTGGTTCTTTTTTTCAAAAAGGTGGATGTAATCCTTAGGATTTGTGTGTATTATCATAAGCTTAAACAAGTTATGATAAAAAATTAGTATCCTCTTCCATGAATTAATGATCTGTTTGATCAATTGATAGGACCCCAATGGTTCTCCAAAATTAACGTATGACCAGGATATTGTTAACTACAAGTTTGAAAGGAGGATATTCCAAATACAGCTTTCATAAATGGATATATCCATTATAAATTTTTTTTGATGCCTTTTGGTCTTATGAATAAACCATCCTTCTTTATGATATTGATGAATTGAACCTTTTAGAGTTATCTAGTTACCTTTTTGGTAGTGTTTTTTATGATAATCTAGTGTATTCTAGGAAAATATTGGATCTTGAGAAACACTTGGATATAGTGTTAGGTGTCTTGTGGGAGAATTGCCTTTATGATATGTTATCAATGATTGATTTCTAGATAAAATAGGTACATTTCGTTTTCCATGTCATTTCTAAAAAAAGAGTTTTTATGGATCCTAAAAAGATAGAAGTTGCAATCTCTTAGAAACCACTAAAGAATGTCTTTGAGATACATAGTTTTGTTGGATTAATGGGATACTACAGACATTTTGTATGTGATTTTTCATGTTTGGACTCACCAAATACAACTTTGATGTGGAAAGTAATTCCTTTGCAATGGAATTATGAATTTCAAAAAACTTTTCAAGAACTCAAGTTTAGACTTACATCAGCACCTATCATGTTTTTAGAGTCTAGACAGGGCTATATAGTCTATTATGATACATTGGGATATGGGTTGGGATGTGTTCTCAAACAATGAGATCTTTTTATTTCCAATGGATCATGGTAGTTAAGAATTAATGATAAGAACTACCCAACACATGATGTGGAATTAACTGTTATAGTCTACACTTTAGAATGTGGCACCATTATATTATTAGTAATAATTTTAGGGTGTATATGGATTATAAAAGTGTGAAGCACATGTTCTCACAAATAGATTTTTTTATAAGGCAAAGAAGATGGATGGAATATATTCAAATGTTTCACTTCAACTTGTTATATACACCAGGGAAAGGAAATTATGTAGAAGATGACTTGACTAGGAAGTCATATGCTCAGTTGGATTAAGAGGCTTCATATAAATTGTGGCTTATGTCAGGGATGGCTGATATGCATATAGATTATACAGAACATGGTAATATTATAGTTTTATTTCAATTTTATGGTATCCCTAATTTGGTTGAGAAAGTTATAAATGATCGAACATCCAATCCTAAATGTGTTACCATGAGTTCAAAACTCCATGTTTTGGAGACCAATGAGGAATGGAACATAGATGGGATTTTAGTGTTACGGTTTTGAGATCAGACGGTTATTCCTTTGGATTATCATGAAAAACTTTTTAGTGCCTAGCACAATTTGAGATAAATTGTTCATCCTAGGATTTAGAAAATGTATAAATATTTTAAAGCACAATTTTTGGTGGGTTGGCATGAAAATTTATATAGTGGATCATGTCTCAAGATTCCTCACCTGTCAGCAGGTCAAGGTAGAGAATCAACGGTCAGCTAGTTTGTTGTATAATTTACCAATTCCCATGTGGAAATGGGTGAAAATAGGCATGGGTTTTTTCATAGATCTACCAAGGATGGTTAGGAAACATGATTCTATATGGGTTATTATGGATCAACTAAAAAATTCAGCATACTTCATCCTTATTCATGTATCTAATATAGGGGAAGACTTGTCCAAACTCTACATTCAGGAAATTGTAAAAATGAATGGAGTTACAATTTTCATTGTATCTAACTGAGACCCCAGGTTTACATCTCATTTTTGGAAATCCTTAAAATAATCCCTTGGAACCCAGTTGATTATGATCATAGCTTATCATCCTAAAATGAATGGACAATCTAAAAAAATGATTGAAACATTAGAGGAAATGATTAGGGTTTGTTTAATGGATATTGGTGGCTCATGGGTGGATCATATACCATTAGTGGAGTTCTCATACAATAAATGTTATTAGGACCACATAAATATCGATTCTTTTGATGCATTATACGATCATCCTTGTCATTATCTGCTTTCTTGGGTGGAAACAAGTAATACTTAACTAATTGGACTCATCCTTGTATAAAAGATAGTAGAGAATATTTAGTTGATCGGAAAGAGGATAGAGATGGATCAGAGTCATTATAAATCATATGCAGATAATTGTTAGTGGCATTTATCATTTGGGGTGGGTGATCATGTATTCTTGAGAATCTCTCTGATACTATGGAACTTCCATTTTGGTAAGCAAGGAATGTTTTCTCCTTGTTACATAGGCCATTTTGAGATACAATAATAAGTTGGTGTGGAATAATATTAGTTGAATTTCCCACAAAGCTTTACTTCAGTACACAATGTGTTTTATTTATATTAATCGAAAAAGTACCAACCTGATCCAGACTATGTGATTTGAAGGGATCGCATTAACTTGGATCTGGATGCTCTGCTGCTTCATGTGTTGATATAGATTGTGGTTAGGAAAGAATACATATTTCATGGAAAATGAATAATTCTAGTATGGGTTTTATGGAAACATGATCAATTTCAGGAAGAAGCGTGGGATCGTGGAAATAAAATATTAGAGAAATAACTTGAACTCTTCTAGGAAAATACATCTTTTATGCATTTTAAGGATGTAAAGACCAATTGTGGGGATAATTTAGCACTGTCTATTTCATGTAAATAACCCTTTATTCATGTAATTGGAGTCAATATAATGCTTAGGTTAAGTTTCAGGAGGTTCTATGGGGGTTTGGCATGTTTTGGAGGAATTTATGGAGGTTCACGGTCTATGCATGGTTAGTAGAAACCATGAATTGTCTCCAAGAAATCATGTAAGGGAGGACAATGGTCACTAAGAAGGCACATGGTTAGCATATGGTTTATCCAAAATGTTTGAGTGATTAAAAGAAACTATGCAACTTGAAATAAATGGAAAATCATGGTTGGTGCACTATTTATATAACCATTTGAGCCAACCATCTGGGGGATTTTTTTGAGATTGTATCACCACATGGTTGACACATTATTTTCCAAATCATGCTTCCTAACCATGCAGTGTATAGTTGGAACCCCAAAAATCTTGAATCTTATCTGAATTAAAACCCAAAAATCTATTTAATCACCTAATCTTTCAAGATATAGAATTTATTTTTCCCCCTAGTATTGAGAGATGAACACCATTGATTTGGAAGAAATTATTAGGAAAATAAAAGCAAGGTGGAGATCGAGACTTGTTGGTAAGTCATTTTTCATCACTCTTCTTCTTAGATCTAGTCTTCTTATCTCTCCTAGAATCATAGATCTAATCTATGTTAGATAGATCCATGTTTTATGATGAAAATATTGATGATTTTTGGTTGATTTTATTGAAGGGAATAATATCCAAGCCTGATTTTTAGAGAACTATAGTGTAGTTATTCATTTTAGTCAAATGTTGAGAGGTATGTGGCTTCTCTATCATATCCACATAACGTAGAACATTAATGATTAGTTTTCTTTACATTAATTGATTGAAATTACTATGATATCTATATTTAAATCGTGATGAAAACCTATTTTGGGTTATGGATTGAAAATTTTGGAAGTTGAATGGTTTCTTGGAAAATTTTCTTTTGTGATAATTTTAAAATGATGATTTTAAAATTCTCATTTTTTTACACATGGAATTTTTTTTTTGAATTATTTAATGAAAGAAAGATTTTATGTGGAATGGATTTTCAGGAAATTTGGAATACATGATTGGAGTGAGTGGATTTCTTTTTACATGAACCTAAATATGTGACATGTGACTTTAGGGTATATGGACATGACCTAAGATAAGGGGTGTGTGCTATTGGGGAACTTGGACATTAGTCACATTGTGATGACTTGGTGGATTGAAAAGAGACTGCTCATGAGTATAGAACTATCACCTGGGAATGCATGTGTGTGTGTGTGGAGACATGGTTATGGGTGTGCGAAATAATTGAGAAAGTTTCTATGCTTGGTAAAAAACATTCCTTGTAACTTGTTTACTGTTTTGAAATAAACTATTTTATATCCTTTTAAAACTATTTTATATAATATGTACTAACTGATTCATTTCATAGTGACAGGAGTTGGTAAGTATTTAGGTAAATCCATCTATGTTCAAACGCACCCCCTACTTAGGAACTATTGCGCATTTATAGATGTTATCTATAGAGAGATGAGTAAATTAAAGGTATCTCATTTCTTTAATGATGCTTATTGATATTGTGAATGAGGAATGTAGAGTTGGAGCTTGGTGCTGGTTGGGATTTGGTTTTCTATAGGTATTAAGTCTTGTTGTATTTTATCTTTTATCTTTTATTTCTATTGTAACTCTGATATGGACATTTATTATTGTTTATGGTTTTTTTTGTTATTTTATACATGCATCATATAGAGGTTTGGGTGGTTATTGTTTATATTTTCGGCATGTCTATCTTTCAAAATGGAAAATTTTCTCCCAATGTCCTTGAATCCCTTGGCATTTATTTCCAACCTTTGGTGTCTTGGGGATGTTACCTCAGGCCTAGTGAAACCAGCACCTATTCTCAAACCAATGAGGAGGGGTGGGATATTATTGTATGTTTAGGGTCTATTAAAGGGATAAAAATGATTGGAATGATTTTATCAACGGAGATCCATTTTAAACTTCATTTTCTATGGATCTAAATTGACCAATATAAACCATGATGTGGTTTAGTCTCACTAAGTCATGGTTTGGTCACCCAATGTTTTGCTATAAATTTTATTCTCCTTTTCCTTTATTTTTATTCCTTTTCTTTTCAAATAACCCTAGGATATTGTGGGTGATCCTATTAATTATTTTGACACCCTTAGTCATCTTTTAAGACCTTGAGTACATATAATTGATTTTTTATTATCTAAAAGTTCTCTTTCCTTATATTCTTTTATTCATTCTTATTTATTTCACTTAAAGATGTTATAATTGTAGGTAGATTTTATTTTGGGGAATTATGGGTTTAATTTTTATGAATTATTGATGTGTTATGAAATTTTTAAAGTACAATCATAGGTTTGTTGGTGTTTGATCATTAATTTATTCTCTT
The DNA here is from genome assembly GCA_963277665.1 of Viscum album. Taxonomy (NCBI): domain Eukaryota; kingdom Viridiplantae; phylum Streptophyta; class Magnoliopsida; order Santalales; family Viscaceae; genus Viscum; species Viscum album. Next base: position 1,791,853,090 of record OY728158.1, read on the forward strand.
CACTTGGAATTGTGTTGCTTGAATCTTTGTTTAAGGTGGGTAATTTGGATTACCTCATTCTTATTTTCTATAGTGACTTTGAATTATATTGGTGTAGTTTTATTTGGGTAAGGATATATAAATTACCTAATGAAGGTAATGAATCAGACTAAATTAAATAAGGAATGAGTGTCTGATGTGTTTTATATGTTTTCCATTATTGTTGATATATTATTGATTAATTATTTAAAAATTATTATTTTGATTTATTAGTATTGTTAGTGTTATTTGGAAACATAATTTTAGTTGGATAAATAATTTAAAGAGGAAGATGAATTATGAAAATCAAATCTAGAATTTTTGTGTTGAACTTGTTTTATTAAGTTTGAACCAATGGTTTGATAGAATAGATAAGAAAATCATATTGTTTTTTTTTGAATTTTATGACTACTTTTGTGATATGTCTATGATATTGATATTATTTGTTATAAAAGATGAATTTTTGATGGATTTATGATGTTTTGGTAGAGGAATAGGTTTAGTGTGGTTGTCGTTGTGATGATGATGATACATAGTTGTGGTTTTTGTGTGGTAGTTTTATATAGTGTCAAAATTAAATGGATGAATTTATTAAAGTGGAATGAGAAAGTAATGTGATGAAAAAAAATATAAATAATTAATGTGATGGAATAATTAATATGTTAATTAGAATATAAATGTGAATGTGTAAATGTGTAAATGAAATAATAGTTTTTGGAATTTATTATATAGATAATAAATTGACATTATTAAAGAACTTAATTTTGTTATAAAATGATGGAAGTGTAAATTGTGGTTGAAATATGAAATGGGATGAAGATTATTGTTATCCAATAGAGATTTTGTGTAATTATATTGGTGTTGTCATGTTTTATGGTTAGAGTTAGCAGTGATTTTTGTTTTTAAGTGGTGATGGGTTTTAATTGTAGAGAATATTTTATAGGAAGTGTACCCTAGGTTAGGATTGAGTTATTATTATATATACATTGTAGTTTTGTTTTATTTTTTATGCACCACCACCTGAGTCAGGTAACCCGGTGACATACATATGGGGTTTTGGGTTCTGAGTATAGCACCGAAATCTAGAATATAGGTGATATGGATGGATGAAAACATTCTCTCTCCCACCCTTGCTTACAAACATAGCGAGTTCATGTGGTCATGGGGTAGTTATATAGGAATGTTTCAATAATGTGTTGATGATGTGATTATATATTAGTGGACATGTGGTAATGATTATGTTATTATAGTATATGGGTATAAAGATGTAGTTATGGTTATATGGTGTGTGGGTGTGATTATGTGGCTGTAGCTTTGTGGTTGTGTCTATGAAGATTTGGTATGAGGTTCAGATATGTAGAAATGTAAGTGTTTTAACCTGAGAGACGCCCTAAGAGGGGGCTGAATTAGGGTGTAGCACAACATGACTTTTTATTCACTTGATAAACTTGTTTTTATATCTTGTTCCCATATTTACAGAAACTAGTTCTCAAACTATTGATAATTTCAACTAATCCTAATCATAAATCATAAAAAAATTAATAAATATATGGAAACAAATTTTGTACTTAGTTCACTTACATTTGGATACATACAAAGAGCATACATTAGCAATGAAAAGATATACCATTAATACATTATATCATTGATCATTTGGATAAAAATTAAATCACAGTCTCTTCATGACAGGGCTCAATGTCAGTATAATTTAGGTGAAGTCACTCCTTGCCAAGGCTCACTACCTGTACAATGGTTTAGGAAATAGATCAATAACTCCCAATGCTCACTTACTTATCATCCTTCAACCACTACTCTAGGGTATATTAGTTTATATACTTTTAGTTCTCTTCTTAGTTCATCAATTTAAAGGTATCTACAAGATCAGTGGGTATAGAATATGTAAACTGCATCGTAATTTCAGATGTGATGCTCCAGTATAGACCATGTGTTGGTCAAAAATTTCAAAGATACATATAATCAACTCCTTTGGAGAAGAGTTGAATCTTTGATCACCAGATAAACTTTACAATAGTGTTAAACTCCTCCTAGAAAATAATAACTCTATAATATGATTCATCTTTAATAATATTATTATTCACTTCCCACAATATAATATATCACAGATAATTCATCATCATATGAAATCTTCTTTATGAAGTTGATATAGAATTTATAATATGTCTTAGAGTCTTCCTCCTTAGAAATATATATTTTTTATCTATTTTTTGTGTTCTCAATTATACTATGAACAATCCTCTTTTTATTATTCTAGTCTTCTCCCTCTGTTCTCTGTTAATAGATTCGAAATTAAAATTCATATTCCAGATATTAACAGTCATGGACTTCTTCTACTACAAATTTATCCCATGGATCATCTTTAAGTAAATCTCCACCATTGAGATACATTTAGTCTAATGAAGTTTTTCCATAATCTCTAAATGGTTAAAGGAGTGAGTAGTCATAAAAAATTGTCATAATATCTAGTTTTTCAAACTCCACAACATGTCTTATACATGAAACACCTGTTTTGGGATCTGTATTAGTCTGACCATGGAATATGTAACGACCCAAGGCTTTATCAATGGAATTCGCTTCTCATAATTATGTCTTATAGTATAATCACATAAGATTACTTATAGAACACAATACGAACCTTATAAATGAATAATGAGTGAAATAAAGGGTACCTCTAGAAGTTAAGAAGTATATTCTGATGAAAGAGTAATTATACCTTTGGCATAGTAATGTGACCCTTATGAATAGTAAACCTGCCAATGTAAAAGTAAACTCACCAATGAAAGTCTAAATAAAATTTATCCATCTTATAATTGACAATATGTTATAATTATATCCTAGAATAAGTTAATGAATATTTTAAAAATTATCAATAATGTGTTGGTTTTTTTCTAAGTAATGTATATTTAATTATAATTTTATGATTAATTTATTAAATTAGAAGAAAAATTATTTCAATAAAATGAATTCATAAATTATTATTTTTATTTCTTATGATAGTAAAATAATTTTATGAGACCTTAAATATTTTTTCAAAGTGTTAGAAAAGCAGTTTTAATTTTAAAATTATTATTTTCCAAGTAAATTATAATTTTAATTAAAAATTAAATTTCTCATAGTTAGAAAATTATTTCTGAAAAATGGAGTTCATTATTGGATTCTAAAAAGTGAAAAATGGTTATGGTGAATTTTTGGGATTTTTCTGAAATACTTGAGTGTTTTGATGAATAATGAAATATGATAATTTATAAAATAAGAAAAATACATTAATTGTGGAGTCATGGATGAATTCCTGCTGATGTAAGAAAAAGAGGATCGAACTCACATGAACATATTACTGTATATAGTCACAAGAATAAATACTATTGCTTTTCTTGATAAAAAATAATAAAATAATGATTAAAATAATGGGAAAACCCATCTCTCCTCGACTATAAATACCACCCCTCTTTACCTCCTCTCCTCACACCTCTCAAGCCCTATTCCTAGTCCAATTTCTACTAAAATATCTTCCCAAGATCCTTCCCCGCATCCAGAAGCCCTTGGTATCACAAAAGACCAAAATATCTCCCCTAAAGAGACTCTTAAGGAAGATATATTCTAGATGTAAATTTATCTTTTCATTTCTTTTATTTTCTTTCAAGTTCCTTTCTTTATTTTTCTTTCCTCGCCTCCATCCATAAAAATGTTTTGATAAATATAGTACCTTACATGTACTATAATTTTTTCATGATAATTTAATAATTCATCTTCATCTCTCCTTTCCTCTCCTTTAACACTAGAAATGAAAACACAATCCGAAAAGTGTTAATTTGTCATATTCAAAGATGATGGGTTTTTAATTTCTTTTACATTTTTCAATTCTGGTCATGAAACCATTTTTTTATGGTTGAAACAGACTATAATATATGTATTATAACTTATTTATGGTGCTGGAATCTTCTTTACACATGATATTAATTTATAACTCAAAATGAGTTTGTTGCGATCAAATAACCGAAAATTAACCAAAATGATTATCATTAATGATTTATATAATGATTCATCTTCACTCGAAATAACCAAATTAATTTCATAAACATGTAATCTACTGTATTTCCACTAATAAAATATAACCCCAATTCTAGACAACCATTTTCATCTTATATGTCTATCCTTATATATATATTAGTAAATCGATCTTGAAAACCAAGGAAACAAACGCTCCAAAACAATGAAATTAAACCTATTAACCCATTAAAAGGGCCATGAATGAACTTAATAAGGTTATAATAAATCAATTAAATTTATAGGAGGTTTTATAATTATTAATTAATGAATCTAATTTGATTATTCAAGTCAATAATATCAAGTGAAAAACACCTTCTAACTTAATGTAAGGGATCCTCTCTTTCTCACTTTTATTCAATAATCTCCTCTAAGTTGTTCCCTTTAATTTATAATTATTGGGTATATTCTTGAACCTCCCCCATACTTTCATTATGATTTATGAATTATGGGAGATCCCTTTCTCTCCCGTTAAACATTCCCAAGTACACCAATTACCATGCTGAAATTTCATAAGTTATTTTACCTGAACCTCCGTTATTTCTTTCGGTTACTCTATCTCTCTTTTTACCCAAATTAAATTATCTTTTTATTTTATTTACATATTCTAGATACTATATATATGTTCCAAACACATGTATCATGAACCGTTCATCATTCTCTTTCAAGGATATACACGTTTTTAAGTGATTCCCTTCTCAATTCTACCTGATAAAAAATATCGTTTCATGGGAACATCCTGATTTATTATCCATTTTCAAGTGATCTCCATAATATTTTTTATGCTACCATTATTTTTATAAAACCACTCATTTTATTATGAAAACCCTACTGGTTTACTTCTGGGTTTAAATTAAATATCATGCCTCTTTCTATTTTAAATGATCTATGATATTTTCATTAAAACGCACTAAAATGTTTTAATCCTAAAATTGATTAAAATAAAAAAAAATATTTTATCACTTAAGTTTGAAATCAAATATCCTTATATGTTCCTATTATCCTTTATGAATTTCCATGTATGATTTAATTCCATTCTTTCATGTACACTTTTATGTTACGCCCATTTAATATGCTTATGATCATGATACCCATTTCATTCCATGGGTAAGCCATATGTTTATATATGATTGATTATGTACGATTATTTATGTGGCAAGAATATTCATGAACATGTTATGATAGATTATTACAGATAGAACTCCAATGCATTTGGTAAAGTTGAGTCTCATGAGATGTTATGTGCAACGATCTTGGTGGTTAGCATTGACTCCTGCTATAATGTGCAATGGTCTTAGTAGTTAACCTTGACTTGTGCTACTCTATGTGCAACAATCCTTGAATCATGATAAAGTCATGTTTTATATTGTTTCCACATTATTATGAATCCATGTTTATATGATCCCATGTTTAATATGTTATGATTCCTTATGTTCCGTGCTTTTTTATATCATTACGTTATGCCTTCAAACCCATGTGCTAAGCTTTATTCTTATGCCCATTCCCTTACTGGGATTTTAGATCACCCCTTTGTTCATGTTATCCCTAGGGTATCCAATGAAGATGTATGATCATAATGGAAGTTATAATCCCTTTATGAATATTAAATAAGGAAATGTTTTTTATTGTCCCATGTTTTTAGTTTTTATGTACCTGGTCTTCCAAGACACTAGACTTTACGATCCTTTGATTGTAATTTGATGTTTAAGTATGGTTAAAATCATGTAATGATATGTGTAAAAGGATGGGGTGTCTATATAATAGTTCTTCTTTAGATAGAACACCCTTCAAAATAGCCTGATCCAAGATTTTTTCCCATTTTTCTTCAACTCTAGGAAATTAAATACTCAAAATGTCTTCCTCTATAGAGTGGTGCTTCACTAGGCACCCATTTCAACAAACCTCACATGATTCCACCACATGTTTTATGATTATTATATATAAAACATTTAATCTCATGTGAGATCCAAAATAGCTTCCAAAACACCCATTATGAGCCTACCTATTTTGCACCAGGTTTTTTCAACACAAAATGCCGTGTTCCATGTCCTAGAATGAATCAATTCCCCATTTTAGTTAAGCCTTCAACCACCATGGTCACCAAAACACTAGTAAAATGGATTTCATGTTGTTTCATGTTCTCTATGAATTTCATAATACTCCCTATTTCAACTTCTCTAAAACACCATATACCACGACATGGATAGCGTGGCCATTTCAAAAAAAATTCCTCTAGAAACAAATTAACTCCAAAATTCCTATATATTCTCTATAATTTTCATTTCCTGACCTTACCTGGAATTGATCTCACAATGAAATGTTGAGTTATTCCTTCACAAAAATTATTCCATTCATATCCATATGATTCCTTGTAAGCTCTAACTCTTTCTAAAGCCATAATATGCTTGAATAAGTACATTAAACATGATAGAATATCCATTTGATTCAGATTTCACATTGTACCTCAATGATGATCATTTGAAGCCATGTCCTTGATATGTATAGATATCAATATGTCGCTTTACATCTCTCCAATAGTGATTCCATGTTCACCTTGTAACATCCCATATCTGATTTACTCATACTCGGTTAGTCAAATGGTCTCAAGTGTGCCTCGTTGTATGCTAGAGGCTACCAACTAGAAGAGAGGGTCCAAGGGGGTACAATGGGGAGACTATACCCTCATGATTAGAGTAGCACAGTGGTGTAATAAATGGATAAATGGAGGAATCATAATATCAACTATCAACAAAATATATATCATCAAAATATGATAAACATACAAGTTCATAAATATTCAGTACCATGTAAAAATTGATATAATGTTATGTTTCTAAATAAAAATGGAATAGGAAAACACGGTAGTAGGAACACATACATACAGGTATATCAAAAAAACCAAAAGGTACAAAAGACTAACTCCAGATTGCATCATGATCCATGGCTCGGTCCTATACTCCCCCACTCCCATACTATAAACAATAAAGCATTGAAAATTTGGTTCTTTTTTCCTATCCCTACATGCATCCATGAAGTCTATCCGGGTACCAATCAGCGGCCCAAACAAGGTATGAAATATACTCAGTAGTCCACCACCAATGGTGTCTACAAAAATCCAACCTGTGAATATAAATGTAACACTGTCTAGGTATAATAATCATTAATGATTTAAAATTCATAAAGTAACAACCATATCATACCGAGATCCTCATGGGATTCCAGGACAACCATACCTACTTCGGACTAAGCTGGAAATGTCTCTGAATGCAATCCATCACATATATATTTGGATACATGAGTTGTCTACAAAGATATACCTACACTGGAAAGGAACTATGGGTTAGTGCCCAGGTTTCCACATAGTATGTCAATATTTCATGAGTCTCAGAGCTCTAAATAGATCATCATAATAAAGACAATATAATAAAAGGATATGAGGTGAGACCAGGGAATCCATAACCTCAAGGGTTGAGACATCTTATAGTAATAACGCATGCAGTCTGTCCATTAGGGTCTAAGTGTAATCAAATGGGTACTCCCAAGTTATTCCACTATAAAATAGTCTAAATGATTCCATGGACCTCTTCCGTAGTAAATCTTAGACTAAGAATGATTGTGCCCAACGGGGTGAATCCATGGCACGACATTTCCAAATATGTAAAGACAAATCCATGAAGTGTATCCAAGGAATTCTAATATTCGGATGATAAATGAGTGAATCATCGGTACAACATTGAGGAATTCACATAATAAGACAAAGAACAGAATTTTTGGTGGGTATTTCCTATGGAAATCAGCTCAATGAATTAGGGTCGAATCCTCTATGTTCTCAAAGAAATCCCTCAGGAGTCCAAGGAGATCTCAAGTCTGACCACTCCTATAATAGGAAAAGTTTCTATAATAATGGGACCAAATATATGATTATCAAGTGTAACATTTTCCATGTTATAATCATTCCAATTTACTACTTTCATTTAATTTATGTGACTACCTTTCATTTATTTATGATAAGGTTTAAGGTTCATAATAGAAAGAACCTTGTATATTAACATGAAGTGTAACATTAACCATGTAATAATCATACAAATTTACTACTTCCATTTGATTAATATCATTACCTTTTATTTATTGATGAAATGGTTTAAGGGTAAAGGGGTAACATTGGTCATGTTTAAATCATTCATATTCACTGAATCCATAAATTTTTTAATTATTAATTCAATAAACTAGTTGAGTGCATTATTCATGTTACATCACTATAATTTATCCATTTCCATTAATGATGTAACATTTTAGAAGTCAAACCAAATACACTGATGGTTGTTTTGGTTATAGAACCATAAAGGTCAAAAGTTCACATAATGGGAACACCCAAAGGGGTGGATCACATTGATGTTAATGACCTCCACTATCATTATGGATCTAAAAGAGTCATTATGTTACAAAATATGGAAAAAAATTCAAGGTAGTTTAATTTTAGGCACAACTCTTGGTGAAATCAGTATATGACACAATAGCAACAATTATAAACAAAAAGACTTTTAGGGAAATGTCATAGAACACCTACCTTATGAAGGTAGAGGAGAACTCATCTAGTATCAGGATTTTGTTTGGTCTGGATTGAATGAAAATGGAAAATAGAAAAACACCCAGAAAAATAAAGCACAAGAGCTTGTACCAAAATTGCACCAAAGACAGTCAGATAAATAAAGGAAGGATGGAAACGAATTAAAGATCTTACCAGTGGTCATCCAACATGACATACGACACTCGAATCGAAGGCCAGGCAGAAGAGTTATCACCAACCTCAACTTAGGACATGGGAGGAGCTTCAACAGAGTAAAGGGTTGTGCGGTCCACTAGAAACAAGAGGGGTGAAGAAGGGTTACCCCTTTTAAAAGAACATAGGGTAATAATGTAATTATACCCACTTTTTAAGAGACACACGGATTATATGTAGGGTTTTTCGACACATTCATTAAATGTTTGGCTATCACTGTCCTAATACCGACCCCTCGAATGGTCCATGTTCACGGTTTGACAAATAGTGTGCACCCCCTATTCTAGGCACTGTTTGGGTAACACCCCATCACACGGGCTAGGAGTATGGTTAAAAAATCCATGAACACTTATTACAGCACATTGTATCAAGCCACATGGTTTTCCCAAACTGTATGGTCTTAAGTGCATTGTTTAGGAAAACCTTTCACCTTGTTTATTTCCTCCAAAACTCAGAGTTCTAGGGTCCGAACAAGCCCCAAACACTACTGATTCTTTTCTTGGACCATAGGGAACATTTATAATGATAAAATAAAGGTTTGAAACTAGAAATTTAGAATTTTGTTCCTCATATGAAAAACCTGGTTGTTACAGCCACCTCCGCTTAAGAAAACTCATCTTTGAGTTGCCCTTATGAGGGTGAAAGATCATCATCTGAAAATAGTTCTAGCCACTGAACACATATGTTGGCCTCCCTCTCCCAAGTCTCATCCTAAAATCTATCATACTTCCATATCACTCATACCAGATGGACTGACCTGCCTTAGAGAGCCTTTATTCTCTAGTCTGTGACATAGATAAGATGCTCCACAAAGGATGCATCTACCTCCAACTCAACCTCAGTAGGATGAAATATGTGAGATGGGTCTTAGTAGTAATAATGTAACTAAGAAAAATTAAACACGTTGTGCATATCTAGTAACCTCTGAGGAAACTAGAATTGATAATCTACCAGCCTGAATCTATCCAAAACCTCAAAAGGTCTGATGAAATGAGGTGAAATATTCCCTTTCCATCTAAACCATCGATGTCCTAGTCTAGACAAGACATGCAAGAAAACTGGATCCCTGAACTCAAACTCTTGAGGTTTTCTTTGTAGGTAAGTATAATATTTCTACCTAGACTTCACCATAACCATATGCTTCCAAATCAGATGAACCTACTCTAAAGGCTCCTAAAAAAGACAAGGTCCAAGTAGTGTTGTCTCCCTTACATCTAACCAGCACAGAGGTGATCGGCATGCCCTACCATATAATGACTTATAGGGATCCATATATATCATTAACTAAAAGTAGTTATTGTATGAGAACTCAATAAGAAGTATATGTTTCTCTTGAGAACCTCTGAAATCATGTACACATGCTCGAATCCTATCCTCTAAAACATGTATCATCCGCTCAGACTGACCGTCGGTCTAAGGGTGGTATGTTGTACTCAAAAATACCTATGTACATAATGCCCTCTACAACCCTTTCTAGAACCAAGAAGTAAAATGAGAATCCTTATCCAATAAATTAGTCCATGGAACTCCATGAAGTTGTATAATCTCCCATACATAGAGCCTACCAAGATCATCCACTTAAAATGTCTCCTTAATATGTAAAAATTTAGAGACCTTCATGAGCCTATCAACGATCACCCATACCCCATAATTATTTTGAATGGATCTCGATAATCTAGTAACAAAGACCATAATGGAATCAACCCATTTCTACTTAGGAAAGGACAACGACTGTAAAATACCTATTGGTCGATGGTGTTCTTCCTTCATCTACTAATAAGTGGAGCACCTAATAAAAAAGTCAACTATCTCCCATTTAAAACTAGGCCACTAATATTGGTGATATAAATCATGATACATCTTGGTAAGACTGAGATGTATTACCCATGTAGAAGCATGAGACTCTCTCATTAATTCCTCTCGAATGTCTAAAGAAACCTAGATACATCAATGGATGAGCAAGACCTCATCCTCATCAGTGATCCATCCTAGCGGTGGATCCTTTCCTGAAACAATCTTCCTTAGGGATAAGCCTTTAGGGTCTAACAGTTGCCTCATGTTTACTCTCTACAGGAGTGAAGAGGTCACTACCGGATCTATGAGAATAGAATTCTTGTAACTCTTCTGAATCTTCAAATGCATCTTGGAAAATATTTCCATAAACTTCCATTCACCATTGGCCTCTCAAACTACCTATGTATGAGTCTTTATGCTCATAGAATCTGACACTTTATTGCCTTTACCAGGATTATAGGTAAGATAAAATTCAAATGACTATAGATATTCAACCTAACTCATCTATCTAATATTTAATTCATGTTGTGTAATGTTATACTTGAGGATTTTGTGGTCTGTAAACACCACAAACCAATGTCCAAGAAAAAATACCTCCAAAAATGAAAGGCATGAACCATAGATACTAGCTCTTGATCATGAATTAAGTAATTTTTATCATGTGGTATCAACTGAAGAGACCTATACACTAATAATTGATCTTCGTGTATCATAAATTCTCCTAACCAGTTCCCTGATGCATCACAAAACACTATATAGGCTCTTCCCAACTCTAGAAAAAAAAGGATCAGGACTGAATTCAATCTCCCTTTCAGCTCCAGAAAGGTTGTATCACAAGTTTCTAACCATATGAACATCTCAACCTTCTAAGTAAATCTCTTAATAGGTGATTCTTGGTGTGATAATTATAGAATAAATCCCCTATAATATCCATCCATCCCCAAGAAACTCTGAATGTCAGAAATGTTCTTGGGATATAGCCAAGAAACTACATAAATCACTTTCTCTAGGTAAATAGACTCTCCATTATCTAAAATAATTTGAACTAAAAATTGAATCATGTTGACCCAAAAGTTTCATTTACTGAGCTTTGTATATATCCATTTTTCTCTTAGTGTATTCAGTATGATGATCGCACCATGATTCAATAATCATTTTCACCCTATACACCACTGAATTAAACTGATTTTTGTATTGTAAATTCAAATTATTATAAAAAATTAAATTCCATGTTTTAATTAATTGTTTTGTGTAAATAAATGTTAAAAAGGTTAATTTTACTTGTTTGTATAATTTCAATGTTGGTGGAGGTTATTTGGAGGGTCCAGGATGAAGTTGAAGAAAAATGGACCAAAATTGCATGGGACCCATAAACACTTTTCCACTATTGTGCATGAAAAAGAAAATCAGAGCATAAAAATGGGAGAATATTTTGTGCACTGGTCCAATATTCAATGGGATACAACTCTTATGAAGATACCCAATCCCAATTCATCCATTAAGGGGGCCCAAATGAACCGATCTTTCCAAGCCACCGAATCTGCATGAAGTCAAAAGTGGTCTGATGTGTGTTGTCCATATCTTGAGATGTAGATGTCAAAATAAAGCCAAAAACTCATTGTAGATATTCTAATGGGTGTGGATTTATATTTTTAGTTTTCCAAAAATCTATATATTGTTGTATACCAATCCAAAACAATGGTTCAAGTGGTTTTACACAATCTGTGTCCCTAAAACCACCTTCCACTTTGCCTATAAATGATAAATTGGGTACCTCAACCAAGAGGAAAATATCTACTAATTAGGAGACCCCAAGTAGTACCCTTCTCATCCAAGAATCTATGGAGTCCCATATCCTCATAGGGGGATCAAGGATGAAGGAGTTCCACCCAAGCTTCATCCTCCTCTAAATGTTGGGCGAAACGGTGGGTGTTTGTTGTGAGGGATATAAACACATTTCAAGTGAGTTACAATGAATATATTAGTTACTGGTTTGGAGTAATTTGGGTGTTTAAACATTTTATTCCATGTATATTACATGATTTAATATTTTAATGCTTATTTTGATACATGTGAATGTTATGCTCTTAATTTCTAACCGATCGGTGTAAGGTTTTGAGTATGTGACTTGTGTTGTTCTAATTGGACAACACAAGAATCCTTTTCTTTCCCACATTATTAAGATTTCAATATTCTTTGGAAGCTCTTATTCCATGCATATGTTCTGGACCTTGGTAATAAGATTTTTATTTCAAGGTTTGGTTCTTCAAGTATTGAAATAAAATCTTAGAAATTAATCGGGGTTCCAATTAATTTAAACCAAAGAATTACTCTAAACCTAAATGAATATCTAGGAACAATGAATGTAAAATTTTTGTATTGAAATCACAATGACCCTTTTATCACATGTTTTTCAAAATCCACTTGGTATTTCAACTTTTAAACTATTTAGATTATGTTATTTTCTTTAAACTGCTTTCAAAATCATCCCCTCTTTTAGTAATCTTAATTAAAAATTAACACTATAAACTAACAACACTCCTTGATAGATGTTTCTTCTAGTAATGGGGATGACCTTGTTTGTTTAAGGTTCAAACATTCCAATCAGTTTCTAACAGGTTTATTCATAGAACCAGAAACATCCATTGATTCTATATCCATTTAGACCAACTTTCCAAAGGTAGGTTCTCATTAGTTGGTGACTGATGAGGCTTAATAATTTGCATTGGTCGATAGGATGGGAGGTAGGACTCATCACACATTTTTGGGGGGAATTATTGTCTACTCTGGGACTCTCTTTATAGATTTAAGTAATGTTCAGAAATCCTTATTAATTTACCAAGCATGAAAATGAGTATTCCTTTATATTTGGAAATCAATGATTGATATGTATGAGATTTAGAGAATCTTTTATATGTATTTGAGGTTCTTCATCGATAGAGAATCAACAATATGTATTGGAGATTCTTAGTCAATGGTATCCTTAAATACATTATATAGAAATCTATTGGTCATTATGATAACCATACTGGTTTTAAAGCCACATAGCGGGGAACTTGATGTTTAATGACATTCAGAAGGACATGGATTATTTTAGAGTTGGGATCGTACCTGCATATGGGCTACCTACGTATCCTTGTTAGAAAAGGAATCAGAACCCATGTTGTTCGGGAATTAAGATATAATTTAACATCATATGGGATGGATGAGAATTAATGGGTGATGAGCTTTAACCTCATAAATGATTCCTACATACTCTACATTTAAGGAAGAGATCAATGTCCACAAAGTTAGAGTAATAAATGTGGGGACTACGTATGATTAACAGCCCAAAGAGATGTGTTGTGGTTAATTTTACACTCTAAGCTCACGTTTTTCATTCTCGGTGTGAGAAACAAGATGTATTAGAAAACCTGACGATTTGTGCCATGAAATATATGGTCGCAAGGAATGATATGGGTCTTATATATGTATAAATTCCCATGTAGATGAAGATTAGGATTTACTTCTGGGAAGAAACCTAGAAACAAGGTCTATAAAGTTATTTATGCTTTATGGAGACTTGGATACTCTAACTTGGGGATTACTCCTGAGGAGGATGCCCAAATTAGGTGGGAATTATGATTGGGTCTTATTCCTGAGAAGGAAGCCCAAAATTAAGGAGATAATGACTGGGGATTACTCCTGAAAAGGAGGTCCAGGTTAAAGGGACTTATAACTTAGGACATACTCATAAGAAGAAGGCCCAAAGATAAAGGGGACTTGGGGCTTACTCCTAAATAGGATGCAAAAATTAAGCGGGATATGATTTATGATTGGGGATTACTTATAAGGAGGATTCCATAATTAGAGAGGGACTAATGACTTGTTCTTATTCATGAGAAGGAAGCCCAAGTCAAAACAAATTAAGCTTGGGGATAACTTCTGAAAAGCAGGCCCAGGTAAAGAGAAATTATTATTGGGGCTTACTCCTAAGGAGGATGCCCATATTAGAGAACTTGTGACTGGGGCTTACTCCTGAAAAAGAGGCCCAGATTAGAGAACTTTTCCTCTTAAAGGATGAAGTTGAATGAATGAAATCTCTAACCTTAGTGACATAAAGTTATGTAAATCACGTGGTTTTGACAGATGTTCCACAAAATTCCTTTCAGATAAAGAAGACAACCAAGTAATCATGCCCTAAATGGCTTTGAAGAGGGTTTTGAAGGCAAAATCATGAAGAGGAGATGTGGATTTGAAGAAAAAGAAGTGAAATAAGTAGGAGGGTCACCCAAAAAAAGATAGGCATGCAAGTCCTGCCTGGGAGCACAAGTCTTGGTCTCCCAAGTACTTGCGCGACGTGAGTGTAATTCAGTGACGATTAACCCATATGGTAATACATGGGTGAGACTTGGCTCAAGCCCTTAGTATTACCCCTAAAGGCTTCCAAAAGGGTGGCGCACAAGTTCGGTTAAGGGGATAAGGTGGTGCGCAAGTGTGGTCATTTCCCTTAAGGGTTTAGACACTTAGGTGCTCAAGTGTTGATGAATTTCAACACTTAGGCCTTGTTTACCCTCTTTAGATCTTTCATTCTCGGTAAGGAATTACATTTGAAGTGTTCAGAAGACATCATGAAAATACTAGGACACTGAGAGCTTAAATATGACTTTTGGAATATTTTTTCCTCGAAATGGGGATAAGGGGTATTTATAGGCCATTGAGGACCTTGGGAGAAAATAAGATAGGGTCTGCATGTCACCTGCATGACCAATATGTTGCATGCAAGTATACTTGCATGACCACGGTAAAACATGTGTGACCCATGTTTATAGAGATCCTTGTTCATGCCTTTGTAAATTTTTAATGTTTCATTAAAGGATAAATCTCTTTGTGCTTAAGGTATTCTCTTTTTTCATTCGTTAAACTCTGTGAAGGAAAATAACGTCAACAAAAGTCCACCATCAGAGTTGGATCTTAAAAAGGAAATAGGATTTGACTATGAGGTAAAGGAGAAAACCAAGGAAATTTCGGCGCGCAGGTTTGAGCACGTAGGTGGCGGTGCGCAGGTGCGAGACGTGTATGCTTCAGCGTGTAGTGGTGTGGCCTTGCCTATAAATATGGGTTACACTCTCACGCAAAGCACCAGGATTTGAAAGCATTGAGATCTCGGCGCGCAAGTATCTCTTGTCACGTAGGTGTTTCTGTCCGCGGGTTTTTACTTCTTCTAAACTGTGTCGCGCTTCTACAGAGATATTTGGACTTGCGCGGTGATACCTGTGCACCCATACTTTTACGACCAAATTAGACTTGCGTGCCAACATTGGACTTGCGTGCCTTAATGCCTTAGCCATTTTTTTGAATTTATTCACAGATTTTCTGAAAACTAAACTTACTTAAAGGTTAATCATTCAAACTTTGTGAAGATTAAATGGCTTCCAGAAGAATTGGAACAACTAATGAGATGGATAGCAAGCGGATTGATGAAATGATGAGAACCGTTGGCCACAATTATTATGATATCTGCGACAACACTCTCCCAGATTTGTCCAAGTACTTGATGAAGTATCATCTTAATTTCCCACATAGTATCTACCTACCTCTGTATGGCCATAGTCATCTGTAAGGAGTCAACATTCCAGATGAAAAGAATTATATACCCGATATGCAATCGTATTGATACTCCTTTATTTCGGTTATGCTGTGCATTAAGAGTAGCAACAATGGTGTGAACTTTCAAATTTTTTCTCCATCTCAATTCCTTGCAGATATGAAAATGGAAAACCATGGGATGATATTTTTCCCACTACCAGTTTATGGAGAGAATACAATCATGACATTAGAAACAATATCTGAAAATATTACTCTCTCCAAATGGATCTTTACATCCAATGCTCCATTCTCAAATCCATGTATCCATCTTCCAAGTCTCTTGGATAGAAAAAGAGTCACTGTTTGATCAGCAAATTTTTTTCTCAAACTGCACTCAAGAACATTCTTTTACAATTGTTCCAAGGAGAGATGGTATAACTGTGTCTCTTATTGTATCCAGTTAAATGAATGAACTCATGGTGGCTGCTGATGAAGCTCGGGATTCCATAAAAAAAAATTAAGAGTTATGTTGAAAGCCTCTTCTAATTTCTGAAAAAGGGAAGAGACTCCACTATGTGGATCTCCTTCTATATCTTGTGCATCAATAAAAAACACTTTCATCTTCAATCATTTATTCCTGCATTCTCTTGATACTTACATTAATTAATTTTACCTAAGTCAATGGGCCTAGTATTCATAGTTTGATTGTTTCTATGATTATAAAAATAACCCTAAAAAATTTATATCTTTTAATTGCTCAATGTTACCTAAATCATACAAAATGTATGTTTAGTGACCTAGGACTTGACTTTTTTTCAGAGTTTCCTTGTCTTTTGTGGGTAGTTTAAAGTCATGCACGCCGAACATAAAAAGGATAATGTTTAATGTCGATTACCTTTGACCATTTGAATTAAAATTGACTTAATTCCTTGATAATTTATCTGAATACATATTAACACATTCAATTATGAAGGAAAATATGTAAACTATAACTCAGGGAATTTTGAATCTGAGGAATGATGTGGAAAAAAAAGTCTCAAAGGCATTAGAAGAAGTATATCCTAAGAATGAAGTTACCACTATTTAACAAACCCATTAGAGGGTTGAATTATGCAGGGCCGCTTAAGGCCATTGGCTGCATAGTCAAATAATAGTATCTTTTGGCTGACAGGTCCATTATGTAGACTACTTATGCAAGGCTGCCTAAGGGCATGTGATGCATATTCAGGAAAAAGAACTCTCAGAAATTTTACTTTCCTACTGCTTAAAAGCCAGTGGACGTTTATGGAGTTTCAAAATTTTCCAATCATAGAGTTTTCTATATAGATAGAGGTACTTGAAAATGGAGGGGATATTCCTAATCAAGATTGTCAATGAATTGGATGAATGTCACTCCTACGAAGGTCTGATCCAAACATAGGGAAAGTAAATATAAACCATATACTTGAATACTTTCATATCATCAAAATGAATATGGGACAAATATGTTAAGGATGGCTATTTTTGTGGAACCCTACATATTGTTATGAAGACCAATAAAGACAAAACAAGGTTTTTTTTCCCAAGAATGAAGTTACCACTATTTGAAAAACCTATTAGGGGGTTGAATTATGCAGGTCCACCTAAGGGAATTGGCTGCATAGTCAAATAATAGCACCCTTTGGCTGACAGGTCCGTTATGTAGACTGTTTATGCAAGGCCGCCTAAGGGCACGTGATGCATAGTCAGGAAAAAGAATTCCTGGGTATCATACACTTTGTGAATAGAAGTCAAGAAAGGGTTATGGAGATCTGGAAGTAATTAAGGTTAGGAGTATGATACATCAAAATGGGCATTGTCCAATGCATGTAGAAGATACATAGACAAATTCTAACTATAATCATGTTGTGACTGGGTCCTGAATTGAGGTGTCGTACTTCACTACGTATCCCATAAGGATGTGAATCAAGTCATACATAGCTCTTGAAATATAGTTTAACATCATGTGGGATGAGAATGTTGAAGATCTTAGTTTAAGGTCGTAGAGTTTGGAACATAATGATGAATACACAGTGTGTGTTTTATAAACCTGATGTGAATGAAGACCAGGGTTTTCATACCACATTCATGTATTCATAGGGGTACTTTTCATCCAAGGGACTGAAAGTGGAATTTTGGGTTAGGCCCAAAGACTTGGGGCTGGATTCTAGGGATGCTTGAACATTATTACGTATCCCATAAGGATGGGCATCAAACCGCACGTAGTTATTAAAATACCCTTTGTACAGATTTGGTTCGTACAAGTGTAGGGTGAAAAGGGAAATTTAGTGCAATGATGGTTTGACCCAAGATTAAAGGTTCAGGCATTACCATGTATGAACGTAGTCTTTGTAATATTAAAAAATTGGAGATCAATTTCAATGATGATTCCCTCTCAAGCGAGGGAAAATGGGGGACTCTATAGTTTTATGTCATATAGCAAGGACGATGGTGAACCAATGTAAAAAAATATTGGTTTTGGGCTGCTTCACAGATCAACATCGTATGAGATAGAAGTGAACTAACGTGAAGAGATTGGTTTTGGTATTGATCCTCGGGAGGTTGCCTACGTACCCAGCCTAGAAGGCAAGGATCAAATTCCGCGTAGTTCAATTAAGAATCTATTGGTGATTGAGTTGTGTTTGAGGACAACAACCTAAAAAAATGGTATTGAGACTTACACATGCTTAGCCTCCCAAAGAGAGTGTAATGGTTGAAGCTCACTCTAAGATCACGTGATTCATGATCGGTGTGAGAAATACGAGGTAACAACAACCCTAACAATGCACATTTTAACGTCATGTAGGACATACAAGGAAATGTTTCACAGTTTAAATGACCTGTGTCACCGACATGGGGTGCTTGGCAGTTTAACGTCTTGCAGCTCAGACGAATAGTTTAACGTCACGTTGGATGATAGAGGGGACTATGTAGTTTAAAGTCTTACAGTGAGGAATATTGGTGCTTCATATTTTAGTGTCATGTAGCAGGGAAAAAATACAGTTTAATGTCACGTAGGACGCATTAAGGGACTTTTTTCAGTTTTATGTCATGTAGGACGAATATGTGGACAATTTAATGTCACGTAGGAAAATATAGTTTTACGTCATGTAGGAAGTTGGGTTGTACATTTTAATGTCGTGTATCCAAGATGATGGTTATGCAGTTTAACATCTTGCAGGACGTATTATGGGGACTATGCAGTTTAAAGTCTTATAGTGAGGACTATAGTAGTTTAAGGTCATATGCATGGACCAGTGCTACACAGTTTAGCATCATGTAGCTAGGGCGTATGGCTATGAAGTTAAATATCTTACATTGAGGACAATGGGGACATAGTTTAACGTCATTTTGGACTCAAATGTATTTGTGTTACACAAAATACATCTTCAAGAATCTGGCATTGGTTGGAGTTGTAATGAGTTCCCCATCCATTGAGATTAAGGAATAAGCTCCATTGGAGTAAACCTTATGTATTGAGTAAGGACCTTCCCACTTTGGCTCAAGCTTTGGAGGATTCTTTCCTGGTATCATTGGAGTTATGTGAACCAATACCAATTCTCCTTGAATGAATGAAAGAAGACAAACTTTTTTGTTGAAAGACTCTGCTATTTGATTTTGATAGACTTCTAAGTGGTGGAGGGTGCACAATATTTTTTCATCTAATTGTTCCAATTCATCCAATCGATTTTGAGATTGATCATCTGTAGATGACTGATCACAAATGGATACTCTGATCGAAGTTAATTGAACCTCAATGGGCAAGACTTCTTTTGTTCCATATACCAATGAATATGGAGTTCACCGCATAGCAGTGCGGGTGGTGGTCCGATAAGCCCATTAAGTATGAAAAAGTTTACCATGCCATGATTTCTTATCTTTATCCACCATATTTTGTAGTATATTTGAAAGAGTCTTATTGAAGGCCTCTATTTGTCCATTGGCCGCTGCATGATACCAAGATGAATGGTTGGATTTGATGGTGTATTCTTGATACAACTTCCTTACCTCGGATGAACAGAAGTTGGTGCCAATGTCCGTCAATATGGTATGAGGGACACCAAATCTGGTAATGTTGTTAGACTTTATGAATCTAACAATGCTTTTTGAACTGACTTCTTTGAGCGGTATTTCCTCTGCCCATTTGGAAAAGAGATTAGTAGCAGGAAGAATATACTTAAACGACTTGGATGTAGTTGAAGGATAAGGTTTTACTACATTCATTTCCCATGTGGAAAATGGCCATGAGTATTTAGCTGTATGAATCAACTCTGGGGGTTGATGAATGAAATTGTCATATACTTGGCAAGAATGAAACTTATTAGTGAAATCTAAAAAATATTGTATCATTGAAGGCCAAAAGTATCCAAGCCATCAAACTTGATCAGATAGTCTATGTCCATACTGGTGGGCACTACAGAATCCTGCGTGTACTTCTTTCATAACAGCCATTGTCTCTTCACAATCAATGCATCTGAAGAGAATTAAATCAAAAACTCACTTGTAGAGAATTTTTTTAGATGGTGTGGGCTATCATAAAGAGTAAAATTGACCACACATCGCCGGATTTGTTCTTTCTCAGCTCTATCAGGTTGGAGTGTTCCATTTTGAATGTATTCCCTGATGGGTGTCATCCATCCTATAGTATGACCATATGGTTCAGAGATGGGACTAATTTATTTATTTCCTCTATTCTGATTTGAACATAATGTGAAACTGTACAATGGTGGGCAATACTGATGATTGGTTTGCCCCGATTTGGATCTGCCAGAGCTGTGGCTACATTAGCCAATGCATCGGCTTAAGAATTTTGTGATTGCGGTACATAAGAAAATGTCAGTTCCAAAGGAAATTATTCCATTAAATCTCTGACGTAATCATACAAAGGGATTAACTCTTCTTTTTTGATGGCATAATTCCCATTGACTTGTTTGATTACTAGGTATGAATCACCTTTAACCTTTAAGTGATTCACGTGTGCCTGAAGTGCCAACTCTAATCCTAAGATGAGAGATTGATATTCTGCTTCATTATTTGTACCGCCTCCAAATAACAAGAAGGAATAAGATTGAACTGCCTTTTCTGGGGAAATAAGCACAATTCCTAACCCATCCTTGTTGAATTTAGGATCTTCCATTTTCTTCCCTGCTGTACTTCTGGAAGCACCATCAAATTACATTTCCCATGTATGAATATTATCTTGAATAGAGAAGAATTACTCATCAGGAAGTTTAGTATATAAAGAAATATCTTCTACTGAAGGGTGTTTAGAAAGGAAATCAGCCAGAGCTTGAACCATTACTGCCTTTTGAGACACGTACTGGATATCAAATTTCTACAAAATAACTTCCCACCTTTCCAAATGTCCTGTAAGCATTGGATGACTAAGGATGAAATTGAGGGGGTTATTACGAGATACCAATTAGACCTCATGATGTTTCAGGTAGTGTCTCACTTTCTGAACAGAAAAGATTAACACCAGGAATCACTTTTCAATACTTGAATATCAAGTTTCTACCTCATGCATAGTTCTATTAAGATAGTAAAAACTGTTTACATTCCTGACATCACTCTTTTGGGAAAGTAAGGCACCCAATGATTGCTCTAAAGCTGTCACATAAAGAATAAGTGGTCTTCCTTCAACAGGTGTCATTAATACTGGTGGACTCAAGATATATTTCGTGAGAATATTTAATTCCTCTTGACATTCTTCAGTCCACTGGTAAGTGACTCCCTTCTTCATCAATTTGGTAAAGGGTAAACATTTGCCTTCCAAATTGGCGATGTAACACCGAATATAGGACAAGTGTCCTTGAAGACCTCTCAATTCTTTCAAATTTCAATATGGTGACATACTAAGGATTGATTTTTTATTCTCATGATCGACATCGATACCACGATGGTGTACAACAAAGCTGATAAATTTTCCTGAGGTTACCCCAAAAGAAAATTTCAAGGGGTTCATCTTTAAATTGTGTTTTCGAAGTTTGTGGAATATGAATTCCAGATCAGCCAAATGAAATGAATGTTGTCAAGATTTAACCACCAAATCATTCACATACATTCAACGAATTTTCCAAAAAAGGGTTTGAAGATAAGGTGCATGACACGTTGATATGTTACACCTTCATTATTCAAGCCAAATGGAATTAGCTGATAGCAAAACACACCCTGAGGGGCTCTGAAGGCTGTATATTCTTTATCTTCTAGAGCCATTCATATTTGATTATATCCAGAATATCCATCAAATGAAGGAAAGTTCTTTATATCCAGTTGTTACATCAGTTAAGAGTTCTGTGAACGGAACTATAAAATCATCCTTGGGACAATGCCGATTAGGATCTCTGAAATCAATGAAAACTCTAATTTGTCCATTCTTCTTTTTCACAGGGACAATATTATCCATCCATTTGGGATATTGAACATCTTTGAAAAAGTTAGCTTCGATAATCTTTTCTACTTCAGCTTCAATTTTGGAAGCATAAGTTGGGTGTGTTCTTCTTGCGGCTTGCTTGAATCCTCGATGCTCTTTTGGAAAACCCAAATTATGTGTGGAAACATCGGGATCAAGACCTGGAATTTCTGTATAATTCCAAGCAAATATATCTCGATTTTTCTTTATAAAAAAATTATACATTTATTTCTCTTCAAGATTCATGGCCGCACTAATTAATGTGGGGTGTGGATCTTCATTTGTACCAAGATTTATTTCTCTAAGATTATCCACAGTTGTAGAGATGGCTTCTTCAAATGCTGGAGTAGCATCTATGAGATCTTCCACTTCCTCTTCAACATGTTTCACTTCCTTTGTTTCAACTTTCATTGTAGATGATGAATCATAATTTCCATGATCAGGAGAGATGTTAAAATTTGAACATCGTGAGGAAGAGGTTACCATTTCTGACCCTATTGATGATGAAGTGTCTTCCTTGGGTAATAAAGAGGAGATGATGGATTGAGAATCAACATCATAATTTATCTCTGACATTGCTATAACTTCTTATGACCTGGCTGATGAAGTATAGAATTGCTGGATTTCAGCATATGAAATGAAGACATCTCCATTTGAGCTTTCATCATTTCTTGATAAATCACCAATTTCTCCCATGCTATCTAGATTAATTTCCGTAATTGACATTATGGAAGTTTAAATAAGAGTATTTAGATTCGGGTCTATCCTGTCAATTTTACTGATAGGAAACACATAATCTATACTCACATGTATGAATGGGTTTACTGGAATCTTTTCCAAACCATACGGAGAATTAATTTTGGTGACCTCCTACATCATTGATTTCTCCTTTCCTTCCATGTGATAGAATTCTGCTTCAATTTATTGAGATCCACATGTTTTAAATGGGGCTTTATCACCATATAATTTCCCAATTTGACCATTGAAAAAATATTTGAGACACTGATGGTATGACGAAGGTACGAACTCATGTTGATGTAGCCAAGGTCTTTCAAGAAAAATGTTGAAGGTTCTGTCATGACGAACAACCATGAAATATGAATTGTATACAAGGTCTCCAAACTGAGTTATGAGTGTAATCTCACCCAGAGGTTCTTTTTCATTTGTATCATATCCTTGAAACATCAAAGTAGAAGGAGATAAATCAGATTCGGTGAGGCCCAATCGACAAAGTGTACAAATAGGGATGAGATTGACTCATGAGCCATTATCAATGAAAGATCATCGGATATCTACATCATTTACCTTTCCAAATAAATACAATGATCTAATATATCCATGCACAACATCATCTTCCACTTCATCTATAAAAGATATCACTGCATGGAATTCTACGGGACTATTCTCTACATGGTAGACTTCAGCCGCAGCAATTTCAGTTTCAAAATGCTGAGGGCTTGACAAATCCTCAATGAGTGCCTCCCAAAGATCCTTTTATAGGTTTAAAGCATTCAGAATTCATAACATCGCCGGTATTTGGTCCAAATGTTTCAAGAAATCATACTTTTGGTCGAAAAGTCTACGTTTCCCAACAGGAACATGTGGTTTCACAGGTGCCTTAGAAGTTGATGCTTTGGAAGTAGATGCATCTTGTATTGGGGTAGGAGTTGGAAATACACCTAGATTATGTATATTAGACCGAATAGATCTATTTATTTGCTGAGAGAAATAAGGTGTAACTTCTAACCGATCTTCCAAAATAACTGTGCCAGGACTGAATCTGCCATGTGTGGAAGAACTTTCTTGTTCTTGTTGAGCCCACTAAAGGGATTTTCCACGAGTTTCGGCTGCATATACAGTCCATGTAGGGGTAGGATTAAAATAGTGGTTTCCGGAATATCCATGTCTTCCTCTGTATCCTATAACTCTAGAACTACCTCTGATTCCTCTATATGATACAGGGAACGTAGGCTCATCATGATCGAAATTGTGACTGGCATAAGGATCTGTTAAGTGAATCATATTTACAAAACCAAAGATAAACTATTCATCTGATGAAGATTATGCCTGATTAACCAATTTAGGCTATGCTGTTTGGTGGGACGGTGCCCGTGATCTTGAAGTAGATGGCATAAAATTTTCCAGGGTCAAAGACAATTTAGGCTTTGACACAAACTTGTCTTCTTCTGACTGTTCTTATTTCTTCTAATTATGCCACCTTTTTGAAGATTTTCCCTCTGATGAAGGGGGTTTTGCTGTAGCATTCATAACAGAAGACACAATTGGTTTCTTCAATAGCATTCGTAAAATGGAATGATTTCAGTTGATCATTTTCCTTACCATACAATCGTCATATTTCTGTGCATTTTTTCTTTTGACTTCTTTCCAATCGCCTTCTTCCTCTGGATCTGTAGCAGTAACACATGCTACCTGGGCTGAAGAACCCTTCAATCTTACCTGTCCCGAGTCCAACATATTTTTCAGTAGGTCTTTGAAGATAAAACACTCCTGAATGGGAGGCCACAACATTTTATGAAATTGGAAATATTTGGGAAGGTCTTCATATCCTTCCTTGTTAGGACTTTTAGGCCTTGGAAACTGAACCAAATTATTTTCCAGATCCAAAATGAAATAACCAGGAACTTCTTCATTTTGGAAAGAATATACTTTGTTCCTCAACTCCTAAAATTGTTTCTGTCTTTGATCTCTTTGATCATTTTGACTGGGTGGCCATTTTTTTCATGCTCAGGAGGTGGAGTCCTTCGATAAGATGAAGGTTTTTAAGTGGAAGTAGGTATAGGTGCTGGTTTAAGCATAACTATAGCAGTCTATGCTTTCCCCATTCTCTTTCCTAGAACTGGTGGAATTAAATGAGTTTTAGCCTTAGTCTTTATAAGATAATCTTCAATCTGTAGAGCAATTGAAGAAAGGTCTCGAAACCCCGTTGTCTATTTCACGAGGATCAACACTGTGCGTAATTCATCACGCAAAGTTTCCACACAGATTGGAAACAATTCTTCTTGAGGGAGTGCTAAGCTTAAGGAATATGTTGATCCCATCTAGTGAGAAATGAAATATTAAACTCTTTCATTCTACCTTTTATTACAATTTGTAAGATCAAAAACTGTTTTCTTTGGCAACGTTGAGATGAATTGAAGAAGTAATTTTTGACGGAGATCCTCCCACCCAGTAATTGACTGGGATTGCAATCTTGTATACCAGACAAAGGCAGGTCCTTGTAATGACTGTACAAAACACCTGATCTTAATAGCTTCTTTTTAGGTGTTCCTATCATAGGATCACAATGAGAAACAAAATGTGTTAAGTGTAGTTCTGTATCTCCCAAACCATTGAAAATTGGGAATGTGGTACTTTAAAATTTTGATGGGGGAGGAATTGTATCTACACATTTAGGGTAATCTCTCTTCTCCGGTTGAACCAGTGCATGCTTTCCTTCCATAGATTCCAACCAAGATGTTATTGACTTAATGGTAGTCATTAAATTTTTAGAAACATCTGGATGAGCTTGGACTTGTGCAGGTGAAAGAACTGGAGCTTGGATAGGTTTGGTGGCTGGTACAGCAACTGATGGTAGCATTACTGGTTGTTGTTGCACATGACCCATAGGATTAGACCTGTGAGGATATACTGGTGAAGGAGGATATTCATGATCCATCTTAATAGCTACAACAAATTCCCTTGACTGACTGACTCTAGGATGCTTAGGAGGAAGAGTATGTTGAAGTAGTTCTGCATTCAACCTCCTTAATTCCTTCATTTCTTCCTCTTGTTGTGTGAACCTTTGATCTAGTGAGAGTGATTGGCCTTCTCCAGAGGAAGGATGTAATGTAACCTTATTCTTCCCTTTCCACTTGTTAGACACCTTTCGGAGAGGAGGAAGTTAGTTATTTGAAAAAATACCTAAATTATGGGTAAGCCTTTGATTTCATGTACGCACACCTTCTTCGTTTTCCACTGTGTGTATAACCTCTTGAGCAGGAACTTCTTCATTTGATCCCTCTAAGTGAGCCTCATTTTCTGGAGGATCAGCAACAATGGCATTAATGACATTTATTGATGCATAACTCATTGCATCCCTTCTATCGGCATTTCTTCGATACTGTCTTCTTCCATGTCCTTGATGAGACATTGACTTTTGTTGTGTCGACCCCTCTGGAACTTCCTGATGAACTCTAATTTGGATAGAATCTCCTAATAATTTGGCTCTATGTTCCTATTTTCTCTTCTTCCCTAATCGATAGAAGACTAACTTTTGTTGAGGAAGAGATTGGGGATTTGAAAAAGTCCCTGGTCCGGTGGACTGGGGATATTCCTTTTGTTCCTGCACAATTCCTTGAATCTTAATTGTTGATTCTGAGGGTTGAACTAAAAGAGTCCCTAGTCTGGCAAGCTGGGGTGGTTCTTGATCTTCTATATCTGAGGCTTTCTTAAAATCTCTTTTGATTTTGTGGACTTTAGTCTAGAAATTGGCTTGATGCATCAACTTACATCCACTCAAATCACCTGGCACAAATGACCATTGGATGATTTCTGAAACTTTTGTCACTTGCTGATGCACATGCTCTAAATGAGAAGCATGTTCGATATTTTCATTTGACTGATGCAAGAGTATTTCGACAAATTGTTCTTTGTATGCCCGACTTTGGGAATAACTAGTTGAGGCATATGCCTGAGCAAGCCTTTGATTACAAACAAAACCAATTGGCCGTGGTTGGCCATGGGCAATAACATTGCATGAGACCATTTTTTGGCGGGCTTTGTTGACTGGAGAGTATAGTGAAATGCAGTACTCCATGAACACCCCATCCCCTGATATGAATACCAGATTGGGAATTGGCAATTAACTGGCACAATCTTTTTAGTGCGTCAAGGCATGAACGTTGAAGGGCTCTCTGCTGCTTTTCAACCATTGGATATCCGGAAACTGAGAGAGATGCCAAATCAATTTGGAGTTGTAACCCTTCTATTATATTGACATGATTTTCATATTCATCATAAGATAATATTTTCTCTTTCAATTGACAAAGAGTTTTCCACATGTTGAGACAAATATCATGAATACAATCTTCCATCAACATTTATGGAATATCATACTGAGAGTCAGCCAAAGGCCAAAACATGACTGGTACTTCACCTTTTTCCAGCTAATTTCTCATATTCAGTACTTCCTCCTTATCAGTTGATGAACATTCTTTTACCTTATTAGACCATAGCTGGTGCTTCTTTGTTGCTTCAACAGATTCAACAATATTGGTAGAGAATTCATTTATCAAAATAGAAGATGCATGATTCAGGGGTGGTTTAGAGAATGACCTACACCCCGGGCAATCTTTTGGTTGAGAAAGTATTTCACCTACTATCGGTAAAACATCAGACACGACTGGCTTCACATTTTCAAGTGCCTCAAGATAAGAGGGATTTCTCATTACTGCACTATCCTTTGAAGAATTTTCTAGGTAATGAAAATTAATACTATGGAGAGGACATTCATAGCTAAATTAATCATCATGGGGAGGAAAACCATGGTGGGTTACAGCAAATTATGAAACCTTTTCCACCTTAGTCTTCTGGCCACGTAGAGGGTTATTGTGTCTCTCATATGAAGATGATTCTTCGAGATCGAACGAACTGTCCTAAAGCAAGCCTTCATGAGGATGTGTCTGATGAATACCTTCAGAAATATTGTTACCACTATTCGGAAATGAGAGAGTAGAATCTTGAGTTGCAACGGACAATTGTCTAAGGGCTTCAAGAACTCCAGCATCGAGCAAGGCCTTATTTAAGATTGGCTCTTAATTTATTGACTGTGATGAATGGGTATTTTCCTTAGGCACCTTCTTACTCACTTTTGAAACCACTACTTGAAAAAAGTGGTTATTATGGGTAGGTGTATGTGCCTGATCTAGAGAAATAGTCATGTTAGGGTGATTATCTCCATTCAAATCGGGTGTATGTGCCTGACTTAATTGTCCGCATGACATGGGGAAGTATGCCCCATGACCCTCCTGGACTGGAACAGAGGTATGTATCTATTCCGAATAGACATGTTGATGAGTCACTCAACTAATAGGGATATATTTATGTTTCTTTCCCTGTGATGCTGTTGAAGTTGTTAAAATATTCTGATAGGCATCCAGAATATGAACAAGGATTTGCTCCTGCTCTTTCACAATTTTCAGAATGTTCTTGGTGACTTCAACTGCCGGAATGGGAATAAACATCCATTACATATCTGGAGTAGGTGTATGTGCCTACTCCTATCCTCCTTTTCCTGTCAGGGAATTCTGACAGTACTTATGTATGGGGCTAAGAGTTGAGTCTGCTCCAAATTTGTCATCGGAGCTTTCCGAATGACTTCTCCGGTTGCTACCAAATGAGACTGTTGGAAGGATTGATGAACATTGGAAGGTGTATTTTCTTGCTATGTATTCTTCATCAAGTATGGTTGATGAATCTTCTTCAATACTAGTAGATGAGACTGCTGACAGAATTTTTGATTATAAACAGGTATATGTCCCTACTTATAAGTTGTCACCATATTTGGTTGGAGAGGTCCTTTAGATGTAGTCAGACGAGCCTGCTGACTGGATGATGAATTATAAACAGGTGTATGTGACTACATATAGTACTCTGTAATAATTGCCTTACGGGATTGGTGGGTTTCTGCCAGACGAGTCTACTGGACAACGGAATTAGAACGGACGGGTGTATGTGCACACTTGTTGTCTGCCATCAAGTTGGATTGATGGACTTCTCTGGAGGGGGAAGAAGTAAGAATCTACTCCCTGTTGACCAGATTTCTCCTCTGGCGGGTTTTCTTGCGGACTTGGGTCTGAGGAACCTGAGCCGAACCCCTAAATGTGATACCCTCATCATGTTGAGGACACACTATCGTACGATACTGGCGGAGATTGTTGATGGGAGCCCTCGGTAAAGACTCCTATCTCCTTGAATTAAGTCCTTGAGTGACCTTCTCATTCACCTCCTCATAATATGGGAGGAACTTGTGAATTAGTTCCAGGGATAACGACCTGAAATGATTGGATACAGTGGTTGGCACCACCTGCTTCTTGATCGTTGGTCGTCGCTGTCCAGACAAACAGGGTGAATTATTGACTTGGAGGGCTTGTCGAGTGGCCTCCAGAGTCGAAATGGTACTATGTTGATGGTATTCCTTAACCAGTGCATTTGAAACCTAGCGTTGAAGATGCTGAGTAGGTGATGTCATCCTCAGAGCGGATTAGGATCCTGTAGGAGTAGCAGCAGAGGCATTCACATGTGTGAACTTTAGAGAAGCCATTTCTGTAACGCAGAGAGATCTTGGAAACAAGAACATATTGGATATAACAAACATAATCAATATAAGTTAGACCACTACATCTTTTGGATGAGCACATTTATTATTGATTTCTTTGTTTTCCCTCACATTAAATTAAATGGGGTCCTAACAAATAAGTAAAACATCATTTAACTTGGTTAAGGATTCAAGTCGGATTCACCATTTTTTGTTTCTTCTGGAAATGGGGATGACCTTGTTTGTTTAAGGTTCAAACATTCCAATCGGTTTCTAACAGGTATATTCATAGAACCAGAAACATCCAATGATTCTGTATCCATTTGGACCTACATTCCAATGGTAGGTGCTCATTAGTTGTGGACCAATGAGGCTTAAGAATTTTCATTGGCCAAGAGGATGGGAGGTCAGACTCATCACACCTTTTTGGGGGGAATTATTGTCTACTCTGGGACTCTCTTTATAGATTTAAGTAATTTTCATGAATCCTTATTAATTTACCAAGCATGAAAATGAGTCTTCCTTTAGATTTGGAAATCAATGATTGATATTTATGAGATTTAGAGAATCTTTTATATGTATTCCAGGTTCTTCATCTATAGAGAATCATCCATATGTATTGGAGATTCTTAGTCAATGGTATCCTTCAATAAATTATATAGAAATATCTTGGTCATTATGATAACCATACTGGTTTTAAATCCACTCACCAGGGCACATGAAGTTTATTGTCATTCAGAAGGACATGGATTATTTTAAAGTTGGGACCATACCTGTAGATGGGCTACCTATGTATCCTTGTTATAAAAGGAATCCTAACACACGTATTTCGAGAATTAAGATATAGTTTAATGTCATATAGGATGGATAAGAATTAATTGGTGATGGTCTTGAACCTCAAAAAGGCTTCCTACGTACTCTACTTTTAATGAAGAGATCAAAGTCCACGTAGTTCGAGTAAGAAATGTGGGGCTTACGTATGATTAACGGCCCAAAGAGATGTTTCGTGGTTACTTTTACACTCTAAGATCACATGATTCATGCTCGGTGTGAGAAACAAGAGGTATCAGTAAACCTGACGATTTGTGGCATGAAAGATGTTGTCACAAGGAATGATATGGGGCTTATATATGTGTGACTGCCCAAGTAGATGAATATTAGGATTTACTTCTAGGAATAATCCTAGGAACAAGGTCCATATAGGTATTTGTTCTTTATGGGGATTTGGATACTCTAACGTGGGGATTTCTCCTGAGGAGGATGCCCAAATTAGGTGCAAATTATTATTGGGGCTTATTACTGAGAAGGAAGCCCAAAATTAAGGAGATTAAGACTGGGGATTTCTCCTGAAATGGAGGTCCAGGTTAAAGGGACTTATAACATAGTACTTACTCCTGAGAATAAGGCCCAAAGTTAAAGGGGACATGGGGCTTACTCCTAAGGAGGATGAAAAAATTAAGGGGGATTTTATTTATGATTAGGGATTACTTCTCAGGAGGATTCCCAAATTAGAGAGGGACTAATGATTGGGTTTTATTCCTGAGAAGGAAGCCCAAGTCAAAATAAATTAAGCATGGGGATTAATCCAGAAAAGGAGGCCCAGGTTAAGAGAAATTATGATTGGGTCTTACTCCTAAGGAGGATGCCCAGATTAGGGAACTTGTGACTGGGGATTACTCCTGAAAAGGAGGCCCAGATTAGAGAACTTCTCCTCTTAAAGGATGAAGTTGAATGAATGAATTCTCTGACCTTAGTGACATAAAGTTATGTAAATCATGATGTTTTGAGAGATGTTCCACAGAATTCCTTTCAGATAAGGAATCCAACAAAGGAACCATGACATAAATGGCTTTCAAAAGGGGTTTGAAGGCTAAATCATTAAGAGGAGAGGTGGATTTCAAGAAAAAGAAGTGAAATAGGCAAGATGGGAACCCAAAAAGAGCCAGGCGTGCAAGTCCGGCCTGGGTGCGCAAGTCTTGGTTGCACAATTACTTGCGCAAAATGAGTGTAATTGGGTGAAGATTAACCCATAGGTTATACTTGGGAGAGACTTGGCTCATGCCCTTAGTATTATCCCTAAATGATTCTAAAAGGGCGGCACGCAAGTTCTGTTGAGGGGATAAGGTGGTGCGCAAGTATGACCATTTCCCTTAGGGGTTTAAACACTTATGCGCACAAGTATTGATTACTTTCAACACTTAGGCCTTGTTTCCCCTCTTTAGATATTCCATTACAGGTAACAAATTACCTTATAAGTGTTTGTAAGACTTTAAGAAAAGACTAGGGTGTTGAGATCTTAAATCTGGCTTTTGGAATTTTTCATCCTCGAAATGGGGGGCCCATAAGGGGTATTTATAGGCCATTGAGGACCTTGGGAGAAAATAAGATAGGGTGCGCAAGTCACCTGTATGACCAATATGTAGAGCGCAAGTATAATTGTGTGACCATGGTAAAACTTGGACGACCCATGTTTATAGAGATCCTTGTTTATGCCATTGTCAATTTTTGATGTTTCTTCAAAGGATGAATCTCTTTGTGCTTAAGGTATTCTCTTTTTTTCATTCGTTAAACTCTGTGAAGGAAAGGAGTGTCAACAATAGATGACCTGGGGTCTTCCCTAGATTATAAATCAATCTTAAAAACATAATAAATATTATGTTTCATGACAATTCATTAAAATTGTTGTGTCATTTCTGGGGAGCGCTTTGATTTTTAGTGTATGTTTTTTATACGTTTTTTGTAAGTTTTGTTAATATTTATTTGTTTTATCTTCTACCTTTAATTATATTTTTGTGTTATGATCTATTTCTTGTGTAGGTTTTGTGCATGAATCATTCTAATCTGGGAGATTTACCTCCTTTCAAACCCCAACCAGAGAGGATCATATGTCAATGACATCGAGACACACATGACATCCCTTTGAAGGAGGAAAAACCACTCGAGACTTGTCTAAACCCCTCTTCTTATGGAAACAAATTTGAAACTAAACATAACATGTATAATATGGATGAAAATAACCAAACATTAAAAGAACTACCCTCACTTGATGTTGATATCCAACCCAGATGCATTTAATTAAAACGCAAGGCACCCAATTTCAAACTAAAATCTGGTTTAATTCACCTATTACCAAGATTCCATAGATTGGATGGAGAATACCCACACTAGAATTTAAAGGAAGTTCATAATGTTTATTCGACATTAAAACCTGAAAATGTTGATGATGAACAAGTAAAACTTAGAGCATTACCCTTTTAATTATAAGACACTATAAAGGATTGGCTATATTATTTTAATAAGCCTATTAGAGGCTGGGCGGACATGAAATGCCTTTTTCCTGAAAAATACTTACCAGCCTCTAGAACTATGACTATAAGGAAGGAAATTTTTGGGATAATACAATCTCAAGGGGAACAACTTCATGAATATTGTGAATAATTTAAAATATTATTTTCAATCTTTCCACACCACCAAATAAGTGATCATCTTTTAATATAGTATTTTTATGAAGGTTTAATTCCAATTGATCATACCATGATTGATGTTGTTTGCAGGTGGTACACTCATTGATAAAACCCCAATTGCTTCAAGGACCCTCATTGAGAACATGGAACAGAACACTCCATAATTCGGTTCAAGGTCCAGTGTACCGATTCAAGGTGTCCATGAGGTGCAAAGTACTAAATTGGAGAAAAAGGTGGACACGAATTTTGAAGAGTTATGTACCCTTCTTCAACGACTTGCTCTTTCCCAAGGGAAATCAAAATCTCATCTTCCCATCGATTGTGGTATATGTTCTTCAAACACCCACTATTCTAACCAATGCCTCTAGATTAGAGAAACTTATGAGAGTTGTGAGGAAATATTTCTAGGTCTCCCCTATAACTAACCCTTTATGCATGAACCATACTATGCATCCAACCCTGGGTGGAAAGAAAACCAAGTTTATAGGCAAGGGGGTATTCAAACCAACCTCAACAATAATGGAAACAACCGAGGTTGAGTAGTCATCCACCACCACCACCTAGAAATCCTAAACAACCACAAAGTCCTTTCCAATAAACCCCTAAAAACCCAATCCTAGCCTAGAAGATACGACAAAACAAATGTCTTCCAACAATCTACCATTCTAAAAAACTACTCATGCAGCCACACATGACCTAAAAACCCAATTAATCCAACTATCCAACTAAGTGGGGGAAATTCAAAGTCATGGGTTGGGTAAACTACCCTATAAACCACTTTTCAATACTAGGGATAAGGAAAATGTTAGTGTCCTCACCCTTAGGATTGGAACTCAACATAAAATCCAAATAACCCCTCCATTAGAGTCATCCCATCTTGAGGAAACCTTTATCCCAACCACTGAAAAAGGTCCAAATGAGGAAAAAACATGTCCTCAAGGAATCCCTACCAAAGGAAAGAGTGTTTCTATTGATGAACCACCAATACCATCCAATCATCTTCCATTCTCCCAAAAGTCCACCCATCCAATAAAAAAATAAACTGAACTTGATAAAAAAATCTTGGAAACTTTCAAAAATGTGAAGGTTAATATTCCCATTATTGAGGTCATGAAACAAATTCCAAGATACACCAAGTTTTTGAAGGTGATGTGTACACACCAAAGGTGACTTCAGGATGATGAGAATGTGAGCTTGGGGAGTAATGTATTAGCATTGATATATCCATCACTTCCCACAAAATTCAATTATCCTGGAACATTCTCGATTCCATGCACCATAGAGGAGTATTCTTTTTCTAATGCTATGCTTGATTTGGGTGCTTCTATAAATGTGATACCTCACTCCATTTACTCTTCATTGTAGGTTGGGGAATTGAATCCCACAAAAACTTTTGTTCAAGTCACAAATCAGAGTACAGCGCACCCTTCTGGTGTGTTAGAGGATGTTCTTGTGTGGGTGAAAATTGTAATTTTTCCTACTGATTTTAATGTGCTAAAAATGGATGATGATAGTATGAATGGACATTCCCCAATTATATTGGGGCGACCATTCCTAAAAATCATAAAAACCATGATTAATGTCCACAATGGTACATTATCTATAGATTTTAGTGGTGACATATTCCATTTTAACATCCTTGATTCCCTGAACCACCCCTTAGAAGAACATTCCTCTCTCTTGGTTAATTCAATTTATGTACTCCCTTACCCTAAAAATACTAAATTTCATTCACCTAATACCCTTTCATCATATTACTCTTTGATTGAAATTCTATGTAATGAATCATAAATTGATTGATTTAGTGGTTCTGAAAAATTTCATGCATGTTTGTTAATGGATGATTTCTTGAACACTGAGGATCACATGACCATCGATGATACTTCTAAGCTTGTAAAAGCTCATTCCTCATCTGAGGATGTTACCATTGAGTAGTTATATGAGATAAAAGACCTCTTACTTTAATAATCAATCCCAAAAATCCAAAATCCCCCAGAATAGGAACTAAAAAAACTGCCTCTATATTTAAAATATGCATATCTTAAGAATGGAAACAAGCTTCCTATCATCATTTCTAGTTCACTTATTATCGAGCATTAATTGAGACTTATTAAACTTTTGAGGGAGTATAAAGAATATTTGGGATGGAAACTTTTTAAAATTCCTGGAATTATCCCATCAATTTGTACACATCATATATTGTTAAATGATAAGGCTAAACTAGTGAGGCAGGCACAACGTAGACTGAACCCAAACCTTATATATGTTGTTAAAATGGAGGTAACAAAATTACTAGCTACTGGAATCATTTATCTCATATTTTATACCCAATGGGTTTGTCCAGTTCAATTAGTACCTAAAAACTGATCTTATAGTAATTAAAAATGAAAATAATAAACTGGTTCCAACTTGTGTGTATAATAGTTGATGTGTCGGGATAGAATATCTCCGACTAAACCAACACACTATGAAGGACCACTTCTTATTAAAATTCATTGACCAAATGCTAGAGAGGATAGTGGGAAAGTCTCATTACTATTTTCTTGATGGGTACTCTGGATACATTCATATCCATATTTTCCCTGAGGGTCATGAAAAGACAACCTTCACTTGTCCATTTAGAATATTTTCCAATAGAAGGATGTCATTTGGTCTTTGCAATGATCCAGGTATTTTCCAATGATGTATGATTAGTATTTTTTTGATTTCTTGGAGAATTGCATAGAAGTTTTCATGGATGATTTCACTACGTATGGCTCCTATTTTGATGAAGGTTTGAGTATTTTAGGTTCTATCCTATGTTTCTGTATTGAAAATAATCTCATATTAAATTATGAAAAATTCCATTTCATAGTGAGACAACATATAGTTTTGGGACATGTCATTTCTAGGGAGGGTATACAAGTAGATAAATCAAAATTTAATGTCATTTCTTCTTTACCATTCCATAAAAATGTGCATTATGTGCATTGTTTCTTAGTTCATTCAAGATTTTACCATCGTTTCATTTGTGATTTTAGTAAGATTTCACTCCCCCTCTCCCAATTACTTAAAAAATAAAAAGGTTTTGTTTTTGATAAAGATTGTGAATAATCTTTTAATTAGTTAAAATGGAGTCTCATATCACCCCTGATAATCTAACCACCTCGGTGGGATTTACCATTAGACCTCATGTGTGATGCCTCTAACTATGCATTTGGGGAAGTCTTGTCAGAGAGGTTCGACCGAGCTCCACATGTCATAGCTTATACCTCACATACACTGAACCCTTCCCAAGAAAACTACACTACAAATAAAAATAATTTTGTACCATAGTGTTTTCCTTGGATAAATTTAGGCCATAACTTTTAGGGTCCAAAGTCATTGTTTTATTAGACAATGTATCCCTCTGGTATTTCCTTAATAAATCAAAATCCAAAACCATGTCTCATTCGTTGGATGCCCCTCCTTCATAAATTCAATCTAGAAATTAGAGATAAAAAAAGATCAGAGAATGTGGTGGTTGACCATATCAGTAGGATCATGTCATCCTTGTACATTTCCTCATCCCCTATAGTCCCATAAATGACATGTTTTTTGATGACCAATTATACCGAGTGCGGTATGTTATTCCTTGGTATGCCAAAATTGTAAATTATTTGGTAGTATCTTGCATTCCTACTGATTTCAACAAAAACCAAGCCATTATTCTAAAACATGAGTCTCATTGGTACATTTGGGATGAATCCCCCCTTTTTAATACATGTAGTGATCAAGTACTTATGTGTTGTGTCCCCAATAGGAAGTTTCAGTCTGTCCTTAGGTTCTGCCATACTCTTGCTAATGGGGGACACTTTGGTCCCCAATGGACTGCTAACAAGGTCCTTGATTTAGGTCTCTTTTGGTCAAAACTTTTTTAGGATGACCATGATATTTGTAAATCTTGTCCTCATTGTCAAATAATAGGGAATGTATCTAAAATAAATGAAATTCCACAACCCTTTCACTTTCATGACATTTTTTCTGTTTTGGTCATTGATTTATGGGGCCATTTCCAAATTCCTTTGGAAACTTGTACATTCTTCTGGAATTTGATTATGTGTAAAAATGAGTAGAGTCACTATCCACAAGGATAGATGATTCCAAAATAGTTCTAGAATTTTTTTGAACCCAAATTTTCTATCGGTTTGTCTTACCTGGGTTCATCTTCAGTGACAAGGGTTTTTATTTCTGCTACCGAATAATGTCTTTATTTTTGTGTCAGTATGGGGTTGGGCATCGTGTTTCTACTATATATCACCCACAAACCAATTTTCAAGCAGAGGTGTCTAATAGTGAAGTGATACAAATTCTGGAAAAAATAGTTCAACCCAACAGGAAATATTGGAATCTTAGACTCAATGATTCATTATGAGCTTACCATACAACCTTTAAAACTCTCATAGGAATGTCACCTTTTAGGCTTGTTTTTGGAAAGAGTTTTCACCTCCCTATTGAGATAGAGAACCGAGACTACTGGGCCATTAAAAAATGCAATTATAACCTTTCTGGTGTAGGTTATCAGAGGAATTTATAGATCCAAGAGCTTGAGAAAATTCGTAGAGATTCATATGAGAACTTCAGGATTTATAAGGAGAGAACCAAGGCTTACCATGAACATATTATCATTCATTTTCAGTTCCACATTGGGAATAAAGTCCTTCTCTATAATAAAAAGACTTAAATTTCATCCCATTAAGCTTTGTTCCTTCTATTATGGACCGTACACTATTACTAATGTCTCTCCATTTGGTGTTGTTCAGGTACAAAATGAAGAAACCAAACAAACTTTTTCTATCAATGGGCAGTGACTGAAGCACTTCCATGAATTCGTTCCGGAGTCCCCAGTAGAGGAAACATGAGTTAAATAAGTTGCATATGAATTACACACACCAGGTTTTATCCTTCATTCCCACATTCTATTTTATTATAGTGAGGACACTGCATGCTCTAGGTGTGGGGGATGGGTACATTCCTGGGTTAGTTAAGAATTTTCATCATATTTTTCTTTTTTATATTTTTTAGTATTGAATTGTATTTTCACCCGCCCCCCCAATTTTCCCTCTCTTTTGTGCCGAAATATTAATTTTTGTCATGGAAAAATATGTCTGCTTAATCTTGGAAGTTATTGAAAATGCATGATGAATTTCCCTATTTCATGTTGTTTTAAAATTTTCAAAAAACTCACTGATGGAATGTGTGTTTTAGCATGGATTTAACATTTTAGTGTGACCTTCTCTTGAAACTTGGTTATTTTTCAATGATATAAATTTTTGTATCATTTTCAAACCATTGAGAAAAATGGTACCCTTGGTGTGAGTAGTTCAAGGGAAAATTGTGGCACTTAATTTCTCTACACATTTTTCACCCAACCATGAAGTGTGATTTTTAATTACTCAATAAAAGGTAATTATAAGCAAGGTTAATATTTATCTACTTTAAAAAATGTTTTTTTCATACATTTGTTCCTTATCCGATCTATTTCATTAATGTAACGAATGGACCTACACATGTGTACCTATTATCTGACTATTTTATGCCCTAAAAAAACCACAAAATATGGGTTGTGTCTTGGGAAGGTCAAAACCCACCCTTCCTTAACCTTTGATCTTATTATAACTATACAAGTAGTGCCTTGAAAAGATAAAACAAGGGTTGAGAGAAGAGTTTGATATTTGTTTCAAGTACAACTTTTCAAAAAAAACAATAATAATAAATGTGGGGAGTGATGAAATGTAAAACATATGGCGATATCTAGGTTAGGAGATTAAGTCTCGACTTTTGGGAATGCATAATTGAGTGGGTCTTCAAATTTGATTGCAAAGGATGTAGGACAGGTTCAATGGACATAATCATTCAAGCATAATTTTTTAATAATAACCTATATTTACTGAATGGAAAGTGGGAAGAATAGCTTGAATTGGTTGTCACCCACACATTTAGAGTTAGTGAAATGGTTGAATTTAGTATTAATTGATCAAATTGGTATCATTAATCTCCATGAATTTCATGCTGATACAATTTATGAGACTTCTTTTTTCATGATCACTGAGAATAACTCCATGGTGTTATTTTTTCTTTGATCACATTTCTATCACATTTTAAATTTTCATTGAATGTTAAAACTTCATGAAGTTGGGAATATATCCCTGCATAATTTTCGGAAATGTGACATTTCCTTAGAGATCAAATGATTACATGTGGGGCTGTGATTGCACCATGATTCACTATTCATTTTCACCCTTTACACCACTAAATTAAAATGATTTTGTATTTTAAATTACAATTATTATGACAAATTTTATTCCATGTTTGAATAAATTATTTTGTGTTAATAACTATTATAAATGGTAATTTCACTAGTTTGTATAATTTCATTGTTGGTGGAGGTGATTTGGGGGGCCCAAGATGAAGTGGAAGAAAAATGGACCAAAATTGGATGGGATCCATGAACACATGTCCCCTATTATGCATGTTACAAAAAATACATGCATCCAAATGGGTTGATATTTGTTTATCGGTTCCCAATTTAAATGATATAAAACTCTTATTAATACACCCAATCCTATTTCATCCATTAAGGGTCCCAACTGAACTTATTTGTCCAAGCCACCGAATTCGCATGAATTGAAAAGTAGTGTGTTGTGTTCTATCAATATCTCAATCTGTAGGTGTCCAAATGTATCCAAACATTTGGTAGAGATATTAAATAGGTGGTAATATACCATTATAGTTTTTCACAAAGTGATATAAGGCTTTCTACCAATCAAAAACAATGTACTAAGTGGTTTTACACAATCTGTGTGCCCAAAACACCCTTCAACTTTTCCTATAAAATGATACCTTGGGCACCTCATTTCTAAGTTCCGCCAGGTAGACAAGCCTTGCCAATTAGGATATCCCAAGGATTATTATCCTCATATAAGAAGCTATAGATTCCCCTATACTCATAGGGGTCATATATTAACAAGGAGTTCCACCCGAGTTTCCTCCTCCTCTCGATGTTGGGATAAATAGTGGGTGTTTTTTGTGAGGGATATGCACACATGTCAAGGGAGTTCCAATGCATATATTAGCTATTGGTTTGGATTAATTTCGTTTATTAAACATTTCATTCCATGTATATTACATGATTTAATATTTTAATTCTTATTTTGATACATGTAAATGTTATGATCTTCATTTTTAACTGATCGGTGTGAGGTTTTGAGTGCAGGACTTGTGTTGTTCTGATTGGAAAAAACAACAATCCTTTTCCTACCCACTTTATTGATATTTCATTCTAATTTGGAATCTCTTATTCCATGAATAAGTTTGGGACCTTAGCAATATGACTGTTATGTCAATTTTTGGTTCTTCAAGCATTGAAATAAAAGTTAGGAATTAATTGGGATTCCAATTAATTTAAACCAAAGATTTAATCTAAACCTAAATCAATCTCTAGAAACAATGAACTTGAAATGTGTATAGTGAAATTACAATGACCCCTTTATCTCATATTTTTTAAAATATACTTGGCCTTTCAACTTTTAAAATATTTATATTAAGTTATTTTCTTTAAACCATTTTCAAAATCACCCCCACTTTTAGTAATCATTATTAAAAATTCACACTATAAACAAAAAAATGGTCCTTGAGTGATGACCAAGGTCAACCCTAGACTATAAAATAACCTTAAAAACATAATCAATTTGATGTGTCATTACAACACATTCATATAATCTCAAAATTTTTAACATGGTTTTGTCGAGTGTGAGAAGAAACTAATTTATCGTTAATGAATTCTACCACAAATGGATCCAGATACATGTGAAAAAACTCAATTCATCAAATCCATAAAAATAGATAGCACATTCTTGAGACCGGACAACATAACTAGATACTCATAAAAACCATACCTGCTATAAAATATTGTATGAGTTATGTATAAATGTCTAACTCATACCTAATGATAACATGAACTTAAATGGATCTTGGAGAAAACACTCATTGATCAAAGATATTAAAATAGGTTTTCTATAATAATCAGTGGATGCCAGTTCTTAACTATAAGCTAGTTCAATCAGAAGTAAACCACACAGAGACTAAGGGAACCATCCACCTTCTTGGTAAAAAGGATAGGTGAACCCCAAGGTGAAGTATTGGGATATATAAACCCTTAAATTACATGTTTTATATCTTTCTCTTGATCTCCTAAAACACAATAGTAGCCATAATAGAAAGAGGAATGGAAAATTGTTTTTCTCATGGAACTAGCTTGTAGAGAAATCTATTTCCCTTGTAAGAGGTAATATAAAAAATTCATCAGGGAATACATCCCTAAAATGATCTACTGTATGAGGTAAATCAACCTGACACATTCCCTAATCATCCATATAAGGGCTAGAAATATGGGTTGTCACTCCACCCAGTCCATGATGATTTGATCCATCTCTACTTGTCTAGACATCCCATTTACCATTATGAACCTTACTAATACCCTCTAGTGATGTAAACGATGCCCTGCGG
Organism: Viscum album; assembly: GCA_963277665.1. NCBI lineage: Eukaryota > Viridiplantae > Streptophyta > Magnoliopsida > Santalales > Viscaceae > Viscum > Viscum album. Next base: position 1,791,895,047 of record OY728158.1, read on the forward strand.
TGATATAATTCCACATAAGTGTGATAGGGGACCAACCAGTCCATCCTAAGAATGACATCAAAGCCCATTATCTCGGGGAAGAATGGGCCACATAAGAAACAATAATTTCCTACCTCAAGGGAGAATTCCTTGCATTGGATTAGACTCTTTGATCGATTTCCAAATGAATTATCAAGTTTCATCATGCCACAGAAATAGTGAATCTCAAGACCAAGGATTTATATAATATGCACACAAATAAATGAATGTGAGCTGCCTGTATCAAAAAGAGAAGATATGAGAGTAAAGGATACCAAGATTGTACCACTAACTATAGATGGTTTGGCACCCTTATCCTCGGTTGTACGATGCATTAAATAAATATATCCAGATCTATGGAGTTTTACTACAAATTCACTACCATGAGTGGGTTTTCTATGCTGATGATATATTTCCTTAGTCCAAACTCCTTAACTGTGTCCACCTCTTCAACCTATATGGCTAGTGGTAGTCTAAATTTCGGCCTGACGTAGAGCTAATGATCCTTCCCCGGAAGGTAGAGCTATTGTGGATCCTCTCTCACTAGGAATCGATGGGAAGGTTTGAAAGAACCTCTAAAGATAACCAATTCTATCAAAAACCTAGAACTTAACTGGGTCTCAGTCCCATTGAGGTTTTACATGAATGCGCCTACCACACTGATGGCATTTTGTCGAGCTACCTGAATGGGTACTCTGGCTGCAATTTCTCTATCGAGAATCCTCCATATTACATTTCCTGCCACTAGAAAAACTACTACCCTAACTCAACATTGAACCAAAATGCATTGTACTGTCATATTCTCTCAAATTATTCTCAATAATAATGGATTGGTTCACAATTCCCAATATAACAGTCAAGCGGAAAAAATTTAACTATGACCGGATGACATACCTCGTCCCATCCTCAAAATGTATCACTCTTGAATGCTAATCAGTAGTGAAGTAAGGTGAAAAGCACTAAATCTTAGTAAATCTAGAATAATAATCCATAACTGATAGGGATCCTTACTCTAGATGTAGTAAATCCCTAGCTCTATCAGCTCCCAGTGTTTACGGAAATAAATAGTCAAATCCGTCCAAACTATATCCCAAAACTGGTCTACCTGAGTAATAACATCCCACCAATTCTTGGTATAACTACAAAGAATGTAAGTGGAAATCATTACTCTCCTCTCTATAGGTGTCTCCTATTCTCAAAGATAGATATCATGGCCCCTAGCCATGTCTCAATGACCTATAGACTATCATCCCCCAAAACTTTGGGTGAATGTTGCTGCTGAAACTATCATGTTATCTCTTCTATAATAGGGTAAAGCCACGGGGATCCCTAAACATTATAAATAATTCAATGTAAACCATTACAAAACTAGGCATCGATACTTATTTCAGCTATAATAGGAGGTGCCACAGGTGGCACTACTAGCGGGTTATATCCCACCACCTCAGGAGAATGGTCATCGCCATCTTCCTGGAACTGAACTCAAGGAATTCGTTGTGTAATAGCTCTATAATTGTCAAAAAAATTCCTTAGATAAGATTCAACAATGATAAAGTCATAGATACAAGAATAGGGTAGGTTCAAGACTTCTTATATAATATTCATACCCCTCTGTCTACTCATAGAGCCATGGCTACGCATTGTATAAGACCAAGATTAAACAATAGAGATATTTCCTACCACCCACTACTAAGGTCATGTCTGGTTCAAGTTTTGTATTTTATATTAGGGTTCCAGTATACGGTGTGTCAATTATATGTTATGGAGAAAAATTCCCTTTATGTTGCAACTGGAATCACTATTTAAAGGAAACCATTTACATTTGAATTTAGAACTCAACAATTCTAAATATATCATAACATAAATCTTTATGTTTATCTATATATATATAGGTCCATTTAGATGAATCTATCATTACCAAGTTATAAAGTACCATTATTTATAAATTTAAAATAGTACTATATGTAACTGAAACCAGGATTTGAGGATGGTTTAATTAGATGGATCACCATTCCTAATTTATAAAGGCACACACACTCTTTAAATTAAAATTAGAATACATATAATCACAACCAACTAATGATTCATCTCAAGAAACCAAAGTTTCAATGGTCAAACTGAATATAATTAGAAAATTAAGGTTCCATAATCACACTATACAAGAAAACTCCATTTAGGTTGATACAGACACTTTAATTATTCCAATTATTTATCCTTGCAAGAAACATTAGCACAATTTCAAAAATAACTATTAAGGAACATGGAATATGAAACAATAATGCACAAAGTAAGTAAACATAGAATGGAATAATGAATGACATATAAATCCCCACATGTCTATAATGATACATAAGACACTACCTCCTTTCCATGCCAGGCAAAGGGTAAAAATAGTTTTCACAATATTAATAAAAACCACAATCCATGTTCATCAACAAATGGTGAAATTATTACAACCATAACAGGTATAATATAGAACATCATATCCCATCCTATAAAATTTGAATTTTCCCCCATACATGGGTTAGCTACTCCCAGGAACATCCCATTACCAAATTTGGATACATCATAGTCTCATGGTTGATAACCCAAATAGTTAGAAAAAATGAAAATAAATCTATGATACCAATTTTTAACATCCCAGACCCAGTTCACTCATAAGTAACAAAACCTATTGGTCAGCTGACCTCAAGAAAGCCTCCACATACCCTAAAGGCTTCCAACTAGTAGTGAGGAACCAAGGTGGTACAATGGGGAGTCTATAGCCTCATGATCAGAGAAGCGTAGTGGTGTAATAATTGGATAAATGGAGGGAGAATAATATCAACTAACAATAGAATATAAATAATCCAAATATGATAAACATAAAATTATTGAAATATATAGTACCATATAAAAAAGGATATAATGTCATGTCTCTAAACAGAAAGTAATAGGAACACATACATATAGGTATATCAAAAGAACAAAAAATACCAAATATTATCTCCAGATAGCTTCACAAGCCATAGATTGGTTCTGTGCTCCCCCACTCCAATGATACAATCAATCAAGAATAAAATACTAGGAGATTTTCCTTATCCCTACCTACATCCATGAATTCTGTCTAGGTACCAATTGGCGGCATGAATAGGGTGTGATATATACACAGTAGGCCACCACCAACGATGTCTATGAAAATCCATCCTTTGAATAAAAATGTAATAGTGTGCAGGTATAATAATCATAGATGTTGTAAAATGTGTAAAGTAACAATCATATTGGACCGAGCTCCTTATGGGATGCTAGGACGAGCATACCTGCATAAGAATAAGCCTGAAATGTCTCTGAACACATGTCATCATGTATATATTTTCATACATGAGATGTTTTCAATGATATACCTACACCAACAAGGACCTGTGGCTTATTGACCAGGTTTCAACATAGTTTGTAAATATTTCACGAGTCTTAGAACTATAAATAGATCATCATAATAAAGATAGTATAATAAAAGGATCTGAGGTGAGACTAGGGAATCCCAGACCTTAGGGGTTGAGCCAACTCATAGTAATAACTCATGTAGTTTGGTTATCAGGGTTTGAGTGTAATATAAGGGGTAAACCCAAGGAATTATACTATAAAAGAGTCTAACCAAGTCCAGGGACCTCATCCATACTAAATCCTGAGCTAATAATGACTGGTCCCAATGGGGTGAATCTATGGTGCTTGATGTCCAAAGATGTCGAGCTCAATCCAAGGCGTGTATCCAAGGAAATCTAATATTTGGATGATAAATGATTGAATCATTGGTACAACACTGATGAATTCATATAATAAGACAAACACCAAATTTTGTGTTAGGTATCTCCCACATCAATTGGATCAATGAATCTAGGTGGAATTTTTTAAGTGTTTAAGTCATTCCCTGAGGAATCCAAGGTTATATCATGTTTGAACACTCCTATAACCAAAACAATTTCTATAATAAAGGCACCACATATATGAATATAAATTGTAACATTGGACATGTAATAATCATTATAATCTACTACTTCCATTTAATTATTATTACTAACTTTCATTTATTGATGACAAGGTATAAGATCCCTAATTGCAGGCACTATGTATATGTACATGAAGTGTTACATTGTCCATGGGATAATCATGCCAATTTACTACTTCCATTTAATTCATATCATTAACTTTAATTTTTTGATGCGAATGTTTAAGGGTGTAAGGGTAACATTGTCCATGTTTAATTAGTTCCAATTCACCGATACCATATATAAATTTAATTATTAATTCAATAAGCCATTTCAGTTTGTTAGTCATGTTACACCACTATAATTTATCCATTTCCACTAATGATATCACATTTTAGAAGTCAAACCAAACACACTAATGGGTGTTTTGGTTATAAAACCATAGAGTTCAAAAAGGAACATAATGGTAACACCCAAAGGGGCATCTAACATTGAGGTTGGAGGCCTCCAACTTCATTAGGGATCTAATAGATTCATTAGGTTCCAAAATAGGGCAAACAATTCATGGAAAGTTAATTTTAGGAGAAACGCTTGGTGAAACCGACATGTGGCACAATAGAAACAATTATAAACATTAATACTTTGAGGTAAAAGTCATGTAACACCTACCTTATGGTACTAGAGGAGCACTTATCAAGTATCAACCATTGATTTGGTCTAGATCAGAAGAAAATAGAAAATAGATAAACACCTTGAAAATATGGCATATGATATCACACCAAAATAACACTAAAGATAGTGAGATAAAATAAGGAAGGAAATTAATTAAATATATCACATGTGGTTATCCAATGAGAAATACAACACTCTAATTAGAGGTTGGGTGGAGTAATTATCACCAAGGCTAGCTTAGGCCATGGGAGGAGCTTCAATGGAGGAGAGGGTCATGTGGTCCATGAGAAACAAGAGGGAGGAAGAAGGTTTATCCATTATAAATTAACTAAGGGAAAAAATATAATTCTACCCAATTTTTAAGAGTCACATGGTTTGTTCATACAGTTTTACAACCCATGCTCCAACCATGAAACTAGCTCTATCCTAAGATAGACCCCTCATATGGTACATGTGCATGATTTTTCAAATTGTTCACACCCCATGCGATAGGAACGATCTTGGTAAAACTCCCTTGAAAGGTCTAGGAACACGTTTTGACAAACTGTGTTCATCCCATGCACACCCTCTACATCCCACTATAGCACACCATAGGGTTTTCCCAAACTGTGTGGCCTTAGGGGCACAGTTTAGGTTAATCGTGGTCCTGGTGTGTTTCCTCTAAAACATGGTGTTCCTGGCTCCAAAAAAGTCCAAAACACTCATAGTTCATTTATTAGACTATATGTCACATTTATAAGGATAAAAATAAGGCTAAAACCAGAAATTAAGAAGTTTTTACATCATATGAGAAAACCTAGTTGTTACACACCTCTTATCTAGATCTTCCAAGAATATCCTTAAACTCTATTCCAATATATGTAAATGTTGAGAATTATTATATAATCATTAAAATTTATGATTCCATTTTATATTCCACCTCATTAAATCACTATGTATTCAAAAAATTCCACCTTTATTGATTGTTGAAAAATCCTTATCATGACCTCTTGGGAACAAACAGTGTTCACAACTATCCATTATTATTAACCATAAACGGTTTTCAAAAAATCTAAAACATAACCTCTTGGTTGCAACAATATTCCCATTTTAATTTTATTGAAAATAATTCCATCAAATCCATACACCATTAAGAGATGGAGATAATATCTCCCAATTACTCATTCAATCTAAGATCCATCAATCACATGGATCTTATGGGCTTCTTTACTCCACCTATTTTAATAAAAATAATGGTTCAACTTCATTGGATAATTCATTCATTCGTACACTTTTTTCAAAGAAAGGTACTGAGGTAACTTCACTAGATTCACTCCACCTTTTCAATATACTTATTGCATTATTTTATAAGATATTTCATTATTTTTCATTACTCCTAGAACCACCGAATTTAGAGATACTATGCATCCACTAAATTTAACCTTTAACAAACTTAGTTCTCCTTTTACCACCTGAATAGGAAATCTAAATTTAGATATTTATAACTCCACCCTTTGTCAACCTATACGTTCACAGGTTCCATCCACTTGATTTCCCATTCAACACTTTAGGCTCTTTCAACCACTTATTGATTATTATCAAAACCTTTGAGATTATTTCAATTATCCTTCATTGTATCTTTAGATTTAAACCACTTTCACTTTCATCCACATTCTTCTCAAGGAATTCTAGTAAGTAAATTTAACACATGGAAATGAGTCATCAATGAATCCTCTAATCCTATTAAGTAAAAAATCTGTATAAGAAACAAGTATCTAAGTTAATAACATCAATTTGGTTTATGTACCTCACTTACTACCATAAGTTCATGAAACATAATTAATTAAGTTCCTTTAACATCATACTTCCCCATGTTGAACCAACTAATATATATTTTGTTAAAGATAAAACAGTGTTACCACTCGATATCCATGATCTTTCTTTATTTATAGGTACTCTCCTTTCTTGGATGATTCTAATAATCCTATGGATACTCATTACAAACTCCCTTAATTTATTCATATCATTACAATGAATTTTGTGATAATCTTTAGCAAGGGGATACCACTTGTGTAGTTCCCTAGGATCGATGTATAAGATCAATGAGAGGAGGAGGGGTGAATTAGTGATCACTTTTTCATTTATAAGAAAGTTTCTTAACTTCTTCAGAAAACTTTCTTAACCTATGAAAAATTGTTAGATTTATGATCCACTAAAATATAAATCTCAACATAACCTTTTAAATGCAATAAATATAATGATAGATCAACACATGACATTTACAAGGTTTAGTAAAAAGACCTACTTCATTCCATGTAGGTTATTCCCGCCAACATGGATTTATTTTACAAAATTCCTTAAAGATTTAAAAGAAATGGGTAGTAACTGGTTATACCCCCCAGTATTCATCCTCCATCCAACCCTGGTTATACCCTCTAGAAATAATCTCTTCTTCTATAGTGGGTTATACCCCCAACTATTCTAACTGTATCCGTTGAAGTCATAGCTAGTTATACCCCCCCTCTAGTCAAAAAGCCTTTTTAGAAACTGGTTATACCCCCCCCCCCCAGCTACAAGATCATTCTTACTTATTTTCTGATCCATTGTAGAAAGATATTCTCTTTCACCATAATCAATTTGGATCACCTTTTCCTATGTAGAAATTTAAAGATATTCAACCAATCTCTTAAGAGTTTGTTTGAATTGAAAATTCCCCCTAATATTTGTGAGACCTGGATACACTCATAATATGAACATTTCCAAAATCAATTAGGAAAACTTCATCAGAAAATGTTCATCTTTTTTGACTCAATCTAGTAACCCTCAATCTGATGGATACATCCAATTTTTCTCTATCCAAGGCTCTACATTTCACTTCAGTCCATTGTGCCACATTCAAAGTAACTCCATTTGATGACTTCGGCTGATGGATCTTCATTAGATGAAGCAGGTATGACCATGTTCACTTCTTACTTCAAGTGAGTAGAAAATCAATTAGCCTCTCTCAACATCTTATTTATATGAGGGAACTTTGATTGAAGTTCCTTCATCTGATGGATATCTATCTACTATCTCAACTTCAATCTGACACAAAATATTCAGCACTTTAGATTTTCATCAATATGAACAATGTTAAGTACAATTGTACTTTTCACCCCCTTTATATAAGTTCTCCCACATTGTAAAAGGAAGAAACTCAAATAAATTTTGTCGCTCATCTGAAACTTGAATTTTGGATCTCCATCTCATTTATAACATGGTGGATAATTCTAAACATTTCTAGAATATTTATGAAGCTTCTTTGAATTCTACTTAATCCACAAAATTCATTGAATTTCCTTAAACTATATGTTAAGGAACATTAGCAACAATCCTTGAACTTTTTATGATAAAAAATATTAAAGATCATCTTCACATCATAATAGTTTTTGAGGCTTTACAAGTCATGAAAATATTCTCAAAATCTTCATCTAGTGGAAGTTCATATAATGAATTCATAAGAAAACTTTGTCAGGTTTTTTTATGATCACTAAACTTCACTTCTCCAATTTTATTTATTTGGATGACTTTTTCTGGTAAATCTGCCTCAGATTTTCTTTGTTCATTGCTCATTATAAACATTATATATCTGATGGACATAGGAAATGTTTTTCGATTGGATCAACATTTTATCTATATTATTAATTTACCATAAGTCAATCTTTGTACACTAATTGGTTTCATCTCCACAGAAATTTTGTTTGAAGAAATCATGAATGTTAGTCTAATGTCAGTCCATCCAATGAATCTTTATTCGATGGACTCAATCCAATGAATTTCCTTCAACAGTGCTTTTCACTTACTTTACAACTTCATACGTCCTATTTTCGTTGCTATCCAACCATTGAAGATGGTTGATGAATTTTTTTCAACTTTTAAAGACTTGAGTCTCTTACACCATTCTCTGTATAGAACCTTGCTCAGAATTCTTCCAACTCTTTTTTCGGATTGTTTTTCTTGTATATCTTTGTATCGTGGATAAAACATACCCTTTGTACAAACATGTACAAACTCATAATCACATTATCCTCACAAATGATCATCTGATTTATTCATCCCTACTTTTCACAAATATTTATCTAGTTTAATCATTATTTTTACATCTTATGGACTTGTGCAAATATTCTTACAAAAAGATCATCCAAAAAACTAAACTTTCTTATTTTGTACTTCAGTATATAATTTTTCTCCCTTTATACAAATGTGTAAAAATATTCTTGGATCTTGAAAAACCTTATGATGTTAGGAACTTTTATGAATGTCTTGGAATCATCTAATTTGGTTAAGGAAATTTCTTATACTCATCTATAAGGAATGTTTCTTTAACTTCCGTAAACATCTTCCTAAAGAATTTCCTCTTCAAACACATATTAATATATTGGAAAAAAAGGAAAACAAACTCACTTTGGTCCTAAAAATACCCCCCTTGTTTTTTTATTAATATCCATATAAAACCTTAAACATCTTCAATGTTAACATGTGTTCCCAGTTCTTCTCATCATATGATTTTTTCATTTTATTTCTCCCCCTATATCATTTCTCCCCCTTATAGATAATCAAATGAAAAAGGGATTACATAATGATCATCTTTACTCATTTTCCTTCATCTCGGAATCATGAAAACTTTCTTAGAAAAAATAGTACCACACGAGTTTCTTAACAAAGAGACTTTAACTAATCAAATCTAATTATATGTGGGTGAACCCATTCTATAAAACAAGAGTAAATAATCGAGGTGGTCAATGTTTTATATAACATTTCATTCATGTAAAAAATTATTCAAGCTTATTATAATAAATTTGTATTTGTGGAAATATGAGAAACTTTTCTAAGATTAATCCTACCTCCATCTGAACAAACATATCAAAATATTTCATGTTTATAAACAAATACTTCCCAACATATCAACTTTCTTAACATTATCACATCTTTTTATGAAATTTGTGATACTCATACCTCATATTCTTCAACTTTACTCCCCCTCAAGGGAAGCACTCAATTCCTCACCATGGTGGTAAAAATATTTCATGATGGATATTTAAAGTTCTCGGTAAAACTTCTACAAAATTTATCCAACTTCCTTAATTCTACTCCTTCAATTCCCTGTAAGTTAGTATAGATAAAAAAGTGTTTTTTGGAATATGTAGGAACCTTGGTTTTCCTTAGAATTAAAGTTCGTATGACTAATATTCTCTCAGTATTGACTTATTCTTTTTATTCTTGGATTTTTCATTGGATTTGTTTTCTTCCTTCTATTTAGTCTTCTTAGATTTTATAATAGATTTCTTTCCATCTATAGAATATTAAAATGAATATTTCAATTTTCTTCAACATTAGTAACATTTTTTACCTTGAATTTGTAACATATTATTCATAATTTTCTCTTGGGATGGTAATATAGTCATGAATGTTTTTTAACATACCCATATTTCTTACATCTCTTTCACTTTTTCTGAATTTTCAAACCACCATCTATAGATAAATTTTATCAAATTTTTTCTCATCTCAAGAAACATGTTTCTTCCCATTTTATTCAGAATATTTTTTGTGTTTCTTCCAACTTTCTAGACATGGTTATTTTCTCTAGCCACATAAATAAGTACTATTTATTTCTCTACTCAACTCTCTTAATATTCTAAACCTTGTTGACCTACTCAACTTCCTCAAACTTCCTTTCTTGGTTAAATTTCTTAAGTTTTTCATTTATATCTACTAAGGGTTTAGCATTATATACTTTCTGAACAATTTTTTCTTCATCAACATACTTTCTTGAAAACTTTGTTCTTCACTACTCATTGTAGCTCCTCATTGATTCATACATGTATGTTCTTAGAGACATGTTGTACCACTATGAATATTCTATATGTATGAAAACTCGACAACACTAGTAGTGACTTTTGAATCTTGTTCTTTCAAACTGATAGTGGTTCCACTCTAAAGTTTGTTGTTATTGTTGCCTTTTTAAAAATCATAGGAAACTTTGTTCGAGGAGATAATTTCTTGAATAATTTCACTCTTTATTTTTTGAATGGGATTTATTACAAAGATTTACTTTCATACCTTCAGTTTTAGTGGAAGTATATGTATATTATGATTTTTTAGGAATATAAACAACCTACTTTTGTAAACCCTTATTTTCACCAGCTTGTGAATATTCACATTTAACCTCAATAGATTTGGATAAATATTCTCCCATCTTTATTAACTCACTTTGTGTTGTAAGAAACATTGATTTCATTTCTAAAAACTCTTCTTCTTTCTCATCCAAACTTTCTTTAAGAACAGTTACCATTTTCTTGAGTTTTACTAACTTCATCCTTTTCTGATTACATTTTTTAATAATTGTTGTTTCTTCTATGTTGATATTTTCCTATACAATTGAATATTCTTCATAACCTATTATTTTTCTCTCAATCTCACCAATTTTAATTTTATATTTTATAATCACTTTAAAGTTTATCTCTTCCTTTTTAATTATCTTACCAATATCAAAATGTATTTCCATAATATCTTTCTTTAATTTCTTCCTTTTATTTTTGAGTTGTGTATTTACCTCAAGTGTTGCTTCAAAATTTTATTTTAGAATAAACTCAAATTTGTTCATACTTTCACCATAATCACCACTACCTAATAAATCATTTTCTTTGTTAACGCAAGAAAATAATTTTACATGATGATCATATTCATTTTTGAATAAAGAATCTTCCTGCTCTCTTTTTGTCAAGAAACATTTCTTCTTGTTGTAAGGAAAATTTTCCTTATGTTTTTTCACATATGTTTTTTAGACTTTTTACCTTATTCTCCATAATCAGAATATTCATACTTTTAGGAAAATTTTATGAAAAATGACCTTTTTCATCACAACTCTATCTTTTGATTGAAATTTTACCTTTTCTATTCCAATTATCCTTTTTTTTATTTCTTTGAGAGAATGTAAATAATTGTGTTTAAGTTATCTACTTCTTGTTCTTACGTTGAATAACTTGATTTTCTTCAGCATCTATATCTATAAGACTACCTTTTAACAAATCCTCAAAATCCATTTCATTTTTGTCCTTTTTATTTATAACTATATATTTTCTAATTTAATTTTCCACAAAAATATTCTGATGTTTATTCAGAGTTAAAACAACATTATCTTATAAAGTTAATACTTTGGAATAAAATCTATCTATAAATTTTCTCATCAATTTCTTAACGATTGTAGAATCTTCAAACTTCTCACCAAAACCAATTATGTTTATAATGATCTCATTTACTCTTGTAAAGTTGTCATCAATACTTTCTTCATCAGTCATTATAATATCTTCAATCCTAATCCTACATATTTGTAACTTTACTTCCTTAAATTTTTCATTTCCTTCATAATTTCTTCTTAGCTTATCCGACATTTTTTTGGATATTGAAAACCCCCATAATATTTGTGTACACATTTTATATAAGATCTATCAACATGGGATTATGATATTTTCAATAAAATTTCAAATTTCTATTATCAGTAAATATCATATAAACTATATTAATGAGAGGAAATCACATTGTTTCCTAATATCTAACTTCAAGGCAAAGAGATAGAATATAGGGTAACATCCTACTCTTCCAACTGTGATAGTTTCTTCCACCAAAAATAGGAACACCCATGTTATTCACTAAATTGAAATTCATTACTCTCAATGTTAGAACTTTCAAGGGTGACCTTCCATTTGATACAACTTGTAGTTCCATAGGATCTATATATGATATCACTAAGAGGGGGAGTAGGTGAATCATTAATAATTTTTCTTTTATAAAAAAGTTTCATTACTTCTTAAGGAAACATTCTTGACCTCTAAAAACTTTTTAGAGTTATGATCAACTTAAATATAAATCTTAAACTCAAATTTCATAAGAAAAGAATATAAAAAGAGATTAGTACATGATATTTACAAGGTTTGGTACAAATACCTACTGCTTTCCATGTTAGTTATTACCCCAAACATGGATTCTTTTACTAATTCGATTGAGGATTGAAAAGGCATAGGAAGTAACTAGTTATACCCCCAGTATTAATTTTCTAGAAAACCCTGGTTCTACCCCCAACAATTAGTTCTTCTGCTAGATTTGGTTATACCCCCCAACTATCCTAAATGTATATACTAAAGTTAGAGTCAGTTATAGCCCCCCCCCCCATCCAAAAATACTCTTCAAAAACTAGTTATACACCCCAGCTAAAAGCTCTTTCCTTCTTATTTTCGGATTTAATGTAGAAATATATTCTCTTCCTCCACAAGTAAGTTGGATCACATTTTTTTATGTACAAGATTCAAGATCTTCAACAAATATCTTAAGATTTTATTGGCCTTGAAACTTCTACCTGGTCTTTTTGAGACCTGGATATACTCAATATGAACTTTTTGAAACATTATTAAGAAAAATTACTTATCAAATTTTCACTTGTTCAGCCTCTATTTTTGTAACCCTTTGTCCAATGGGTTCTTCTGATTTGCCTAAATCTGATGATCCTCACTGCGCTTCAGTCCATCATGCCACATCTCGAGTAACTCTATCTAATGAATTCATCTAACGGTTCTCTTTCTGATGAAGCAAGTATAACCCTATGCACATCCTTCTTTGGCTTAGTAAAAACTCAATCAGCCTCTCTCAATATCTTTTTCATCAAATGGAACTGTAATAAAATTTCCATTTTTTAATAGATCTTCATGAGGTAGCTTAACTTCATTTTGACATAAAATCTTCAGTGCTTTAGCTTTTTTTCAGTATGAATAGTGTTAATTATCGTTGTACTTTTCACCCCTTGATATATATGCTCCCATAGTGGAAAATATTGGAACTCAGAATTATTTTTCCACTCTATTGACGTTGAAAATATATGCCACAGGATTAGCCGAAAAGCCACGGTAGTTTTTAAAGAAAATTAAATCTCAATCAGGCCTAAATAATTCTTAAGGGTTAGATTTGTGAAGTCCTCAGCTAAGAAGCTTCCACTACAAACCTTCAAAGTGCTGACAGTAATCCCTTCAATTATGATGTCGCATCTCCGCGACCTCTCTAATATTTGATGGATACCTTCAAAATTCTGATGGAGTTGCTACCATTCACAGAGCCTAATTTCCTTCGTGTATCCCTTTATATCTTCATCACAACCCCTGCCTATAAATACCTATCTCATTCCAACTTTAACATATAGATACCTCAACCTTTTGACTTTCAAATTACTCCTGATTCACAAAGCACCTGAGCATCATGATAAATCCCAAAAATGAATCATCCAAGTTATACTAGCTTTGTAAAACACTATCTCAAATGTTCTTAAATACCTCCACCTAAAGTGAGGATAAGTTTTGTGAAGGCCTACTCTCATCGTGGATGATGAAGGCCCTCCGGGGTACTTTGGGCCTCACGAAGAATTAAGCCTTCGTGAAGAACTCTTTTACTGAGCCAGGATTTCATCTTGAGGCAGGGTTACCGTGTTTTGTGAATCCCAATCCTTCATGAAGCCCCTTTCCCCCACAAAGCACCTGATCTTCACAAAGAATCTTTCTGAAAGGACCTCTTCTTCTTGAAACCCCTTTCTTAGGCCTCACTATGCTACCTCCCTTCTTCTGATACCACTTCATGATGGTTGAATGCCCCAAACCCCTGTACCCTTCCATGATTAGTCCATATGCACCTCAATCCTTTAAAAATGTGTGTCACCTATTCTTGTGTCCCAATCCACTGCAAGTGTGGTCGGAGACTACAACCTAACATTTTCTTCTCAGCATAGGTATTCTAATCTCCCTTGCTTCTCAGTATAGGGATGCTAACATGGATCGTGTGATTAACCACTCATCTATACCATTCCAACCCAGCATTGATAAAGCCATTACCCACCCATAGGTGCATAATCTACAGTTATGTAAGCCCAAGGGGTGAGGAGTGAGTCCCTCACATTTGCGCTGCATGATAGAAAACTTCCTAGCACCAACTTCCTCATCACATGATGTTAAAATGTAGTCTTAATCCATGAAATCCATGTGGAATAACCGATGTATGCTCCTCATGGGATACCACTCCTCCCCTTCCATGGTATTTCACCCTTCTTCCAGTGCTCTAGCATCTCACATGCATAAGCACCACACCATCCCTCATTGGTGCATCTTTCGCAACACAGGTGTTTGGACTATTTCTTCCTTTTATTTCTCACATCGAGCATGACTAACATTGGATTCATATTTAGTAGTGACCATGACATTCAACCATATCCCACCTCACCATGGGCTTCTCCCATGCATAATCCCCAACCATAATCATTTACTTGGGCCTCATCCTTAGGTATAAGCCCCAACCATCATGAACTACATGGACTTTGATTCCCAACTAATTGGGACATTTAAGAAGACTCTCTGAGGTTCAAGTACTAAACATCCATACCCATATTGTTCTTTCACCTGAGCCACCATATCATAGGAAGATCATTCCCCAATCTAGAGACCATATCTCCTTTAGGTCCCTTTGGGATGCTTCTATGCTTAAGTCTTAACCATATTTCCCACTTCCAATTCCCCATCACGAACTATGTGGACATTGATTCCCAACTAACTGGGATATGTAGGAATCCTCCATGAGGTTCAATCCCATCTTCCACCCAATGTTTCACCCATTACATTCACTCCTAGTACTCCATCCTCATCCTTCCTAATTTTTCCTGGTCTTCCACATCCATGAAGGTTCATGCCACCCACTTGGGTAGATACCATTTTTAATCCCCATATAATCCAACCAAGAGTGATCCTCTTGTGAAGGGAATCTTATATTCATAATCCCCAATCTATAACTTGTTGATTCTCTTTTCGCGGCATGAGCATCCTTACCGCATGATGTTAAACTACATGGACTAGTTTTTTCATAAAACCTTAATCTATGACATAAAACTGCATAAGTTTTGATCCTTTCTATCTAAGTAAGTTATGTAAGACACCTCCCTGAGATTTAATCCCAACCATTGCTAAACCTAGGTCCCCCCTTCTGGAGGTTCCCCTCCCTGATTTTCCTCCCAAGTTGTTTAATTATACTTCACAATGTGACATCTTCTCTTTATGGGGAACACCTCCTGGATCCTCCTGTATAAGTTGTTTTGATCCTCCCATTGGTAAACCTTTTCAGTGTTCCCTCCCAAGTATGCACCTTCTTGATCCACCTCTATAGGGTGTTCTGATCAACCTCCTCTCATATCCACAAGATATTAAACTCATGAACAAGCTCTATAACAGATACCTCATTCTAAACATGGGATGCCTAAGGTAAAATCCTTGAAAGATATGTCTTTGGAATCAAATACCTAATAATCAACATAGGATTCCTTGGGTTCTACAACCATGAAGCCTCCATCAGATGCCCTCCTATGAGGAAGAATACCGGTGAACAATGTTCCGACATCTAAACTTGCAAGTGATGACCAACATGAATACTCTCCTGATCAAAGGTTACTGCCCTACCAAGACCCTTTGGAATGTCTACACAGAAGCAACATAATTTACTAGTTTCCACAAAGAGATGGCATCGGGAATTATTTCCACGAACATACTTAATCATATGTTGGAAACATAGAATAGGCGATGATCTCCAAGGAGGAATCCATGGATGGAGAAATCGACATCCCATCATCCCATTTCAATCAAAGAGTAGACATTTTTTATGAAAGTGACGAATGTCTCCCAGCTTTGGAAATATGGAATGGGGGGAAACAAATAGTGATGTCAGTTTCACATCAAAGCATGCTCGGCACACGCGCCCTGGTGAAAGTGTCAGAAATAAAAATGGTGAACCTGATGTGAACTCTTCTCCTCAACATGGGGACTATTAGTGCTTGAGACATAAATAGATTAGCTATCACCAGATCTAGATATCTTGTGCTAGGGCCCACTAAGAAAACAATAGTCTTAGCAAGGAACTCACTATAATTTTTGTTAGTTTCATGTTGGTAATTCCGGTCTATGATATTATCTATGTGGAACTCTCTCTCCGAACATGGAAGATTGGGTGATGTTCAATAATTGGTCATTGCATTACATGTATCTTTACTGAAATCTGAATCTTAATACATTATAAAAACCAAGCTGTAAGAACCCAGCACCTGTGGATGAAGGGGCGGGAGGAATGTTAATGTTGTTGTCCCACATGACTCCACAAATTCCATGACTTTAATCATGACCAAAGCTACCGAGTTCCCATGCCCCGTCTCACCCTTAGAGGATATTAAATAAAGAGTGATGAACATACTCATACGTCAGTAAAATAAGGAGGGTGTCATTTCTATGAGGGATATAGCTCATCAGGACTTGGAGGATTTATTTCCACACTAACACCGCCACCCTTAAGGGTTTCACAGGGAGCAACCATTTCCCCCAAATATAATAGTGAATCACTTCGGGAATCTATCTCTGGACTGATCCTACAACTCGCTCCCCTATGCCGAGGATTTTGGGGATACTAGAGTCACCCCATCCATAATTACTACCTGGGATCCACCAAGAATATCTTTTATCGGGCCTCATCAATGCCAAAAACTGGCCTTTCAGGTCGAGGAATAGGTGGAATTTACACTTGCCCTACAGGCCCCGGTTTGTACCTCCCAACTCCAACACCAAGTGCAAGATATGGAGGATTCTTGTCAAATGGAATCACATTCCATAGATCTAGTGGAATATTCCACCACCAGCGCATCTTACTGACTCCCTATTACTAATGAGTAGGGACCCATCCATGTTCGATTGGGATCGAAACTTCATCCACCTCATAGGAAGGCTACCTTGGCTCTTTCAATCAGTGGTGGCATCACAAACCATTATGAACTATCCCATGATGATGAGATTCAGTATGGAGGTCCTCCCCATACCAACTTCAACCCAATAGGAGGTCCTACCCAGTCCCATACCCATAATGGAGTCTTTGTCTATACTTTCAACTGTCAAAGTAGAGATCCTCCCTGCTTCATTGATATCCAGTATAGTGGTCCTCTCCATACTCATTCTACCTAGCACTAAAGTCATCCCCTTGTCATAGATCCTTAGTGATAATGTCATCCTCATTCTGTTCTCATCTTAAGAGGATGTCCTACCCACTCCAACATCGATCAAAGTGGAGGCCCTACCTGCTTCATCAACCATCAGTATGGAGGCCCTCTTCGTGCTATCACCAGTTGATAGTACATAATTCATCCCAATGTCATAGAAAACTAGAGTGGAGGTCCTCCCTATTCCTTCAATATTCAACATGGAGGCCCTCCCCATGTTTCCACCCGCTCAAGCGAAGGTCATCTCCACTCCGAAAATAATCTACATGAATTCCCTCCCTGTGTACACTCAGATCAGTGTGAAGTTCCTCCTCTCACTTAAACACACCAGTAAGGAGGTCCTCCTAATACCATCACTACCGATCAGCATGGAGTTCCTCCTTATATTCCCTCTGATCAAAGCAATGGTCCACTTCACTCCATCGACAACCAAAGTGAAGGTCCTCCCCACTCCTACAACAGTCACAGTGAGGGTCCTCCCCGCTCTAATAACCAATACAGAGGCCCTCTCCATGTCCCAAATGAACAAAGTGGAGGTCCTCCCCACACTACCAAAAACCAACATGGAGGTCCTCCACAAGTAGAAAATTTTCCTACCCTAAATAACCATACCATGTCATAAGGAAAAAATGGCGTCACCAAAGGAAAAATTACAGGAAGTACTAAGCCATTTTCAATCCCATCTGATTCTCATATTTTGATGTAGAAGGAAATTAAATGATGGAACCTTCACCACATTCATATACATTAGAGTCTAGGGTCGGAGCTCGATAGGTGAGGTTTGTCATCATAGAAGGTGAGATTCACAGAATCCATGAGTCCCTCTGTAGGTACATGTAGGTGGAAGAAGATTTGGAATCCTTCCAGGGGATCATGGTGCAGTTACCTCTATCATCACCAATTTATCCCTCTACCACTACCCGAGATCATGGAGATTCATTATTCTATAATGTGATGTATGATGAGTATCGAGCTGAGTCACCAATGAGCACCATCGCCGTGAAAAAAGAGGTAGAAGAATATAGTCCATCTTATATACATGCGATGATGTGGTCGGTACCACCTCTAAGAGATGACCAAGATAGCAGCAAACATAGATCTTGTGTAATGGTCTCTCTACTTTCTGACTAGCCATTGCACTGATCTATGTCAGTGTTGCTACCTATCTTCTGACCAGCATCGATCAGATCTTAGGCTTACCAAGAGTTAGGCCCCGCATCTAAACAACAAGGAATGTGGGATACTCTAGCCACCAATCCATTTTTAGTGGTCTTTTGGCCAAATGCAAAGCCCAACTTTGATATCCTGGCATCCCTCACTCAGGATCAGGTCATGTGCTTTAGCCGGACATTCGGGATGACACGTTTTTAACTCTATGACTATTAGTTGGTCTACTCAGGAAGTTGAGTGCACTTTAATGACCTCAATCAGTAGTTCCATATGGTTGAGTTGGACTCACTCTCTAAGGCCTAGCATCCGTTTCCACCCATCCACCATTGGACCCTTCAGTAGAGATATGTCAAGTCCCTCTTAGTGCTCTACCGTATCATGAAAGTGGCATACCTTCATGTGTAGATCCATGCTTGGGGCTAGTATGTTTCACTCTACATCAGTCCTATCCTATGACAACCTGAATTACCTGGTCACATTGAGGACTCTTCTCTAAGAATAGTTACATTTAACACAGTTTTACTTAAAATAACAAAGAATGGGGGAACCGACGTAGGGTTTGATAAGGAAAACCCGCCCCTGGGGTACAATGTTGGGAGGACCCTCATATAGGTGTTTTCACTTGCTTACAAAGACATAAACTTAGTATTGATGAGCCCTCTATGTCAATTCCCGCAGGTCGGAACACCAAAAAAGTTGAAGATTAGGTTGGACTTCCCAACCCTTTGGGTCCATCTATTTCTGAAAATAAGATAGGGTCTATTGGGAAGTTGTTATTTTACATCAACAGATCGTAGATCGGAAGAGGATCATTAATGAACTCATTAGTGAGTGGTTACTAGATTACGGTGATCTTGTTCCTCATCCGCTAGCATTGCATGGGTAGCCTCAAGTCCTTCTCGGTGAATTTCCCCAATCGAGATCAGTAATCCCATGCAACCTGAGAGAGTGAAAACTAGGGGTTACGACAAGTGACCATGGTATGAGTCTCCAAATTTTACTAATCAATGTGATCATCCTCTTCAGAACTGAGAAAAATTCTTCACAAGCTGCTCCATGAGTCATTGATCCTGTTTACCATGTTGAAGAGTCTATCAATGCATTGGTAGTCAAGAATCCTCATCAAGATAGGAATCCCCACTAGGACGATTTGATTATAGCTCTCACTCCTCACCTTGAGGATTTGGAGACATGACAGGTGGAAATCCCACCCGAAAGAACGTCATACCCAATATTGGTAAATGGCATGCAATCACCCCTAGATTTCATGAATCCTATCAACTCCCCTTTTAATGGTATGGGTTACCCACTATAGTATCGGACCCACTTAATTTCAAAATATAGACCCATGTTGGGAACCCTAGAACAGTAAGAGGCCACAAAGATTTGATGTTTTATATAAACATTATAAGGGACTACATTTGTCTGCTACATGAAGTTACCCATCGAGTTCATCATTGGTTGGGAAGACCTCTACAGGCAGTTCGTTTACTAGTTCATTTCCACCACGCACAAAAAAAGTATCATCGACCTCTTCAAGTGCAAGAAACTACCTGATGAATGTGTTGTAGACATTATCACCAAATGGAAGGGCCTCACGTATTCACTCTATATGTCACTAACCCAAAAGAAGATGCTAAAGATGTGTATGGGAAATGTCAAGACTAAACTGTTCCTCGCCCACATCAATCAGAAATTCCCAGGTGGATTTTGGAATTTCTTTGATAAGGAAAAGTGCCTAAAGGAAACCTTGTAGCTCCTAATAAAGATCCTTCAAGGTAGAGACTACTGTTGTTGCATAGGTAGAGGCCCCCAAACCACTGTTTTTGCCAGAAAGAGCCTCACCATGTGTAACCTCACTGTATAAGGTAGACTCAATAAGCTCTGTCTTTCCTTGTACTAATCTGTAGGCACCACCCTATCAAGAACCATCTCCTAAGCTAGAGAATCAGGTTATATCCCCTCGTTCGGTCCAGGCTCCCATAGTTCCCTTTCCAAATAAGAGAAACCGTAACTATTACTTTAATGAGGTATATGTGCCTAGTTATTTCTGTAGATCCTTGGAGAAAGGAATTATTAAGTGTCCATAGTAAAAGAAATCCCAGTAAGTTGAGCTCACTAATCACCCTGATCACTATCCTTATCACAAGATCCTTGGACATACCATTAATCAATGCTATGTGTTTAGGTATTGGCTCCAAAACTAAATGGATAATGGGATGGTCAAGTTGAGTGATGTCTTGGAACATGTATCACATATATATGTCAAACCTGATAGTCATAGTGAAGGTTCTGGTGAATGGAAATGGGTTTCCAATCATGGGACTCAGAAGTTTGAGGACTGGTTGGATCAAAGAGCAGTTCTCACAACCATGGTGTCATCTGTGGCCACTTAGGCTATCTAAATCCCCATAAGTTTTCACACCTTCTTCAGTAGAGGCTTATGCATCCACATCACATCCCTCTATATCTCATAAAGTAGGATTCAACGTCACAATGGAAATAAGATAACCTCGCTAGTGCTGAAGCCATCCTACACACTTGGTGACTTCATGAATTAAGAGTTGGGGATCACCCCCAGGGTCAATCCAGCATTAGAATACCCCTTTGGTGATGAGAAGGAGTATGTATCTATGAATACCAATGAGTTGGTGAACCCCTCTTTGCTTCCTAACGATGAGGAATACCCTATATACTCTGCGAAAATCCCCAATTGACACTTCCAAAGAGGAAGTCGAGGACATAAAAACTACCAGAATGCTCAGGCAATGCATGATACTGAGACTAGGAAGCAGGAGTTGTGTACAAATCTACAGGCACAACCCTCCCATCCCATTCAATTAGACACACATCCAAAGTTGACCATGCTCATTGTACAGTCAGAATAAATGCATCTGCATCATGATCATCCATGCTCTCAGTTTGATTATAGTCAACCAATAGTGGTTTTTCAGGATTTAGCTGATGGGAGACAGGATGCTTCCGACACCAATCAGAATCTAGTGGATCAGTCAGTAGTTCTTATTATGCCTATTGATAGAGAATGACCCCCTATAGTCGAAAATGTGCATTTGGAATGTAACTATGATGTGATGAATCACCTCACTAGGATATCCACAAATATTTCAATCCTCTAATCCCTTCATCTATCAGAATATATGCAATAGTACCTTGAATAAACCTTGAAAATCCCCATTCAGTTTGAAATAGAGGTAGAAGTTGTAGAGACCTTCTATGTTGAGGAGGTAGAGAAAGAATAATGTCAAGTTGTAATCTCATTCTTAGAAGAAGATGATAGATCCCTCATATAGGGGAACCTTTGACTATTGTATATCACAGGACAACTTAATGGCATGGAAGTGTTTTGTTATCTAGTCAGCATAGGTTCTAGGATCAATCTTATCCCAACCCATACACTCTACACATTGGGACTAATTGAATTAGATCTATGTCCCTCTAACCTAAAGATTCATGGTTATGATCAGACCGAATAGAGACTGTGTGGAAGAATCCAATTGAAGGCCTTGTTCAGTAGCTTGGTATAAAGCATCTAAATTATGGTCTTCTCATAGGATAATGCCTATAACACGTTGATGGGTAATCCCTAGCTCCATCTTCATGCAATAGTTACTTCCTCATACACCAATGCCTCAAGTACTCCCCTAAAAGTCAATTATGAATTCTTCAAGGTGATTCATATCTCTTTGACTCATGTGAAGCCTTCTATTTGGACTTTTTATATTACAAGAGAAAGTATAATAAAGTTTATACCAATGCGGTTGAGCATGATAATTTTGTGGTTGACCCATGGATAGACCTGGATGATGCTTTTATCCTCCCTATTCTCTAGTTAGACGACATGACAACATATTTGGGAAATAGTTTTATCATTTCTAAGAATAAGGTGTGAAGTTTCCCTAGATATAAGGAATGTTGGAAACTCATCTTATACTTTTACACAGGATAGACTTGGGTGATTATAGAAACCCATACCCCTATAAAGTATCGAGATGTTCTCCCAATGGCCACCATCTCATGGAATCTATATCTATTCTGCGGAGTTGGGATGAGTCATCCAAAACCAATCGACCACCATTTCTTCGAAATCAAGCATGGACCTTATAGTTGAATTCCTGATGGAATTAGATCAAAAGTTATCTTCACTATGATTTCATCAAATTTGGAGTCCCTTGTTTAGGATTCCACATCCTCCCAAACAGGCATTGGTGTTCCCCCAGAATCAGTCAACCTAGATAAATCATCTCCTCCCATCGATTCCCCTTCCTCAGATAATGAAGAGGATTGGGAATATGCTCATCCCCCATTCGAAGAGTGTGTCTCCACCACCATTTATGAGTTGGTACAAGTGAACCTTGGTACTGAGTTAGATTTGAGGCCAACACTGATAAATGTGGCTATGTCTCCAGAGGAACGGTAGTAGTACATGACGTTCCTAAAGAAACATCATGATGTGTTTTCTTGGAGTTATGATGAGATTCCAGGACAAGACCCTCAGGTCACCATCCACTATCTTAGTCTCCTAGTGAGTCATCATAGGTTCAAGATGCCTCCTAGGAAAATTTACCCCTCTCATAGTGAAATGGTCGAGGTTAAAGTTGATAAGCTCATCAAAGACTACTTCATCAAGGAATTTTAGTGCTCTATGTGGCTATCCAGCGTCATTCATATCAGGAAGAAGAATGGGCAGATCAAAGTCCATATACTTTTGGGACCTCAATTTCCATTTTTTAAAGGATTATTTTCCCTTTCTATTGACAGATCTATTGATTGATTCCACGGATAGGTTCCAGGATCTCTCCTTCATGGATGGATACTCTAGATATAATAAAATCTGGATGGACCCCAAAGATGAGTAGTCCACTACCTTCAGAGCACCGTAGGGGAATTTTTTCTATCAGGTAATTCCCTTTTGTCTGAAGAATGTAGGATCCACTTATCAGTGATCCATACACCACATCTTCAATCCCATCCTTGGGACACTGGTGGAATTCTATGTGGATAATTTGGTGGTCAAATCTACCAATGTCAAGACCATCTCAGAGATCTTGAGAATGTTTTTGGCTTCCTCTACTCCCTATAGTTGAAGATGTACCCCTTGAAATGTGTGTTTAGGATTACCTATGGGAATTTTCTCATCTTTTTCATTAGATATAGAGGCATTGAGATTGAACTAGAGAAGATCAAGGCCATAAACCTAATGCCTTGTCAGACCAAACTCAGATAATATTGGGGCCTTCAAGTACACTTATCCTATATACATTTATTCATCGCAAACTTGGATGGTAAGTGTAATACCTATTCAAGGCTCATGAAGAAAGGTACCACCTATCAGTGGGATTGATAACGTCAGAATCCTTTGAGGAAATCAAGTAGTATTAGCTACAAACTCTGGTTCTAATGCCACCCATTCCAAGGAAGCCTTCGTTCCCCTATGTAACATACCTAGAATGGTCTCTCAGTGCTAGTCTCACCTAGAAGAACTATAAAGGGAAAGATAAATGTTTATATTATCTCAGTTGTACGCTCCTCAACATAGAGACCAGATACTCTCCTATCAAAAAGAGTTGTCTTGCACTAGTTTTCATAGTGATAACAATTCAACACTACCTATAGAAATGTGAGATACAAATAGTGTCCTGTGTGGATTTGATAAAGTATATCCCAAACCATCACATGTTGAAAAAAATTCTATCATGGTAGGAAGTGATTCTTTGGCAGTTTGACATCAGGTTTGTTCTGTAGAAAGCTGCCAAGGTTTAGGCATTGGTAGGCTTCCTACCCACCCATATAGCCCTAAAAGAGAAGTCTCTAGATCTTGACTTCCAGGATGAGGTTATTCTTTAAGTGGAATAGGCCATGCCATGTTGGCAGATGCATTTTGATGGTGCCTCTCGAAGTCCAACTGGTAGGAGGCTCAACGATCCCAAACTCAATAGAGTATTCCTGGGGGTTCTCTTCATCACCAAGACACTAGTTGTTCTATCATACTCTTTTTTATATCATAAGGCTGCACCAATAATGAGGCAAAGTATTAGGCTCTAATTACTGGTCTTTAGTTGGCTCTCAAGATTGAAATTCCTCACTTGCATGTGAAGGTAGACTCTCAATTAGTCATCAAGAAAATCAATGTTGACTACATCATTAGGAAGCCAAAACTCGTTCCCTAAATGAAACACACCCGCTAGCTGATGGCCTAGTTTTCATCTCAACCAGATGTGACTCATGTTCCTTAATCACGGAATGGTCATGCTGATGCCTTTGCAAATCTAGCCTCTTCTCTTGCAGAGCCTGACCTAGGTTACCTGTTCATTCATGTTGCGTACTGGTGAGTCATTGCTCTCCTCACTTTGAAAGATGATGAAAACTAGTGGGTAAACCAATTGACTATCGGTACTTCACATCTAGACCACCAGATCCACCCATAGCAGAAGAAATCACTGATCAGACAACCCATTTCATCGATTATCTCTAGCAACGGGGTTCTCCCATCGGATCGAGATGAACATGAGTGAATCCATCAATTGGAAGTTCAATTCGCCCTCTAGAATGGGTCCAACCATGAGAAAACTCTCTATAGATGTTATTTTGAAGGAAATATCCTTTGTTTCATTCAAGGAGATGAGATTTCATAAGATATATAGGAAGTCCATGTTGAGTCTTGTAGTGCTCATCAGGCAGGATTGAAACTCTCCCACCAGATTTGTAGTGTGGGATACTTTTATCCCACCATGGCCCATAACTGTATCATGTTCACCAATATGTGTAACGCATGTTAGATCCATCACAATTTTGTGAATTTATTTCTTGATCCACTCCATATGACTATTTATTCTTGGCCCTTTGTTGTATGGGGACTCAATGTTGTGGGACTATATCCACCAACAACATCCAGCTAAAACAGGTTCATTTTGGAAATTATGGATTTCTTCTTCAAATGGGCAGAAGTGATCCCTTTCAAGGATTTTATGGCCCGCTCAGTGGTTGAATTTGTGAGCTCCCGCATTATTCATCAATTTGGAGTCCCTCATGCCATTCTCATTGATAACCACACCATCTCCTGGTATGATAAGTTGAAAAAGTTATATTCCAAGTATAACATTAGGTCCAACCATACTTCCCATTATCATGTGCATGCGACTTGATATATTGAGGCATTCAACAAGACCATTGCTATAATTCTACACAAGATAGTGGGTTATAATAAGAATAGTTGGTGGGATAAGCTCCCCAACACCCTCTAGTATTATTAGATGACAACTCAAAACTACACCCAGGAGACAATATATTCCCTATTTTATGAAACAGATGTAGTTATACCCATCAAGATTCAATTAACATCACTCCAAATAGTTTTCTATGATCAATAGAAATCATATAGAATATTACAAGTCCATCTAGATGAACTAGAGGCCCTTAATGATAATTGTCTTTAGGCCTTGCATAATCTATGGAGTCACCAAAAAATAAAAAGAATTTTCAATAGGAAGGTTTTCCTTAACTCTTTCTTCCAAGGTGATACAGTATTGTCTCTTTGAAAGCAAATGATACCTGGTAGAAAGCTACCAAAGTTGGATCCCAAGGGGGAAGGGCTGTACATCATTCACAAGGTCTATCCAAATGGTGTATACTCTTTGGTCACCATGGATGGTGAGTGACTCAATCCTCAAACCAAGGCCAATTTCCTTAAGTAGTACTCTATATAAGGATCCCAACATCTCAATAACATGACGTCAAACTTGGAAATGGTATGAACTCTATGTCCTTAAACTAAGAGCCTATAGTTCATACTTCATGACTATAGACTATGTACAGGTCTTCCTTGGGAGTGTATGATGTAGTGTAGGCCTCCTTAGTCCTCATTCACGTCAGGTTATAGCTATTTTATCATACATGTTCCTCTAAGAACACATATCCCCCTAATGTCCTAGTTGCATGACAATAAACTGCGTTGAAGATGATAAATTTCATAGAAACCAACGTCCTTACTGTACAACGTTATGTTGAATGGACCAGTCCTATCATATGACCATAAACTATGAAATTATCATCCCAGTCGCATGATGATAAACTACATAGTATTCATATCCTAGTTCCATGACTTTAACCCGTTGAACAATTTTCATCCTGGCCACACAATGAAAAATGGTACAACGCCACGATGTTCTTGCCAGAGAGGACGTTGCCTTTAGAACTGGTCATCTACAATTCCATATTCAAAAACTACAAATGTCATGATTCTTATCCACATAGGATATATAATGATGCCTGTATTTTTTATCCTAGTCTATCCACTCATAAAAGGTACAAAAAATATAAAAAAATACCTCATCCTTGTGTATGGGTATGACCTACACAGGGATATCTCTATAGAGAACTACGTGTGGCTTGATTCCCATCCTTATGGGATACATAGCGACATCCAAAAACTTTGTATTTGTCCCCAGCCACAATTTCATCACCCCTTTTTCCCCCTCAGTCCCCATTTATGTCATCTAAGCCTCCTTAAAATTCATCCCCATCAGGTATTTCTTCTATCTGTGCGAGGTAGCTGTCTTCTGAGTTTTTTTGTGTAGTTTTTTTTTGCCATAACACTACACTAAACATATCCATTTGAGGCACCCCCCCCCCTCTTTCCATGGTCTGGGAAACATGACCCTAAACTGTTTGCAACCCCTATAGTCTGAGTTATATGACTTTAAACTACATAGCTTGACATCCTCAATGCATGATGTTAAACTGTTCCCCTACTCCATTTTAAATTAGGATGCCTCATACGATATATATGGGATGATTAGAAAATGTTACCACCTGCTTCAAATGTGGGATACATCATGATAACCATGATATGCCTCATCTTCTCCTAATCAAAGTGGGTCACTCCTACAATTTTCTGTCTCTCACCGCACTATGTTTCAAAACTATGTGTGGCTTGATTCATTGCCTTGAAGGATACGTAGTGATTACTAGACACTTTGTATTTGGACCCAGCCGCAAATCCACCAACCTTCCAGCCTCCTGGCCTCAATTATAGTCCAAGCATTAAAACCTTAAACTATATGTGATTCATTTTAAGGTATGTATATGGTGCAAGAGCCTCCTTAATTTCATTTATGTCGAGTTTTACCTCTCACGTACCATGTATATGTACTAAGAAAAAACATTCCTCACTATGGTCCAAGCAACATGACATTAAACATTTTTCCATGGTCTACACATATAACCTCAAACTATTCACACTACCTGAGATTGGATCCCACATTCTGATACAATCCATTCCACACTTCAAGTCTTTCACGATTTGGGTTCCCAACAAATTTCAAATCCAGATTGATCCCCTAGTAGTTTGGTCTTGTTCCATCTTTGGCTCACCTCCCATACTAGGACAACTCCCAAATGTATTCTTGGTAACAAACTACAGATATTGTGTTTTTGAACATGGTCAATATATTATCTTACATTTTCTCTCCCCATTCTTGACTGGTGTGGTCAAGATTCTCTTGTTTTGAACATGTTCAACAGTCGATCACTACCCATCAGTCACCCCTGATCTATATCTTGAAAGTATTAAATTACCACTTTTACATTTTCCTATATCTTAGTGTAATTACATTATCCTTTTCATTATATCTAATGAGTGATTCCACATGTCATGAAAACCCTTTAACATTCCCTATTTTCCACACTGAGCATGACTCGCGTGGGATTATGAGTCCCATTAAGGTGTGGATTGACATAGACAAGCTACACAAAAGGAACCATGGTTTGAAATCTATGACCTTAAACTAGGATTCTATGTCCAAACTTCATGAATTTAATTGTACGCAAGTTTTTTTACTTGGAATTTTTGGTGTGGAGATGTTCTCCTCTCCGACCCTCATTCACATCGAGTTTATCACTCCATTACACTCAACATGTTTATTTGGAATGTTATGAACAAATTCCAAGAATTACAACCTTAATCTATAAGAGGTATTCCCATGATATGTTTGGTGTGGTGTTAGTAATATTGGGTCCTCATTCATATTGGGTTAGTCATCTCACCACACTACACATATCTATTTGGTGCATGCTTTGGTCCAGGTAGTATGACCCTAAACTGTGTGCAATGTCTCAGTCACATGACATTGAACTGTGAGACATGCCCCAATCACATGATGTAAAATTTTAGGACACATCTTGATCACTTGATGTTAAAATATACCACACATCGTCCTTACCGTATGACGATAAACCTAGTGTCTATCATCCTCATTGTACGATGTAAAACTGTAAGGCATCTAAGGCCCTTACCTAAGAGTCCTTCTCCTCAGTTTTTGGTCACTTGCCACATCATTCACATTTTTATCCATCGCTCGGCATTTGAGATGATTCTCCCCAGAAAGATAGGTTTAATATTTGTTCAAACCAATCTCCTTACACCAATGTTATCTAATCCATGGAGGCGTAATTCTGAGAGTTTTGGAACCTATTTGAACATTCCATCACTCCATTATCATGGTTTGCATGCCCCTTATTTAGATCATCATCCTATTCCATGTCTAAAGGGACACCCTAATGGCCTAGTATCATGCCACTTTGGCTCACCTATCATCTTGGACCAATGTCCCAAAAGACATTGGATGACATTCTAAGATTGGTTCCATGTTTCGAACATGGTCAGCAGATGAGCCTCATTTTTTTCTCCATTCCAGACTAACGACATGGATGTTCTATTTCAAATATGGTCAGTATTTATAATGTTTCAACATTTTATCCTCCTTGTGTTCTGAATTTTGGGACTTTTTATTCAGACATCTCATTCTCCTTAGTTTGGATAGAATTCAACACCCCTAGAATTATCCTGTTTGTGCACTAGCGTACGTGGGGAGAAGCAAGTTTGTTGTTTTGAGAGCCTTGTTCTCCATCCATGACCTCTCTCAGCCTGAACACTATTGGTGGTTATTTAACAACAGTAATCCCCGAGTTTTCAATGGTTGTACCACACTCTCATACAAAGTGAACAATCATGTAGTTTCCCCTTGTTTCTCACATTGGGCATCACCAACGTTAGTTTATAGATGGATCATTGGTTATTTTGAAAATATTATATAAGTTCGATAATTAAAGAAATTAATGGAATGTGCCCATACACATAAGAAAGTTTTAAAGGTAATAAATTAGGTTGTGACCTCATCAAATTTGATCCCACCTCGACAATGTCGTCTCTCCCAACCTCAAGTTCCACCCTGTCAGTGGCGTTACTCGAATCCAAAACCAATTTTCCACTTAGGATTGTAGCCTGATCATCTTAGACAACTAGTTCTTCATGGATCAGTGCACTTCTGGGGAAAGGGTTCTTAGATGTCCTGGCCTCTTTTAACAGCAGAGTGCACAACCCCCCCCCCCCCACTATTCAGGAAAGGAATATGTTAGTTAGTCTAATCAATAGATGATGAGTATGATATTACGAAGGAAAGAGACTTATGGAAGCCGAGTGGTGGTGTATTGGACTCCTCAGTTGTTTTCACTGTGATATTGGAGAATGTCTCCCCATAGATGACTGGGAGTTCTGGATATTTCGAGGTGGTTGTCCTGACCTCCTCAAATTTGATCAACCCACCACCTACTTATGTCCCAGGTATAGGCCCTAGAACACACTCTTCCACAATTTTCAGTGTATCTTCATCCTTGTAGGTATGGTACCCTTGTTCAAGATTCTCATGTATAGGAAAGATTTCAGTCACAAGATGATAAGGAAAGAAAGATGCTGCATGAGGGATTGAGTTAGGGATTACCTTGAAAAGTGCAGCTAGTTCTTCCGCCGAGGCTACGATCTCACCACTCTCTATGGGGATCCCTTCATGATTGGCATATACCCAAGATTTATTTGATTATTTGGGTAAGTGAGTGTACATATCCAGCACATCTACTAACAGTTGTGGAGGAGATTTCATGTTTAGGATCACCCTCACTCAAACAGTTAGCAGGTGCACAATTCCCCGAGAATTCACCATATCCTTCAACTCTGCCACATACCGCTCCCCCCCCCTTCCTGAGACACAAGGAATCCACCATTGACATAGAAAATCCCAACAAGATGAATCCCATATCTGTTGAGATGATCCAAAATCTTACAAGTATCTACGAAGTCCCTGTTGATGTCCCAGTTGTCCCAATCCTGAGGAAGGACAACATTGTCAGGAATGTGCATGCGACATAGCCATTTCTCAAGATCCTAGACATACATCCTTCAGAATTCCCTAGATGGATTCCCTTTCTCTTGATTTCTTTCACCCAGGACTATTGGGCTATGTGTTTCCTCCCCTCCTCTCCCTCCACCTCTTTCATGATTGGTCCCATGAACTTCTAGTCCCATCCTAGATGCCTTGTCCACTGGGCTAGCTCTACCGCCATAACACCCTCCAGCCATGCTCTTCCCCGACCCCATGGTGGAGGGCTCACCATTTTATTGGTCTGGATGGTCCATTGCCTTATCATTAAAACTAGATAGGAAACCTCCCAACACTTTTCAGAATCATGGGTTATCCCATACATAGTAGTGGGAAATAGCAGCTCATTTATCATCTTCCCATCTTCTTGTGTGAACATGAGCCATAGATACCTCATTACTAAAGGATGGTACTCATGAAACAACTCCGAGTACAACTTCTAGGTCAACCTTTAAAGGCACCTAAACTGCCTCACAAAACGATGTGGGTTATATGATTTGTAGAATATCTAACAATCAACCATTTCCACCAGTAATCCACCTCTTAAGTCCAGGAGAAACCATCATTGTTCCTCATTCCTTGAGACATCATTAGTGACCACCCCCTTCAGTAGTGGAAATGGGTGGAATGTGAAATGTTCCACCAATCCAACCTTTCTCAACACTTCTATCAAACCCAACATAAATGGAAAACTTCCTATGATGTTTAGAATCATCATCCAGATGTTTTTTTAGGAGAAGAGATTGGGTTCATATATTTGTAGCCCCCCATGTGGGCCGCCATCTAGTTATAAAAGAAATGAAAATGTCCACACACCCATAGTGGTGTCTTTCACTCCTTGATGTGCTGAAGTACTTTCTATAACTTCACCAACACTAGGATTCCAAGGTTGATATGTTACCCAATCATCAGCAATGCCACCATGATTAAGTTTCATGTTCGCACCCCCATGTGTGCATCCCTCACTGGGAGCATGCATCCAGAGATAGGCATCATAATGAATCCAGATAGTCTGACTATGAGTTAGGGCTTTGTCATAATGTTATAGCCCCATAGTCACCATTGGATTGCTTCTAAGATCTTCCAGTAGGAGCCTTTCTTTCCCCATTGAGTCCCTCTGGGGTATATACATGGCCTCTTTGGTAGTTTTTTTTGGATCCTCCCCTACTGGCTCCTCCCCTGCTATCTCCTCCTTTTCTAGAGGCTCCTCCATAGGGAATTTCAATAAATAATAGAACCACTACTTGAAGTAGACGTCCCTCATCCACGAAATCTCTTTATTGATGCCCCACACCATTTCCATCAACACCTTCTCTATGTCTGAGAGTTTCTCCCCATCTTCCCACGCAATATCCATTGGGTGAAACTCATCATACATCACCCCTAACATTGGGATTCTAGAGATCTAATGAAGGTCCCAAAGGCTGATGTTGACCTCCCTATGGTGTAGATGGAATGTGTTTTTCCCTGGATACCACCTTCTCAAAATCTCTAGCATGATCTCCTGTGGTCAGTAAAAAAGGAACTGAGAAGACCATGATGTTTCGTAAATGCCTGCTTGACTCAGCTCTACCAAAAATTCAGCACATGACAGGCATACCCAGTAGGCCTAGGCCCATTCATCAGTAAAGTTTCCACCCTTTCATATATCCCAACTGTTAGTTAATCCTTTATTTGGGTTCCCCATGATTGCCTTGATGATCATTTTTTACTATGGCAGAGACACATCATCGTCCATCTTCTCCCCATCAGCGTTATTGATGTGGTTGTAGAGGCATTCGGTAATGATGGATGCATGATCATTACATATATCAACCTCATAGGCCATGTACCATTGGTATTGCCCAGGTATTCCCCTAAACCAATAAGCTGGTTCATCCCTACTTGTTGATGGGATGAAGAGGTCATCCCTCAAGAAAAATCCATGCAACAAAAGCCTCTTGCACATAGGATACTCCTTATAATACCCCGATAGTAGCTCAAGAAATGATTCATGTTTCAAAGTCCTAGGAGCATACTCCACAATCATAATATTATTATCCATCTCTCTACTTAGAGAAGAATCAACACTAACTTCTAGAGGGGCCTCTTGGGAATCCATCTGGATCTGATACTTAAAGCATTTTTTCAAGCCTAGTTCGTGATTGTCATTTGTGAAGCTCTATCACGGATCGTGATTCACAAAGCTTTGAGTTACTTTACTCACATCACGGAATATAGTTCAAGATTATGGTTCACTAAGAAGTGTTCATGAAGCAAAGGTATGAATGTCCAGTTCAAAGTGAAGAATATTTTGAGAATTAATAGTGAAGATCATGTGCTTTGCAAAAAGGGAGCACTGGTTAGGCATTGCATGATAAAATGATACGACCCCCCCCCCCCTTGAGTGCCATTTATAGGCACACGGTGGGATCAGGAATTGCGATGAATTTTGCACTCATTACCCTCTTGGGATTCCCATTGTGAGCCATCATTGGGAATGATCTTTGTTAAAAACATCAAACTTGATATAATTCAGAAATTCTCCCTAAGAATCCAACCTTCTGTTTCTCGTTAGCTCCTATTCTGGCTGTGGGGAATTTGTTGGCACCGAAAATACATTCCATAGGATAATCTGAGGAATCCATGGCCATTTTGGATGAAAATTAAACATCAAATAGTCCCCAAAATATTCTTAAGGGTTTACTTCATGAATCCCTTTCGTGGAGTCCGCATCCAAGAAACTCGCTTTACAAACACATGAAATGCTGATGGTAATATTTGTGATTACGACGCCGCATATTCATGACTGCACCAATATTTGATGGATAACTTCATGATTCTAACATATCTGATACCATTTGTGAATCCCTGCTTCTATAATTCACCTCTTCCCAGCATCGCTCCATCCCATGCCTATAAATACCCAACTCACTTCAACTTCAACAGACGGTTACCCTGACCTTTATACTTCTGAATTGCTCTCGATTTGTGAAGCACCTAAGCATCATGATCTATCCCAAAAACGAATTTTCCAAGTTGTAATACCTTCTCAAAAACCTATCCCATATGTTCTTAAATACCTCCACCTAAAGGGGGTATGCCTTTCATGATGTTCTGTGCTCTTCATGGAGGAAGAATTCCCTCCGGGGTACTTGAGGCCTCATGAAACATTAAGCCATTGTGAAGCACTCCTTTTCTTGATCAAAGACTTCATATTGAGGTAGGGTTACAATGTTTCATAGATAAAACTCCTTCACGAATCCCGTGGTCTATTTTTATCACTTGAGCTTCTTGAAGCATTTTTCTATAAGGCCCTCGACTTTGTAAAACCCCTTTCCTGGGCCTCACCATGCTGCCTCTCTTTTGTTGACACCTCTTCACAGAGGTTGAGTTCCTAGAGAATCCATACCCATCCAGGATTAGTCCAGATACACCTAAATTTCTTATGTTACATGCGCCACCTATTCTTGTGGAGTACTCCACTTAAAGTGTGCCCGATACTACTACATAACTTATCTTCCAAGCAAAGGTACGTTAATCCCCCTTGTTTCTCAGCAGAGGGACGCTAACATGGACCTATTGATTAACCACTCTTCCAAACCATCATAACCCAACATTACTAAATCCATTCCTCACCTAGAGGTTTATAAGTTTTGATATGTATGATCAAGGGGTGAGGAGTGAGTCCCCCATGTCTGTGCTGCATGATGTAAAATTGTTTAGCACCGACATCCTCATCACATTACATTAAACTGTAGTCTTATCCCGTAAAATGCATGTGGGGTGTCCCATATATGCTCATAATGGGATTCCACTCTTCCCCTTCCATGGTATTTCACACTTTTTCCAGTACTTGGGAATATTACATGAATAATCCCCACACCATCCCCCATTGATGCATCTTTCGTGACACAAGAGCCAGGTCTATTACTTCCTCTTATTTATCTCACTGATCATGACTCATGTGGGCTTAGAGGTTAGTAGTGACCATGACATTCAACCATACCCTACCACACCATGGTCCACTCCCATAAATAATCCCCAACCATACTCATTTCCATAGGCCTCCTTCTTAGGTGTAATCCCCAACCATCCTGAAATATGTGGACTTTGATTCCCAACTAACTGGGATACGTAGGAAGCCTCTCTGAGTTTCAAGTACCCAACATCCATAGTCATCCTGGTCTTTCACTCAGGTGTACATATCTTGGGAATATCATGACCTAATCTGGAGACCATATATCCTCGGGGTCCCTTCGGGCTACTTCAATCTGTAAGTCCCTACTACATTCTATACATTCAATGCCCCATCACAAACTACATGGACTTTGATTTCCAACTAACTGGGATATGTAGGAAGCCTCTATGAGGTTCAATCCCATCATCCACCCAATATTTCACCCATTCTATTCACTCCTAGCATTCCATCAACATCCATAATGATTTTACTTAGGCTTACACGTCCCTGAAGGTTCATGTCACCTACTTGGGAAGCTCCCATGCATAATACCCATACAATGAAACCAAGAGTGATCCTCTTGTGAATGGAATCCTATATGCATAAGCCCCAATCCATCCCTCATTGATGATCCTTTTGAAGAAAGATAATCCTTACTACATGATGTTAAACTTCATGGGTCGGTCTTATCATATGACCTTAAATTGTGACAACACACTATGTGAGTTTTGATCAATACTTTCTAAGCTGGGTACATAGGACACCCCACTAAAGTTAATCCCGACCAATACTAAACCTAGGTCCCCCTTCTATAGGTTCACCTCCCTAATCCACCTCTTAAGGTGTCTGATTAGTATTCATGGTGTGACATCTTCCCTTTATGGGACACACCTCATAGATCTGCCTCTATAAGGTGTTCTGATCCACCCATCGGTAAAAATTTTAGGTGTTCCCTCCCAGGGACATGCCTTCTTAATCCACCTCTATTGGGTGTTTTGATCAACCTACTCCTATCTTCATAAGATGTTAAACTCATTACTTATCTCTATAAAAACCTAATTATAAACATGGGATGCCTGAGGTAAAATAATTTAAATATATGCCTTTGGAATCCGATACATCATGATCAACATGGGATGCCTTGGGTTCTGTGCACAAGAAGCGTTCATGAGATTCCCTCCTATGAGGAAGAATATAGGTGAACAATGTTCTGGAATCCAAACATTACAGTGATGCCCAACATGACTACTCTCCTGACCGAAGGTTGCTACCCTATCAACATCCTTTGGAATGTCTAGACAGAAGTGGCATAATTAATCGTTTTCCATAAAGAGATGACACCGATAATGAGTTCCACAAACATAATTAATCCTATAAGGGAGACCTAAACTAGGTGATGATATCCAAGGAGTAATACATGGAAGGAGAAACCAAAATCCCTTTATCACATTTCAATCAAGGTGAAAAAATTACCGATGAAAGTGATGAATGTCACCTGACTTTGGAAAGTGGGAATGTGGGGAAACAAATAGCTATGTCAGTGTTGCACCAAAGCGCGCTTGGAAAACGTGCTCAGATGAAAGAATTGGAAACAGACTCATCTGAAATATGAATTTCAGATCTCCCACTCATTTTTAATTCATTGTATGCTTATCAAAACTTATAGAATATTCATGAAGATTCTTTGAATTCTCCATCATCCACAAACTTCTTTGAATTTCATTAAACTCAATGTTAAGGAACATTACAAAACTTCTTTAAATTCATCATTATAACAGATGTTGAAGATAAAATTCACATCATCATAATTTTTTTAGGATTTACAATGTTATGAAAGGATTCCTAAGATCTCAATCAAGAGGAATTTCATTTAATGAACTTATAATATGACTTCATCTGGTTTGTTTTTCTAGTCACCAAACTTCACTAATTCACTTTTCGTTGTCTAGTAAACTTTTTCCAGTCAATCTACCTCAGCTTTTATTTGTCCATTTCTCTTTAGAAACATTCTACATTAGATGGACTTAGGAAATAATTGTTAAATGGATCAGAATTTTATCTATATGGTCAATTTACTTCATTTCAATATTCATACACCACTTGGTTTAATCTCCTCATAATTTTCATCTGATGACATTGTGAAAGATCATTGCATGTCTGTTCCTCTGGTGGATCTTCATCTAATGGACTCGAACCACTGAATTTTATTCAACAGCGCATTTCAATAACTTCACAACTTAATATAGCTTCTTTACATTTCTCTCAACACATGGATTGTAACACCCGAGACTTTTATGTTATATAAATCATCAAAGGAATCTTTTTCTACACAACACTTGCTTGGCTTTCTTTACACGCAATCGCGACCTTCCTCGATAGCTTGCGTCGTACGCAATACCGAGTTTCACTAAACAACAATATGCTATTAAAACTAGCCGTTATGAATAGTAATAACCACTTTTTGAAATTTTATAAATTTTATTTTTCAAAATGGACTTCATTTTTGGACTCAGAATATCGAAATTA
This sequence comes from Viscum album, assembly GCA_963277665.1. Lineage (NCBI taxonomy): Eukaryota > Viridiplantae > Streptophyta > Magnoliopsida > Santalales > Viscaceae > Viscum > Viscum album. The sequence continues at coordinate 1,791,932,640 of OY728158.1, forward strand.
GCCTAGGGTGAAATTTTGGTATTTTTCTGAAAACTTTCAATTTTTGATGAATAGTGAAACCACTAAGTGGTAGGTTAAAAACTGAATTTTGCATAAAACTTAATTTTACCGCTTCTGTGAATGGAATTTCAAAAATCCGAGAGACACGGTTAATATCAAGGACTAAAATGTGGTTCAATGAGATGAAAATAATTTTTTGGTGAATAGTAACTTTTTACTATTTTTACCGCGGTTAATAGTAAATAGGGTAACTAAGGGTAAATATGATATTAATATTACCCTAACACATGTCCTAATTCTATTGGACAAGTGTAATTCGACCAAAAACAAACTTAGGAATAAAATATGACCATTTAGGCCCACTTGGATTAGATTAGGACATTTATTATTAATTTATTTAAAGAAGGGTTAAAATAGTTAAAATCAAAGTTTAATAAGTAAATCATTTTTAATATAGGGTTATACATAAGATAAATTCGATTGTAAATATTCATTAGAAAGCTAAAACGATTTCCTACATGATGGTATTTTATTTGTAATTTTTAGACATCAAATAATTTAATTTATTTATGACACAAAGATGATGCAGTAATTATCTTATTAATGAAATATTGACAAAATTGATAATATAAATACCAAAATAAATGTAATTTGAGACTTTTTATGAATTCCACTAATTTTCTAGGTTACTATGATATATTAGTATTTATTTAATCAACTTGGTTCGAATATATAATTCTGTTATGACTTTCACAAAAATCATATATCAAATAGTGTCAAAATTGACACAAAATAGTTTTTAAATCAAATATTATATTATTAATTGTTATTTTATTCCTAAAAATCTAAGGTTCGGCCAAATGACTTAGATAAGGACATATATATTAATAATAAACAATTTGGGGTTCGTTTGGCATGTTATAGTAAGTGTATTAACCATATAGTGAAAGAAAACAAAAAGACACGGTAAAAGTTAAATTAATTAACTTAGAGTTAAATCTAATTGATAAGGTTAAAATAATACCCTAAACATGTCTAAATCCTATTGGTTGATAGGATTTCGACCCATCCCCACTTTATCTTCGAAATAAGACCCTTTGGAACCATTATAAACCGATTTTGACTTTAATATAAAATATTTTGAGATATTCCTAAGGTGCCCCTCTCCTCCCTTATAAAAGGGCACCTCCTCCCCCTCCTCCTCACACCAATTTGAGCACTCAAGCTCGGCCAACCCCTGCCATTTTCCCTTCTCCACTTCCCTAGAATAATCCTAGAGGTCCTGGTCTTCTCCAAAGACCAATCTTTGTTCCTTAAGTGGAGGATTCAAAAGGGCGTTCCAAAGAAGAGGTAATATCCATTACCGATCTTTTCAATTTCTTTCTTCTTCAACTTCTTCTTCTTTAGTTGTTTCATGATAAAGTAATAACATCAGTATTAATTACATACTGATATGTTATTATAAATATGAAACAACCCTAATTCACCTTCTATCCATCCTACGGAAAAATGAAATCACCGCGCGTGCGTACGTACGGAATACCGTCTCCACGCCGTGGTGTAATCTATTTTCCACCATCACCTTACAAGGATGGGTATAATGGTGTAATCAGTAACTATATATGATTATTATTAAGTAATATTGATACTGAAATAATATATATATATACTCCAATACAATTCCACGATCATAGGAACGATATCATCACTCGTGCGTACGTACGGAATACCGTCTCCACGATGTGATGCGACTCGTTCTACATGATCTTCATTTCATAATGATTATATAAATGAATTGAATGAATGAATATGGTATATACTACACTAATACCATTCTGGAAATGAATTATCTATAACCTAAAGATAAGAATAAGAATTTATTCGACAAAACACGCATAAGAACAAAAAGTTATAAAGACCCGAGTAACAAGTAACAATGAAATATTACTAACAAGAAGCTAATAATATGACCATATATGATCTCATATCAATATGTATGATTCTGGAATAAGTCAATAACATTATTTAAACCATTATACAGGAGCTTCGGACACGAACAAAGCAAATCGGACCTAAGGTAAGGGAAATATCACAATCTCATTTTTATCCGAGATTGTTTATTCGTAAGTATTTACTGGGGTGTATTTTATCATCCACATCCATGTTCCCTCAATATGTAATATTGTTTCCATCCACTTGAAATAGTTTAAATCCAATTTTACCCTTAGGTGAGTTTTTAGTAAAGAATATGAAAGGAATCTTTTGTCATTTTTCCGTACGAGGTACTTTTTGACTTTTCCGACAAAAGTACGAAGAATGTTTTTTTAACTTATACGGCATGAATGGATTTTTAAAACATTACTTCAAAGAAGCTTCCTTTACAAGTTTTCAAGTTTATTTTTAATCAACTTCTTTTATTTTAAAGTTGTATGACATGTTATGAAAGGAAAAATGTTTTTGAAGAAGAAAGGATATTTTCCTCAAGAATTCAATTCAAGTGTTTTATCAAAATTATTTTCCATCTAAGATAATAAAGGGTTCTGTTTATATCCATATTTTTACATTGGTTTGACTATGTTGTGATGGAATTATGTTTATGAATTCCTTTATCATATATGAATTGATTTATGATGTCATGATGTTTCAAGAATCCCATTTTTGTTATATGTGTTATGCGATGATGTATGTTTTATGATTATGTGGCACACATAAGAAAGGATTCATTATAAGATGGGTGGGACCTATATCTCCCTCCAATGCATTGGGTAATGATTTTATATCTCATGAGATAGACATGGCTGGAACGGAAGGTTATTTCGGTTCAGTGATACAGGACTGAAACGAGGAGTGAACTCGGTTCAGAAAGGGACTTTGTCCACTAAGATAGTCTTGGAAATGAGTCATGACTAACAAGAAATGATTTTCCATGATTATGTGTGCATGCCACAAAGATTCAAGTTTTATGTTATGATTATGGGGATCTCATTTTTACTTCTATGATTTATTCCATGTTAAGATATTATGATCTCTTTTGCAGGTTTTAATTTTCAAAAAGATATGATATGATTTTTATTTCCTTTATTTGCCCTTGCTGAGCATTTGAGCTCACCCTTTTATGTTTTCTTTTCCCCAGGCCAGGAAGATGGATATTAAGTAGAATATGCTAAAAGGGACCCTAGATATGATGAAATAAATGGGAGACACTGTAGAAGATTTATGAACCAGTTGTTTATGTTTCCCAGTTTCTAAAGACACTATACCTATACGGTCCTTTGTGGTTTTGTCATATGTTGTAATAAGTGTGATTCAATTTTGAAGTATTAACAATGTATGTAAAGTGTGGGTCGTTATAGTTGGTATCAGAGGAAAGGTATAGTCAACCTTTGGAAACCAGGATGTGAAAGCCTTAGTAAGAACCCTAAGGATAAGTCTAAGCATAGAACACAATCTTAGAAATGGCCATGAATAACCTAGGATAAGACCATAAGCATGAAAATTTTATTCTTGAATTATGTGGTTTCCTATTATAATTAGTGTTTCTCACACTATTCTTCTTGGTTTTAGTCAATGGCTGGAACCCGAAGGAACCGTGTTAATGCGGAATGCGATGGGCAATGCAATGATTGTCCCCCTGAGCAACCAAACGATATGGGAGCTGGAATGCAAAATCTTGTAGCCATGCTCACACAACTTTCTGAAGCTATGAATCATGCAGGATTTCCAAACGAACAAAGGAGGGAGCAACATTCTGTTGAATCTTTCATGAGGCAGCGTCCACCATCTTTCAGCGGGTCTACTGATCCATTAGATGCTGAACAATGGATTAGTACTACTGAAAAGATATTTTCAGTTCTTCAATGTTCTGAGCATGATAAAGTCATCCTAGCAGTGTATCGTTTGAAAGGAGATGCTGATCAATGGTGGAATCTTGTTAAGAATACAAGGCAAAGGGATGAAATTGAGTCTATGGAATGGGACGAGTTCAAGAACTTATTTTTCAATAAGTACTTCCCTCGTATTCTCCGAACAAAGATGGAGAAAGAGTTCCTTGAACTGAAGCAAAGGGATGATGAATCTGTTGGTACCTATGAAGAAAATTTTACCAGACTTGCAAGGTACGCTTCTGGTATTATTATCCAACCTGAGAGTAAGATCGATCGATTCTTTAGTGGCTTAAAACCAAGTCTTCGAAGGGCGTTAGCCATAAGGGACTTCAATAGCTATGAGGAAATCGTTCGATGTGCTCTCAAAGTCGAGATGGAGATTGGAGTAACCCATCAGTCACATGGGTTTGATAAGAAGAGGAAGATGGAATTCAAAGAAAAATCTAAAGAGCACACGGAAAAGAAGATGAACTTTCCCTTATGCTCAAAGTGTGGAAAGAAACATGGAGGGAGTTGTCTTAAAGGGACAAGTAAATGTTTTAAATGTGGAAAGGAAGGTCATCGGGCATTTGAATGCCGTGATAATGGGAAGAAGATGTCTAATGATGCAAACAAAGGAAGGGATACACAGAATGAACCTGCTACACTTCAATGTTTCAAGTGCAAGGAGATGGGGCATTATGCCAATCAATGCCCAAATCCAAGGGTTGATGATGATGGTCGACGTCAACAAACTCTTAAGGCTAAAGAAAAAGGAAAGTCACATGCAATTTCTATCAGCGATGTGGAGTACGATAACGATGTGGTGAAAGGTACACTTACCATCCACTCTAAAGTAGCAAATGTTTTATTTGATTCTGGATCCACCCACTCTTTTATTTCTGAAAAATTTTCTAAGGGTATCACCGTATTACCTCAACAATTAGATGTTGAGTTATCTGTGACAACACCTAATGGCACATCAATCGCATCAGAAGTTTATAATTCTTCTCCGATCGAAGTTTGTGGGAAAGTGCTTCCTGAAAATCTTGTGATCCTTCCTTTAGTGGAATTTGATGTGATTCTTGGCATGGATTGGCTTTCTCTACATGGAGCTCATATCAATTGCCAAAGAAGGGAAGTCACATTTCATATTCCAGATCAACCTACGATCGTCTATCAATGCAAGGATGAACATAACCTTCCAGTGGAAATTTCTTCCATCTTATGGGTATTGATTCCACTAAATAAAGGTTATTTATCTCAAATAGTTGGTGAGAAACTCACGATTAAGAATATGCCCATTGTACGGGAGTTTGATGATGTCTTTCCGGAGGAATTACCGGGTCTTCCACCAAATCGTGAAGTTGAGTTTTCAATAGAACTCGTACCGGGTGCTTTGCCTATTTCAAAGACACCTTATAGAATGGCCCCAATTGAGTTGCAGGAATTGAAGAAGCAACTCCAAGAGAATCTTGATAAGGGATTCATACGCCCTAGTGCGTCACCTTGGGGAGCACCTGTTCTATTTGTTAAGAAGAAAGATGGATCAATGAGACTCTGCATTGATTATCGAGAACTTAACAAGATCACTATCAAGAACAAATATCCTCTCCCACGCATTGATGACTTATTTGACCAACTACGCGGAGCTCAATACTTTTCCAAGATTGATCTTCGTTCAGGGTATCATCAATTAAGGGTCAAAAGGGAGGATATACCAAAGACGGCTTTCCGTACAAGGTATGGACACTATGAATTTATAGTGATGCCATTTGGTCTTACTAATGCCCCTGCTATCTTCATGGATCTAATGAATAGAGTCTTTAGAGACTATCTTGATCAATTTGTGGTAGTCTTTATAGACGATATTCTTGTCTATTCAAAGAGCAAGGAAGAGCATGAAGATCACTTGAGAATTATATTGAAGACCCTGAGAAAAGAGAAGCTTTATGCCAAATTTACCAAGTGTGAATTTTGGCTTCAAAAAGTTGCATTTTTGGGTCATATAATCTCAAAAGAGGGGATATCTGTGGATCCAGCAAAAACAGAGGTTATCGAAAGATGGTCAAGACCAACAACAGTAACTGAGATCCGAAGTTTTCTTGGTTTGGCTGGTTATTATCGACGTTTTGTAAAAGATTTTTCACGATTATCTAATCCACTCACCAAGTTGACTCGGAAAGGAGTTAAGTTTGTCTGGACAGAGGAATGTGAAGAGAATTTCAAGGAGTTGAAAAGAAGGTTATCCAGTGCACCTGTGCTCACACTGCCTTGTAGTGGAGAAAGGTTTGTGATCTACAGTGATGCATCCAAGAAGGGATTGGGGTGTGTTCTTATGCAAAATGATATGGTGATAGCTTATGCCTCACGACAGTTGAAAATCCATGAGCAAAATTACCCAACACATGATTTGGAGTTGGCTGCGGTAATCTTTGCATTAAAGATTTGGAGGCATTACCTTTATGGTGAAAGGTGTGATATTTATACTGATCATAAAAGTTTAAAGTATATTTTCACACAAAAGGAGCTGAATATGTGCCAAAGAAGATGGTTGGAGCTGATTAAGGATTATGACTGCTCAATCCATTACCACCCTGGGAAAGCAAACAAGGTGGCAGATGCATTAAGTCGACAAGACCATGCTAGTTTATCCATGATGAGGATCACAAAAGATCCAATATTTATGGATTTACAAAGGATGGATCTTGGAATTATAATGGAAGGGGAAAAATCTTATCTTTCTCAAATGAATGTTCAACCATCTATACATGTGAAGATTAAAGAGGCACAGAAAGAAGATGTCGAGTTACAAAAGAAGGTGAGAAATGTTCCTGAATTCAACCTTGATTGTGATGGGATAATAAAGTTCAGGAATCGGGTTTGTGTTCCTCCCATCCCCGAATTAAAGAAAGAGCTGCTGGATGAGGCTCATAGTTCTTCATTCTCTATTCATCCTGGAAGCACGAAGATGTATAGGGACCTGAAAGAGTACTTCTGGTGGGATGGCATGAAAAGAGATGTTGCTGAATATGTCTCTCGATGCTTGGTTTGTCAACAAGTTAAAGCTGAGAGACAGAAGTCTAAGGGGATGTTACAACCATTACCCATACCCGAATGGAAATGGGAAAACATCACTATGGACTTTGTCACAGGACTTCCTAAAACATCCAAAGGCAATAATGCTATCTGGGTCATAGTTGATCGTCTTACAAAGTCTGCACACTTCATTGCTATTAGAGAGGATTTCTCTCTAGATCAGCTTGCCAGGATATATGTAAAGGAAGTGGTAAGATTGCACGGAGTACCACTTTCTATTATATCTGATCGAGATCCGAGATTTACCTCGAAGTTTTGGCGAAGTCTTCAGCATACTCTAGATACAGAGTTGAGTTTCAGCACTGCTTATCATCCCCAGACAGACGGTCAGTCTGAGAGAACAATTCAAACCCTAGAAGATATGTTGAGAGCTTGCTCTATGGATTTCAAAGGAGGTTGGGATCAACACCTACCTTTGGTGGAATTTTCTTATAATAATAGCTTTCACTCCAGTATTCAGATGGCTCCTTATGAAACTCTCTATGGAAAGAAATGCAGGACTCCAACTTGCTGGGATGAAGTTGGGGAAAGAAAGCTATTAGGACCTGATCTCGTTGATGAAATGGCAGAAAAGGTCAGATCTATTCAACAACACATAAGAGCATCTCAGAGTCGACAGAAAAGTTATGCCGACAACCAAAGAAAAGACCTAGAGTTTGAAGTGGGTGATAAAGTGTTCTTACGAATATCTCCCTGGAAGAGGGTTATGAGATTTGGAAAGAAGGGGAAGTTGAGCCCTAGATATATCGGTCCTTTTGAAATACTGGATCGTGTTGGGAAGGTAGCTTACCGATTGGCGCTTCCACCGAATCTCTCTCAAGTTCACGATGTGTTCCATGTATCTCTCCTGAGAAAGTACATACCAGATCTTTCACATGTACTCAGCTCAGAAGTTGTACCGCTGGAGCAAGATCTTTCTTATGAAGAACAGCCGATAGAGATTCTGGATCGTAGCGAAAAAGTCCTACGAAACAAGACCACTCGCTTGGTGAAAGTTTTATGGAGAAACCACCAACTTGAAGAAGCTACATGGGAGCTTGAGGATATGATGAGGGAGAAGTATCCTCATTTGTTTGTTGCAAAGTGACGAATTTCGAGGGCGAAATTCTTTTTAAGGGGGGTAGAATGTAACACCTGAGACTTTTATGTTATATAAATCATCAAAGGAATCTTTTTCTACACAACACTTGCTTGGCTTGCTTTACACGCAATCGCGACCTTCCTCGATAGCTTGCGTCGTACGCAATACCGAGTTTCACTAAACAACAATATGCTATTAAAACTAGCCGTTATGAATAGTAATAACCACTTTTTGAAATTTTATAAATTTTATTTTTCAAAATGGACTTCATTTTTGGACTCAGAATATCGAAATTAGCCTAGGGTGAAATTTTGGTATTTTTCTGAAAACTTTCAATTTTTGATGAATAGTGAAACCACTAAGTGGTAGGTTAAAAACTGAATTTTGCATAAAACTTAATTTTACCGCTTCTGTGAATGGAATTTCAAAAATCCGAGAGACACGGTTAATATCAAGGACTAAAATGTGGTTCAATGAGATGAAAATAATTTTTTGGTGAATAGTAACTTTTTACTATTTTTACCGCGGTTAATAGTAAATAGGGTAACTAAGGGTAAATATGATATTAATATTACCCTAACACATGTCCTAATTCTATTGGACAAGTGTAATTCGACCAAAAACAAACTTAGGAATAAAATATGACCATTTAGGCCCACTTGGATTAGATTAGGACATTTATTATTAATTTATTTAAAGAAGGGTTAAAATAGTTAAAATCAAAGTTTAATAAGTAAATCATTTTTAATATAGGGTTATACATAAGATAAATTCGATTGTAAATATTCATTAGAAATCTAAAACGATTTCCTACATGATGGTATTTTATTTGTAATTTTTAGACATCAAATAATTTAATTTATTTATGACACAAAGATGATGCAGTAATTATCTTATTAATGAAATATTGACAAAATTGATAATATAAATACCAAAATAAATGTAATTTGAGACTTTTTATGAATTCCACTAATTTTCTAGGTTACTATGATATATTAGTATTGATTTAATCAACTTGGTTCGAACATATAATTCTGTTATGACTTTCACAAAAATCATATATCAAATAGTGTCAAAATTGACACAAAATAGTTTTTAAATAAAATATTATATTATTAATTGTTATTTTATTCCTAAAAATCTAAGGTTCGGCCAAATGACTTAGATAAGGATATATATATTAATAATAAACAATTTGGGGTTCGTTTGGCATGTTATAGTAAGTGTATTAACCATATAGTGAAAGAAAACAAAAAGACACGGTAAAAGTTAAATTAATTAACTTAGAGTTAAATCTAATTGATAAGGTTAAAATAATACCCTAAACTTGTCTAAATCCTATTGGTTGATAGGATTTCGACCCATCCCCACTTTAGCTTCGAAATAAGACCCTTTGGAACCATTATAAACCGATTTTGACTTTAATATAAAATATTTTGAGATATTCCTAAGGTGCCCCTCTCCTCCCTTATAAAAGGGCACCTCCTCCCCCTCCTCCTCACACCAATTTGAGCACTCAAGCTCGGCCAACCCCTGCCATTTTCCCTTCTCCACTTCCCTAGAATAATCCTAGAGGTCCTGGTCTTCTCCAAAGACCAATCTTAGTTCCTTAAGTGGAGGATTCAAAAGGGCGTTCCAAAGAAGAGGTAATATCCATTACCGATCTTTTCAATTTCTTTCTTCTTCAACTTCTTCTTCTTTAGTTGTTTCATGATAAAGTAATAACATCAGTATTAATTACATACTGATATGTTATTATAAATATGAAACAACCCTAATTCACCTTCTATCCATCCTACGGAAAAATGAAATCACCGCGCGTGCGTACGTACGGAATACCGTCTCCACGCCGTGGTGTAATCTATTTTCCACCATCACCTTACAAGGATGGGTATAATGGTGTAATCAGTAACTATATATGATTATTATTAAGTAATATTGATACTGAAATAATATATATATATACTCCAATACAATTCCACGATCATAGGAACGATATCATCACTCGTGCGTACGTACGGAATACCGTCTCCACGATGTGATGCGACTCGTTCTACATGATCTTCATTTCATAATGATTATATAAATGAATTGAATGAATGAATATGGTATATAATACACTAATACCATTCTGGAAATGAATTATCTATAACCTAAAGATAAGAATAAGAATTTATTCGACAAAACACGCATAAGAACAAAAAGTTATAAAGACCCGAGTAACAAGTAACAATGAAATATTACTAACAAGAAGCTAATAATATGACCATATATGATCTCATATCAATATGTATGATTCTGGAATAAGTCAATAACATTATTTAAACCATTATACAGGAGCTTCGGACACGAACAAAGCAAATCGGACCTAAGGTAAGGGAAATATCACAATCTCATTTTTATCCGAGATTGTTTATTCGTAAGTATTTACTGGGGTGTATTTTATCATCCACATCCATGTTCCCTCAATATGTAATATTGTTTCCATCCACTTGAAATAGTTTAAATCCAATTTTACCCTTAGGTGAGTTTTTAGTAAAGAATATGAAAGGAATCTTTTGTCGTTTTTCCGTACGAGGTACTTTTTGACTTTTCCGACAAAAGTACGAAGAATGTTTTTTTAACTTATACGGCATGAATGGATTTTTAAAACATTACTTCAAAGAAGCTTCCTTTACAAGTTTTCAGGTTTATTTTTAATCAACTTCTTTTATTTTAAAGTTGTATGACATGTTATGAAAGGAAAAATGTTTTTGAAGAAGAAAGGATATTTTCCTCAAGAATTCAATTCAAGTGTTTTATCAAAATTATTTTCCATCTAAGATAATAAAGGGTTCTGTTTCTATCCATATTTTTACATTGGTTTGACTATGTTGTGATGGAATTATGTTTATGAATTCCTTTATCATATATGAATTGATTTATGATGTCATGATGTTTCAAGAATCCCATTTTTGTTATATGTGTTATGCGATGATGTATGTTTTAAGATTATGTGGCACACATAAGAAAGGATTCATTATAAGATGGGTGGGACCTATATCTCCCTCCAATGCATTGGGTAATGATTTTATATCTCATGAGATAGACATGGCTGGAACGGAAGGTTATTTCGGTTCAGTGATACAGGACTGAAACGAGGAGTGAACTCGGTTCAGAAAGGGACTTTGTCCACTAAGATAGTCTTGGCAATGAGTCATGACTAACAAGAAATGATTTTCCATGATTATGTGTGCATGCCACAAAGATTCAAGTTTTATGTTATGATTATGGGGATCTCATTTTTACTTCTATGATTTATTCCATGTTAAGATATTATGATCTCTTTTGCAGGTTTTAATTTTCAAAAAGATATGATATGATTTTTATTTCCTTTATTTTCCCTTGCTGAGCATTTGAGCTCACCCTTTTATGTTTTCTTTTCCCCAGGACAGGAAGATGGATATTAAGTATAATATGCTAAAAGGGACCCTAGATATGATGAAATAAATGGGAGACACTGTAGAAGATTTATGAACCAGTTGTTTATGTTTCCCAGTTTCTAAAGACACTATACCTATACGGTCCTTTGTGGTTTTGTCATATGTTGTAATAAGTGTGATTCAATTTTGAAGTATTAACAATGTATGTAAAGTGTGGGTCGTTATATGGATGATGGTTGACTACATTGTTTCAACATTTAAATACTTTATTATCATGCAACTTTCACTGTCCAAAACCTTCCATGGAATTCTTACAATTCTTTGTCTAGATTGTTTGTCAGGTAGATCTTTGTATGATGGATCCAAATTCCCCTTTTTACAAAAATGTACAAACTCAACAACACATTATTCTCACAAATGATCTTCTTATTTCTTTATCCCTAATTTTCACAAAATCTTGTCTAGTTTTATCATCCTTTAAATGTGTAGTGGTATTGTGCAAAACATATTACAAAAATTTCATCTAAAAAACTCCAACATATTCTTTTGTACTTTTTCTTTGAATTTTTCTCACTTTTTACAAATGTGTACAAAATTTTATTAGATCATGAAAAACATCATGATGTTAGTAACTTTTATGAATGTCTTGGAATCTTCTAATTTGGTTAGGGAACTTTCTTATACTCCTCTATAAGGAAAGTTCCAACAACTTCCATAAAATAATTCCTAAGGGATTTTATATTCAAACACATATTGATATATTGAAAATGAATTAAACCAAACTCAATTTGGTCTTGAAAACTTGTTGGTAAAAACACCCCCTTTTTAGAATATTTTAGTATCCTGTAAAAAACTTGATAATACCATATTTTTAGTTCATAAATAAATAGAATATATATTTACACATGAATGTAGTTGCTCTTCCATCAATTTTTCCACCTTCTTATTCCGGGTATTCCCCCACATAGTGATGTCCTAATACCATTGTGAAATCTCATATATATTTTTAACACCTATTTCACTCCAATTTATGATTTGAACTACCAATACTTTATCATAACCGCATGAAACACTATATTCATCTTTTTTTATAGTGGCTAATTAATATCGATTATTAATCATGTGTGGCGTGACACCATTTGAAAAAAAATGATAGATATTTTACACCACATGAATTTCTATTAATTACTGATACCAATTGAAATTTCTAAATTAGGGTCTACACCACTTGAATTTCTTTATCATTACATGTATCCCTAGATTTAGTAAGGTTCTCCTTTCAATTAGTCTCTTCCCATATGGTGTCTTATATTTTTCTTTAGATTCCATAGTAACTTTTTTCAAAATAAATTGTTTGATTTTATCTACTATCAATGAAATCATTTCACCAAAATGAATTCACCCTCTAACAATGCATTCAGCTCTTTTTGATGCATACACCCCATGGATCGTAACTCCCCCTTAATCCTGCACCACTTCACTAAAAAAATAGAAATAATAAAGTACACATGGAGTGGGATTCTTCCTAGACATCCTCAAAATGAGGAATGTGGTTGGTCTTAGTGAACCAACTCATTTATTCCAACTTTATTTCAATAAATTATACTTTTTCTCCTTTGAGTGACACCAAAAATATAAACTTAATTCAAGTTTTTTTCTTTTAAATTATCATTTCTTGTTTTGGGATCCACCTATCTTATGATAGTAATCCCAATTTTTATGTTTATTTCTTTTATTCTTTATCATTGCATCCTTCTACATGATTTATCCACCATAGGATGGTTTTTAATCCAAACTTCACCTCTTTCGATATGGTATAATTTGAGTGATCACATAGGCTTGACTTGTTTTTTTCTTCTCCAATGGCTATCAACGCTACTTTAGATTTATTCATCCTTGGTAAGACCATTAATTTTCTAGTCATTTCTTTTTGTTTAACTATGTAATATTTATTTTACAACCTATAATTTTTTTCTTTAATTTCCATGATAGCTATGATGAATAATTCTTCATTAGTGCTTGATACACCCTTCTTTGAAATATATCATCAGTATCCATCAACCTAGTGAATCTATTTATCAATATAACATATTTTCCTTCCATTTGTACATGCCTCACCCTTGACATGAGAATGGGGGTTTTCTTCTTAAAATATCCTTCATTTTTCACACTATAATATATTTACATATGACCACGGAAAGAAAAAACAAAAAATATCCCAAAGAAACCATATATCATGTAAAATTACCTTGTTTAAGAGGTGATTGGAGCATGCCTTCCTCCTTTATTGAGATTTATTTCTTCCATAAACTCACTTATAGTGTTTCCCAATCATCCAAAAAAGTATAATTATAATTATAAATTTATTTTAGAACCATTTAAATTGTTTTTAATATTATTTTTATGTATTTTTTTGATTCTAGATTTGAACTTCCATGCATTTCACTTAATGAAGCTCTTGTGGTGGGATTATCCAACTTATTCCATCCCTTTAAGTACATTATTTCTACTTCAAGATCCTTGATTTTCACATCTCTATCCTTCCACTTAGTATCCATGGTATCTATTCTAGATCTTTTTTCTCTTTTATATTTGATCTTATCTTCAGGCTATAATTTGAGGGGGATAGTAATTAATTCAAACTCTTTTTCTAGGGCCATTTGATTTTTCAAAATCTATGAATGTTTATTCAAGAAGATCACGTTGATTCTTCTTTTTTAACCCATTATTGAAATGGATTAATTCCAAGATATATCCAATTGTATTAATATCAAGTTATTCGATAAAAATATTATATTAGAGTATAATAAACTGTATTCATGATTTATAGTTAACTTATCTTGTCATGTAAGTTATAGATCTCTCATAAATCATTTCTTGAACAATATTAGGTTTGGAAAAATGATATAGTTTTCACATAATCTCCAGAACAAACACATATTTCAATATTTTTAGGGAAATCTGCATCTTCTAATATTAATGAATCTTTCACAATAATTCCAACTTTTGATAAAGTAATAAAATTATGAACAATAACTTTTAGACGAGTCTTCATATTTATTAAGGGTTCGATGCCTCTTATTTTTCATCTTCTTTCCTTTAGAAATATGAGGATCTTCTTCAAATAATTCAGGTGCTTTACTTGTAATGATATCATGATTTATTTCTTTTTGAATATTTTCTCTTCCATACGACTCTTCCATCTTTATCCATATATTCATAGAAGATCTTTAGTGAGTTATATCTTTTAATAAACCCTCTTACAAGGAATAGTTAATTTTCTTATTAAAAAATTAATCAATATTCAAATTTATTTGATCCATATTGAATATAATTCCATGTAAAATTTAAAAAATAAATCTTATTAACAAGATATCATGAGTGATTCTAAAATATGCCGACAAGTATGACATGAACCCGTTAATCCAACTGGAAAAATATCTTCCATAAAAGAAATCATCTTTCACCGTATAATTCGTATATTTCACAATATACAAATATTCACAAACTAAATAATCCAATTTAAATCCATAGTAGAACTTTTTAGTTGTAATACTACTTGTTGTAACTCAAGAGACACCTTGAGAGGGGGTGAATCGGGGTGTTTCCCAATATAAATTTTTCTTTTTTTGATATCCATGTAACTATATCTTGTTTCCATGTTAAAAGTAATTAATTTTCAATATCTTAATCATAACAAATAATCCCAAGAATAAATCATATAACAAGAATAAATCAAGTAACAGAAAAGGATGATTTATTTGTTTTACCCACACTGGGCTATATCCAGGGAGAATAAACCAGAAATGAACTGAAGTACTAATAAAACACTATCTCACTGATCTTGTGAAATAAAATTCAGTTGTGATCACTCCATGATAAGGCCCACTACTTGTATAATTTATATAAAGACACTCCTCACCAAGGATCACTACTTGTACAATGGTTTAGGGAATATCTCACTACATTCCAAGGGTCACTCCCTTATCTTACTTCATTCACTACTCTAGGAGATATTAGTTTATAGACTTTTAAGGCTCTTCATAGTTTAACAACATTGATGATTCTCCAAGATCAGTATGTATTAAATATGTAAACTATATCATAATTCTAGATGTGATGCTGTAGTGGATACCATGTGCTACACTCAAATTTCAAATCCAGATATAATAAACTCCTATTGAGAATAGATGAATCTTTTATCTCTAAACAACCATCATAGTAGAACTAAACTATTAAAATAAAATAATAACTCCATAGTATTAGTCATATTTATTGAGATTCATCTTCACTTTCCACAACTGGATATATCACTGATAATTCGTTGTCATATGTATTCCTCTTTAGAAACCCTATATGGCAGTGATCATATGTCCAAGATTCTTCATCCTTCTCCTTTTTATAATTCTTGATCTTGCTATGATATATAGAAATTATACTTTATAAATCAGGTATCCAAGATAAATTTAATCATAAATAACTCAATCTTATTTAATTTAGATATTTAAGGGAACCCACATTATTGATCACATTACTTTTTCTTCCTTCTACCTTCTTGGAACTCTCTATTTTTCCCTATTTTTTACGTTCTTGATTCTATTAATAACTTTCCTCATTTTATAGGACCATCCTTCTGCCTCCATTTTTTATCAATAGATTTGAATTTGAATTTCAAATTCAATATGTTAACTACATTGAATATCCATTAATTCAAATTCATCCCTTGGATCATCATCAAGTAAATATCCACAATTAAGATCCATTTAGTATGATATAGTTCATTGCATAACTAAAAAATAGTTAAAGGAGTAAAAATCATCAAATATTGTCATAAAATTCAGTTTTCAAACTCTATAGTGTTTCCACTACTCGAAGCACCCATTTTAGGCTCCACATCAGACCAAACACAATATAGTACTTTAAATACCATAATACAATTCTTCTTCAAACAAAATTCCCTTCAAAACCACTTACTCCACACTTGACTACCCATTTTGACTAAACATACATGGGACTGCCACGACTTTTCTTATTTTTATATACAGACTATTTAATCTCATGTGAGATCCAAAATGATTTCTAAAATGTTCATTATGGGCCTCCCTATTTTTCATAGGGATTTCTCAATAGGAAATGCCATGTTTCATGACATTGAATGAATAAAATAACCATTTCAATTACGCCTTCAACCACCATGGTCTTAAAAAGTCCTTGTAAAATGTTATGTATGTCATTATATGCTCTCTAGGTCTTTATTGATTATAATTGTTTTAGATTATATGAAACAATATCTACTATAACATGAAAAGCATCAAAATTTCATACTAAAATGTCTCCAAATAGAAATGACATCGAAAACACCCATAGATTATCCATTCTTTCTTTTTCTTGATCCACCATGGAAAAACCATTATCACAATGATGTTCCAAGTTCTTCCTTTTCCAAACTTCTTCCATTAATCACAAAATAAATTTTCTATAATATTTAACTCTTTTCAAAGCCAAAATATACTTGAATAGAACATTAAATATCATCAAACATCCATTTGGTCTAGATTTCACATTACATCTCAATATTGATATTATGATCCCATGTCCTTGGTATATAGAGATAGCAAGGTATCACTTTGCCTATATCCACTAGTGCTACCATGTATTCCACTTATCCAAATATTCCACAAAAATCCTAAAACTCTTATACCAAATATGTAGATGTCAATCATTATTATATATCCAACACCATGTATGATTCCCTTATATGTTCAACTTCATCACATCACAATGTCTTCCAAAAATCCAACCTTTAGTAATTGTGAATAAATACTTCTCATAGTCCATTGGGAACACACAACCTTCATAATAATCCTTTATCATCAACCATTAGTGATTGTCAAAAAATAATATACACAAAATCTCAGTTGCAAAAATCAACCCCTTTGGATTTTTTTACAATACTTCTATAAAATCCATGCACCATCAAGAGATGGATATAATCTCTCCCCTTCCTCTTTCAATACAAGACCAATAAATCATATGAATTTTATGGGATTATTTCGTCCCCCTTTTTCAATAGAATATAAAGGGTACAACATCTCCATATACTTCATTTATTATTACCATTTTTTTCTAAAAACATTATTAGGGTATCTTCATCATATTCACTCCCCCTTTATCAATATGATTATTAAACCAAATTTACATGAGAGATCAGTATCTCATTATTACACTAAGAACCAAATGATATAGAGAGACTAAACATCTAATTTCTCTAACCTTTAATAAATAAATAGCTATTTTTCTGATTGAATAAGAAAACTAGATTTATATATTTAGAAATCTCTATTTTAGTGAACCATACCTTCAAAACTTCCTTCCACTTTCTTTGACCTTAAAAACATAAAACACTTTCATCCACTTATCAACTATCATCAAAAACTTTAAGATTATTTCAAACAATATTTCATTATAACTTTTGTTTCAACCAAATTTCACTTTTAGCTACATTCTTATCAACGAATTATAGAGACTTAATTTACCACTTAGCAATGATTCATCAAAAAATCTTATAATCCTACTCATTTGAAACTATGTGTAGGAAACAAGAGTCTTGGTCAACAACTTTAATTCAATCCTTGTCACTCACTTACTTCCATAAGCTCATGAAACATGAGAAATTAAATTCCATTAACATCATAATTCCATATAATAAACAAATTAATATAGCTTGTTCATGATAAAATAGTGATACCACTCAATATCCATGACCTTCCCTTATTTATAGGGATTCTACATTATTGGATGAAGCTAATCATCCTATGAATACTAATCACCCACTCCAGTTAATTTCTTGAACTTTTAGTACCAAATATTGTGATAACATTCATATTAGGGATGCCACTTTTTAGTCATAACATCCCCTATTTAAGTAGCTTTTAGTGTCCTATAAAACAACCTGAGGATACCACATAATTAGTTAAAAAACAAATAGAACATGTATTCCTCAATTAATGTAGTTTACCTTCCATCGAGTTGCATGCCTTATTCTTCGAGATTTTCCACCACTTGGTAAAGGCCTGATACTCTTTGGAAATCATATATCTATTTTTGATTCCTATTTACTCTAAATCGGGATCTGTAACACCTATGATTCATCATATCAACTTGAATAACTATATTTAGATTTTATTTTGTTTCATAGGGGCATCTTGATATCACTTATTAATCATGTTTGGATTGACACCATTTTTAAAAAAACGATAAATCATGTACACCACATGAATCTATAGATACTAATTTAAATTTATAGATCTACACCACATTAATTTCTCCATCACTACATGTATATCATGATTTATAATGTTCTTCTTTCAATAACACTCACTCAACTTGGTGCCTCTAGTTTTTATTTGACATCAATAGAGGTTGTTTCCAACACCACTTGTTTAATTTTATCTACTCTCTATGAAATCATTCTATATCAATGAATTTAACCTATTACTACCCATTTATTTCTTTTAAATTTATAAACCCCATGGATATTATCTCCTCCTTAATCCATAACCACTTCATCAATAATTAGAAATAATAAAGTATATGGGGATAGGGGTTATTTCGGTAAATCCTCAAGTTGAGGAATATGGTTAGTCTTGGTGAACAAACTATTTTCTTCTATATTGTTTGTAAGAATTTTTGGTGGTTATCCTTTAAGTGGGAACACTAATACAAACCTCTTTCTAGTTCATTTCTTTGAAATCATTATTTTATATCTTTAGATCCACCTCCATTATGAGAGTAACCCCACTTGTGAATTTTTCTTCTTCTTATTCATTATCATTGTATCATTCATTATGATCCTTCCACCATATAAGATATCTTCCACAAACCTTCACCTCATTCCCTATGGAATAATGTTTGAGACCACTTAGACATGCCTCATGTTTTTATTCTCAAATTTCCCACAAGACTACTTGTTATTTATTTATCCTTGATAAGTCCTTTAAGTTTCCATTAATTTACTTTTATTCAAAAAGGTTAAATTTGTTCTTAAACCTCTAAATTTGATTATTTCCCTTCAATGATAGTTACAATGAATAATCCATTATTAGTTATTGATTCACCCTTTGTTGAACTCCATAACCACTTTAAATTGACCTAATGAATCTATTTTTCAATGTAATAGATTTTTTCATTCCATACATGTCTCCCCCTTGACATGAGAATAGAGATTTTCTTCTTGAAATATTCATCATTTTTCATGATATGATATATTTCTAGAAGACTATGGTTAGCACAAATAAAATATATCCCAAAAAATAATATCTCTTGTGGTATTATCTTTTTAAATATGTTATTATCATTGTCCTTTATCCGTTGTTGATATTTATAGCTTCCATACACTCACTCATAGTGTGTCTCAATCTTCCACAAAATAATCATACAATTATACATTTATTTAATAAATATTTATATTAGTTATAATAGGACTATTCTATCTTTTCCTTGATTCCATATTCAAACTTACATTCCATTCACTTATTAAAGATACTATGATGGGAGTATCCACCTTATTCTTTCCCTTCAATGACTTTGGTTATGCTTCAATCACCTTGATTTTCATATCTTTATACTTACACAAATAATCCATAGTCTCCATTCTTGATCATTATTCTCTTTTATATTTGTTCCTCTCCTTAAACTATAATTTTATAGGGATCACAATTTCCCTCAACTCATTTTATATTTCCATTTTATTTTTCAACTCTTATAAAATTTCATTAAGATTATCACTTTGATTCTTCATTTTGAAAATGACTCTTGAGATAAATTCATTCATATCCATCTCCACTTGTCTTAATATCTAGATTTATAATGAAAAATATATTATTAAAGTACAATCAATTATGTGTATGATTTACTTTTGGCCAACCTTGTCATGTAAGGCCTAGATCCCTCCTTGATCACTGTTTGAATAATCATTGGATATACAACATGATGTATTTGTCACATTATCACCAGAAAAAACCCTTATTTTAATATCTATGGGGGAATCGATATCTCTTGATATGTATCCATTTACACACACAAAAATATGGATGAAAAAAATAAAATTCGGAATAATAACTTCAAAAGGTGTCTCCTTATTTATAATGGTTTCCAAACTCTTATTTTTCTTCTTTTTTCCTTTAGACATAAGGAACCCTTATTCAATGGGATATATACCATTAGGACATGAGGGTGACTATATTAGTAGAGTAGTGGGTTTAGGGTACCTTTCCTTATATATTTTTTCATAATTACTATGTTTTTCTACTTGTATACAAATTTGGTGACTGGGCCTTTCTGAGGTTGAGATGACAATTAACATGGGATAGGTAATGTGTGAGTCTCATTATTCATTCCCTAAGGATTTAGTATACTTATTTTAAATTTTCATGAGAGGGTTTGGTGAGAAACCTAATAAGTAAACTTGTATACTCACCCAACTTATAAATACTAATTTTTTAGATTTTTAGAGTTGATATGGTGATCAAACTGGACATTGTTATCTTCTACCATAGAGTTAAGTCAGTGTGGGTGTTTTCGCTAAATGGGTTATTCATGGTTTTATTTTAAATACATTATCATTTTTTTTATAACTTGCATTAATTTTTTGGATTATGTTTTATCTTATATTATCAACTAATGTTGACTAGTGGTTTATATTTTATTCTTAGGATTCATGAGAATAATACCTCCCATATTGTATGATTATATTATCGACATTGTATCCAACCTATGTCCTATTGGAGGTGTTCATTGATGGTCACTCCCATATTTACTACCATCCTCGAAGAGTATTTGGTGGATATAGTAATTATATAGTGGTATCATAGCGTTGGTTAATAGTGAGAATGGAGTTTGGAATAGGAACTATTGAGGATTGCATTGGTTTAGTAAGGAAGCAGTGTTATTCAAGATTATCAAGTGATGTAGGAAAGGGAGACCAACTAGGATGAATGAAGGGTCCCAATTATATAAGAAAAATACCTTAATCTTATTGAATATAGAAATTTTAGATTATATTCATTATGGGGTAGATTTATCGGTATGGTACATGTATCATGTTTGTTTTCACTTGTGTTTGAATTAGGGAACATATGAAAATATATTAAATTGAATTTAACTAAAAGATCTTAAATAGATTATATATACTAATATTAGGAGTTTTATTCTTGTTTTTAGAGATGATTAATGGAAGGCACCCTTAGGTATTTTAGGTTGGTGAGGTGTAATAGGATACATCAGTTGATCATAGGCAAGTTGTACCTAAGGAGTAGGATTCATAGAGGAAGTATTTGTGTGAGTTTCAATTCTAGTGTTTACGAAATTATGTGGTTACTATCTTCAATTAGGATATATAAAGGTGGTTATAGGAGAATGATATTTCTTTTGGTTTTACTTGTGTGAGGAAGTATTATTGGATTTCATTGGTTATTAGCTTGTTTAAAGGTGTGACTCAATAATGGTAGATTATTTTTATTAGTGATCATGAGGAGTCTGAGGTGTCATGGGAGAATTTTCAAAGTCAGTTATAATATTAGTTCTTGTCTTCAATGTTTAAGGTGGTGCGAAAATAGGATTTTCACACCCTTTGATACGGGAGCTCTAGTATGAGAGAGTCTAAGATTTATTCATAAACATTATCTATTATTCTCCCAATATTTTTCCCGATGATGAATATAGAGAAAATGGTTTTGTGGATGATTTACATCTAAATATTCAATAATAGGTTATCCACTTCATGTTGTCTTCATACCTTGACGTGCTAATGAAGGTTAATGTAATCAAGAATACATTGGTGTGGATGGAACTCTTTTGAGAGGGATGTAATCATGACTTCCCAAGGAGCGTAGATATGGAGAGGAGCTCTCATTTTCATTAGTAGTTGAGGTTTCAGTCATCAAAGATATTCTATTAGTATTTTTTATTTTATTACTCAATAGTTGGTGGTTCTTAGGCTTCCACCAGGAAATCTAGTGTGGTTTTATTTTTCTATTGAGGGTATAAGAACTAACAGTTTCAATGTTTTTACTTTCTCAGTTGTTAGTATAAAGTCATTGGTCAGTTTAATAAACATGATCACCAAAAGTTTCCTCCTATACCTTATCAATAAAAATATATTATTCTAACTTTTTGATTGTCAAGTGTTGATGGATAATGTATAGGATAACCCTAATCAATTACTTGTACTTGGGAACCTAAGGTTAAGAATAGATGAGGTAGTGGATGACATAATGGGAAGTGAAGTAGAGTTATAGAGTATGGTCATTTGTGTGTAATGGAGTTTCTATCTCTATAAGTTCTAGAGATCATCTAAGGTACCCCTTATCTTTACTCCACCTTGGTTTATGATTTTTTTGATTCAAAATATTTATACTTATTTGTTTTTTTGGACTTATACTAAGATTTGGGTTTTATGTTGGATTGGATTCAAGTGACATTGGTGTTGATGACGCCAATGAGAGGCCATTATTTCTTATATATGGCGTGTTAGAGATGCGAGTTAATGATAGGGTAACATCAATTGATGATCAATTTCTTCTTATCACGAAAACAACCATAAAATGTCATGATTGGAATGGATTAGTTTTAATTTTTATAGTAAATTGTAGGTTTTTATCTTGGGAGAGTTTTCCTTTTTTATTAGTAGGGAAATCATGTGACATTCATTGATGAGTGGTAATGTTGTATGGATAAAAAGTGTTTTAATCCTTTCTCTTCATAGTTGGCTAGCTTGATGTGGATTTCAGTTTAAATGGTACATTTGTTTAAGGTTATGGAGAGGTTTCTTAATTCTTTTCCTAAAAAATTTGTATCATTATCCTCTCGACATGACATTGAGTTTTATATAGAGGTGTAACACAGTTTCTCTATGATTTTAATGTATCCTTATAGGATGATTCCTTCTACGTTGTAAAAGTTGTGGATATAAATTGATGAACTAGTGTATAAAGCTTTAATCTGGCCTATTTTAACATATTAGGGAGATTTGGTATTAGTTTCAGTGAATTTAGATGTTAGTTTATGGTTTTACATCAATTATATTCAGTTTAACAAGGTAATGGTGAAGAGATATTTTCCCCTTCTGAGTATTAATGGCTTGTTTGATTATTTGATGGTAAATAGTTGGTTTTCAAAGACTTATTTTCAGTATGGATATCATTAGATGAGGGTGAGGGAAAAATATATCCCAAAGACTGCTTTTAATTGTTTTTATGAACCCGTTTTAGTTCATGGTGGTTTCTTTCATATTCAAGAACACCCTAACTATTTTCATGTGCTTTTTGAACTCAATGTAATGAACTTGACCCTTGTAGCCCCGTGTCGGTGGTTACTTTGTTATATTGGTTCTAGATAAAAGAAATATCATCCCAAAGGACAGAATAGTTTAGTAGTCTTAATAAAATAGATACATACTTGAGTCTTTCATTACATTGGAAAACATGAAATACAATATAGTGAAAGTAAAAAACTGCATCCTTGAACTCATTCAAATATTCATTCTTCATATCCTTGTGAAAGGGAAAAAAATAAGGGTGAGCTTATATGCTTAGTAATATTTATGTAAAGTTGAAGCTATCATGAATAAATAAAGCATAATCAATAAGTAATTATCAATATGGTAAGTTAAATATATGAAAACACATGTTATTTAATCAATAAAATTACTATCTTGATTAGACAAGGCATAATCAATATTGAACGGTAAATAACTAAACACACATTACATTTAATCAATAACATGATCACAAAATGAATCCATGGATAATATCAATTTATTAATCTCATGAATAATAAACACTAAATTTTTAATGAAGGAAATTCTTAATATTAGACATCATAACCTCAGACATCATGATATCTATACTATCAAGACCTTTCACAAGGAGAATTAAAACTATGGGTAAAGATTCATTTAATGCTTACTTACTGATTTCCTTGATGAGACTATTGATGCATCAAGGGGATATATAATTTCAATCCCCACTTGTCAATGTATGTCTAATGCAATCCTCATATATAAAATTATTGATTTAATTCATGAAAAATATGAATTAATAATAAATTTATATATTAAAAAAGAATATCTAAGATCAATATTTCCTCAGTCAATCAAATAACATTAAAAGTAAAACACCATATGTAGAAATGATATATGGTTTAATCAATAAACATATCCATGATAAATAATATGGATATTTAGGGGAAATTTGGTGATTAATTATCATAAGAAAGTGAATATTTCAATGGAAATTTGATGGTTACAAAAATTAATTAAGAAAGATAATTTCAATACTTTACCTGGTTAAACTAATCATAAAACATCTAGATAAATAATAATGATGTTATCATTACAACATAACCACAGTATAGTATATTTAAAATAAATGTTTTTCATCATTAATGAATAGAAGTTCCATAAAACGGTCTTTATAACATTCTTGGGGAAAATATCCTTTTAACATTGAAAATAGCATTTAAAAAATTTATAACCATCCAGGATATTAGGAAAAAATATTTCTTCAAAAAATAACATTTTAATGTTGTAAAGGAATCATCAAATAAATGAGTGATCATTATGGTGGGAAATTTTTGTTCATGTCAGGTATATTAAAACGAATATCCCTTTCTCATTTTTATAAGAAAAGTAAAAAGTACATTATTTGGAAAATGACAGGAATATTCCTTTTATAAAAAAAATTAAAATCCAATTATGGGTAAAAATGAATTTTATACAACCATAGTAAATTATTTTTGAAATTAGTTTTTAGAAAACATGAATTTGGATGAAAACGGATTTTTGACCAAAGAGAGAAATGAAGTCTGATTTTATTAAAAACATTTTCTTAATAATTTTAAGTATCAAAGAGAGGAAAAATGTATTATTAATTGAAAAAATCATGAATAACCAAAGGATAATAAATTTAAATTTTTTTATTAGATACTCATCAAATAATTTCCTTCAATGGAAATTCAAGTATAAACAATCCCAATTAAAATGATATTAAAACATAAATCTTTTCCATGTTTGGTAAATTTTGATTTGTAAGCCTCGTGAAAGGAATAACATGAAATGAAACATTAAATACCATGAATATAAATATATTAAATATATAACATATCAATGTTGTGGTGTATACACCTCATAAAATAATATAGGTGTATAAAATGACATATGTTCCAAAGAAGACAATTTGAAACGAGAAACCGTTACAATGATCATAATATTGAAGTGAGAATTAATAAATGGATTAATTATGTGTATCAAATGTAAATCCACATAAAATAGGTGGAAATACAATATAAGATAATAAAAATTCATTACACACATAATCTTAGAATATCAAGGACAATGAAGAAGTAATAAAATCCAATGAAAAGAAATTGAGTTATAAAATTCTTTACCACATGGTAATTTCCAATTAAAATATATATGGATGAAATAATTAAAATTTTAACTTTAAAATACCATTAATTATAAAGGATAATGATATTACATGTAAAATTTGTAGTAAATACACCATATAAAGAAATTAGATGCATAACATTACAACATACCTTAATGAAATAAAATTGAGATAAAATATCTTACCCCATGCTTCCTTTTGGTTGAATGAGCTTTAAACTCATATATAATGGTTTTAAGAATGTTATTAATTTACATAAAAACCATATTCATGTTTATATTACCACCCATTCATTGATAATATTTTATTATTAAAATTGTTTTGGGTGTTAATTGTCTTATTTTCTTATTCGTATTTTGTCATGAAAGTTATGGTTCTTGCGTATAGAATATAGTTCCATTATATAAAGAATTATATTAATTTTATAAATATCATATTTTCTTATTGTAATTATTTTTAAAACCATTCTTGAAATTTTTATATGGAAAATGAAACACCTCATTCATGGAGATGGTAAGTCGTACATATGCACGAGCAACAATATCATTTCTTAATGGGTGGAAAGGTAAGGAAGTGGGTGATATATTAATTTTATATAATCAATATCATTTCATATATATCACATATATTCATTAAATTTATCCTTATTTCCTTCCATGTAAATAATAAGTGAAAAATGGATGACATCGCTTCACGAGGTGGTAGTTTGCCATATACACAAGCGATGTTATCGTATTTTAATCAAAATGGAAAGTAGAAAGGTAAATGTGATATTAAAATTCCATGATTATAATTATATCATAAATATTATATATATATATATACACATTAAATCCATCATCATTTCCAACCGTGAGAGGTGTTTATGAAAAATGAGTCACATCGGTTCGTGAGACGGTAGTCCGCCGTAGACGTGATCGACAATTTTGTTTCTCATTTGATGAAAGAGGATATGGATATAGGTTATTTCATTAAAATAATATCATATTAGTATATGGTATATAATGGTATTATTATATTATAATGACTGAATAATATTTGAAGGATTTGTAAGAATAAATAAAATAAAAATGATCCTTTAAGAACGTTACCTCTTCTTTGGACGACCACTTTAGGTTTACACCAAAATCCGTCCTAGGTTGAATTTATCATCAAAGAAAGTACTATATCATGTTGGTATAGAATTAAGTAGGGTATTTGAGTAGATATTAGTATAATCAATTGGGTTTTGAAGTGTATAAAGAAGAAAAAAGGGGGTGCCTTTTTATAAGGGAGGAGTGGCATTCTTTTAAATACCCAAACCTATTCAATAATGGGAAGTCACTCTCCAAGAAAAGTGCCTCCAAAATTTAAAAATATAGTGGAGGAGATATAAGGCTGAAATAAACCTCTAAAATTAAAAATAATAATTTTTTAATATGTTATTCCATTTACCTCCTTAGTTCACCTCCCCCTCCCAGTAAACTGGTTTTAACATTAACAGTGGTAACATAGTTTTACTATTTTTAATATTCATTATAACCAAAAAAAAGTTGACCTTATTATATGATATTGATTATATTGATTAAAAATATAGAATCCATTTTATCAAACTAAATTCACAAATTTGGAATAATTTAATTTAAAATTAAACCCGTAAACGTTTTGAAAAAACGGGTTTTCAGGAAATGCATTTTTTAAGCATAACATTATCATATAATAACTATATGAAAAGTAATAATAGTTAAATTAATTTAAATTAATATATATATATATAATATAAAATTTATTTAAATAATTATTCATTATGGTTTATTTTAATTAGTTGTAATGGAGAAACATTATTAACTTTAAAACATTTTTTATAAAAAATGTGTTTTAAAGCCTAAAAATAAACTTATATTAAAATATAGTATAAAGATGATTTAAATGTAATTAATTGAAATAAATTAATCTAAATGAAACTTATGTTACATTTAAGAAATATTAAAATAATAATGTTACTTTTAATTTACTGAATTTATTAAAATGAAATTACATTTTTACCGAAATCGGTATTTTTCACTATTCACTGAAAAATCAATATTTTCTAAAAAATCCCAAAATTTTACCCTAGGTTTATATTGATATTATATTTTAAAATTTTATTCTAATTTTATAAAATAATATTTATAAAAGATCCAAAAATTAAGTATATTATTTTCTCAAAAAAGCAAAAAATATCATTTTTAAAAGAAATATATATTTTTTTAAAATAAAATATATTTATTAAAAGTTGAGTGATTATAGAATAAAAATTTATCAATAAATTTATATTCGTTAGAAAATTTATATATTTTTTATTAGTTATTTAATCCTATTCATATCCACCAATTCAATGGCTAGGTTATAACAACCATATTCAAATAATATATTTTGCGAGTCATTTAAGCTCAGTGTTGCATGTCGTATACAGTATCAAACACAATGTTCTACTCGTAAAATATCAATGTTTCATGTAAAAAACTATATTTATGAGATTCAATTTAATTTAAATAAATATAAAGTAAAATCTTTGGGTGTGATATTCTCCCCACCTTTAATAAATTTCAACCTTGTAATTTAAACTTGAACTCAGAAATCAAGGGTTTGATATTTGAAAATTCATTTGTTGAAAACCCACATCATAAAAAGGGTTAATAAAACTTCCTATTAAGAGAGTGGAAGTGTATTATGAAGTTCATCTCAAATATCACATAACAAGGTTTCCATATATGAGAACATTGGTGGGAAGTTAAAATATGGACATCGGTGAAAAAAATAAATAATTATAGAGTGTCATTGATCATAAGAAAGTGAATGGTCAAGAGAAAGTTAATGATCATAAAACCATAAATCTTTGATGAGGTAAAATACTATTTATTAATCAAATTTTAAGGTAATATAATAACATTATTGTTTTAAGTTCCTTTTCCAAGAGTTGAGGGATTATTTTAATATCAATATAGATAACAAAAATTATATTCTTACTTTATATATTTTTATTTCATAAGAACAATTTAATCCTTTTTTTGTACTTAGATCAATTTTAAATTCATTTATTACTTTATGAAATGAATATACGGGTGAATTTTTATACCTGAAGCACTAAAATTAACTTTTAATTGATCGGAAGATCCATAAAAGAATAATAAGTTATTCCTATTGTCTTTAAATATTAACCAAAACTGAATTGGTTACCACAAGGTAAGATAATAAATAAAAATTAAAAACCCTCATATAGAAAAATAATACATTTTACTTCAAAATTTCTACCAAAGGTTCATTATATATTTTTCCACAAATAAATAACCCTACATCCCAATTAACTTAAATATTCTCAACATTAGAGAATGTTTTAACCTCAAAGTTGATCTCATACTTTTTAATTTAAAACAAAAAAATTAATTGAATTATTTCTATATAATCCTTTATGTTAAATTTAATGGTTATATATAACTCAACCTAATAAAAAATCTTCTGAAATATCATTAATTACCTCAAAATCAAAAATATTTGATCTTATAATATTTTTCCCCAAATCAACATAATATTTACCCAGAAAACTATTTAAGTAAAAATAATTTCATATTAACTAGTATATCATGTAGCCCAGTAGTAGGCATTGTATCCTTGTGACCCCTCAGTTGTTGGTTGTATCCTCGCGGCCTTTCTGGATACGACGGGTTGTCACCTAGCATGCAGGTTTTCCTTTTTCCAAAACCATATTAATATAATTCCTATAATGTTCCCAAATTTTAATGACTCTTAATTATCTCAACATCAAATATAAGATAAACCATAAAGGTTTCCAATACCTTTAAACTTATGTCCACAAAAAGTTAAATGCATTCTTCCTTAAATAACGTTTTCACTAAAAATAAACTAAACCAATGGGTTTCATTGTCATAAATATCTCCTAAAATATCCTAAATCTTGATAAAATCTCATCACATTTAGTGTTAACACCATTGATCTTAGTTTCAACCATTGAATAAAACAAAAAATTATAGTGTGGGCAACAATAATCATGGTAAGAAAATCATATCATCATTTATAGGTTGTCTAAATCATGACACCTACTTTTAAATATAATAAACTTTATGTTTAACCTAGGTCATTCATTGTAATCATCTATTCAGATCCTTCATAATGGTTTGTAATGAAAATGTGAATTATCCAAAGCATATCCCCCATGAGTGTCAAACTAGGTGCAAAGTAAGTCTCGTTGTCATGTACCGGGTCTTGATCAAGTCAAAGCGCAATGTTCCCTTTTTTGGGTTATTACCCCTTGGTACAACTATGCTAGAACAATTTCCACTTATAGTATCCAGATAGGGATATATTTCTAGGAAATCCACATAATATCTACCTTAACAAAACATTAGGAAGTTCTTATATACTTATCTTTAATGCCTATCATAGGGTTATGTTCCCTAATATATGTTTTCTTAAATCTAGATCCCAAGTTTTCTATAAAATGTTATCTGATACAAATTGTAAAGACCCTAACCCTAGTAACCCAAAGTCTGTGTTTACTTTATTACATCAGTACTAGATACAAGTGATCACATCCCAAAGGGCCAAATACTTTATTATTCTTGGTAAGCTAGATACATACTTTAGTCTTGCATTACATTTGAAAACATGATATACAACAAAGTGAAAGTAAAAAAATTCTACCTCCTTGAACTCATTCAAATATTCCTTCTTCATATCCGGGAGAAAGGAAACAAAATAAGGGTAATATCATATGATAAGTAAGAGTTATTTGAATTTGAAGCTATTATAAATAAATAAAGTATAATCAATAAGGAATAATCAATATATCAAGTTAAATATATGAACACACGTTCCATTTAATAAATAACTTGAATATCATGATTAGATCAGGCATAATCAATATGGAAACATAAATAATTGAACACACATGTCATTTAATCAATAACTTGAGCATAAAATTCATCTATGGATAATATTAATGAAATAACCTCATGGACAATAATGATTAAATTCTTAATAAATGAAATGATTAATATTGGACGTCGTGATCTCAGATATCATGATATTAATATTGGCAAGACCTTTCACAAGATAGTTTACAACTATGGGTAAAAACTAATTTAATTGTAACTTATGGGTTTTCCTCAAGAGACTATCGATTCATAAAGGGAAAATATAATTATAATACCTACCCATAACTACATGTCTAATCCATTTCTTATAGATCGAATGATCGATTTAATTCATGAAAAATATGACTTATCAATAAATTTTTGTATTGAATAAAGAATACATGATATCAATATTTCCACAATCAATCATATAATTTTCAAAGTAACACACCATACATAGAAATGATATAAGGTTTATGTTAGTTTCAAAAGGATGAATACCCTGAGAGGGGGGGTGAATCAGGGTATGGCTAATTTAAAATTAAAGCTCGTTCTAATCTTGTTTTGCTGTTAACCAAAACACTATTCTCTCTCTTTAATGTTGCACAATATAAAAATAAAGTAAATCATGCACATGACACATCAATTTTTACTTGGTTCACTGTTAAGGGCTACGTCCAAGGAGCATACACCGACAAGTTTTCGGTCATACTAAATTCCACTAAACTTCACTAGCTATGGATTTACAAGGTTGGGGCACAATCACTTTGTCCCATGCTCACTGCCTTTATAATGTTTAGGGTCAGCTCACTGCTTTCCCAAGGGTCACTCCCTATTTCTCTCTCTCTAGATCGCTACCAGTGGAGAGGATCACCTTCTTCCTCTTCCTTTGCTCACTGCTCCGAAAAGGATCCACTCACAGTTTATGGACTTGTAGGTCTTTTCATTTGAAAGAAAGAATGAATCCTCAACTGTTGATAGATGCTCTGTTGAAGTTCAATGTTCATACACTGATGAATATCTCTTTACCACAGATGTTCTGGGAAAATTCTAACTTCCACGCAACCCTAGGGTGACTTGTCTTTAACCAGTGCACAACCATTGCCTTCGTTGCGGAAAAACCAACCTGCGCTCCACACCTGCTGGCCAAAACCTATGGGCCGAAACCTGCTGGCCGAAACCTACTGGCCAAAACCTGTTGGTCACAACCTGTTGGCCATAACCTGCTGGCCGACAACCTGCTGGCCATAACCTGCTAGCCCCAACCTGCTGGCTGAAACTTGCAGTTTGTAACCTGCGTGCCATAACCTACTGTCTGTAACCTGCACACCACAACCTTCTATCCATAACCTACGCACCACAACCTGCTGTCTGTATCCTGCGCGCCACAACCATCTGTCTGTAACCTGCGCGCCAAGACCTGCGTGCCAAAAACTTCCACATGCGCGCCCAGGGCTTGGATTTTCTCTAAGTGTTGATCTCATTGATAAATTAGGAGTGTATCCGTCTATTTATAGGGATTTTAAGAACTTTCACTCCACACGTGTGCGCCACACTTGTGCGCCACACTTGCGCACCACATTAGGACTTGTGTGCCTCTTTCTTTCCTTTGCCATATTTTGATATGATGATCTTGAAATATGACTTGCGCGCCACACTTTTGTGCCATACTTGCACTCCACTTTATTACTTGCACACAAAAACTTGCGCGCCACATTTTTGACTTGCGCCCCAAAACATGTGTTCCATTTTTGGACTTGCGCGCCAACACTTGCGCACCACTTTTGGAATTGCGTGCCAAAACTTGTGAGCCATTTTTTGGACTTGCGTGCCAATTTTCCTTTGCCAAAGTTTTGATGTTATAAATTCAAAAAATTCCTGGTGTACAACATTAAAAACCTCCTTAAAAAAGAGCACAACTCCCTTTTCCAAAAACACTTTTCCCCATTCTCCAGGAAAACCCCTTTTTTCAACAGTTTGAGTCATTGAAACTCGCTTTGTCAACAAACACATCATGGATTATTTCATCGTTAACAAACACAATCATCTGAAAAAATTATTCAATGATACCTTGAGGGATGTTTTCCCAAAAATCTCCCCCTTCGGGTTTGTTGACAACTCTTCTCAAAACAATTCTTCATTAATTGATACCCCATCAAGGCTTCATTCATCTTCAACCACCATTCACCTCTTGTGATACAGATAGCGATAAAATATTTACTCAACACGTACTCTAAGTCCACATAAGAAATGATCGACATGAGAAACAAGTGTAAATGAAAAGTTCATCAATGAATCACTTCAACTCTGACACCCAACACCACTCTTCTGGTTTTATCACGATCCTCAGCTGTCATGATATCTATTCATTGATTGATCACTTCTAGCATCGTCAGATTTAATATTATCCCCATGTCTCATTACCCTCCCCTTATCTCATTTCTCCACCTATCAGCTTATCCCCATATCAATCATGATTTATCAAATTGTCACACTGTCTCCCCCTTGAACAATCACTATTTTATCCTCCTTTGTCAAAGAAACCAAAGGTTACTCCTTTGTAGTCTGTAACAGAGTAGAGACCACATATCAGCACATTAGGGAAAAACACATCATACCTCGGGGAGAGGTGGGGGTTCCACATCCACACTCTTTTATGTGCGGGGATCCGACTGAACTCCCAGAGCTAGTCGATGCCTGTCAAATGCTTCTTTGGGTAAGGCCTTTGTCAGAATGTCTACAACCTATAGTTATGTAGGCACATACTCCAATTTCACAATTCCTTGCTCAACCTTCTCCTTGATGAAATGATATTTGATCTCAATGTGCTTGGTACTTGAGTGATGGACATGATTTTTTCGAAGATTGATAGCACTTGAGTTATCGAACTAGATTTTGATCGGAGATGTCACTTCAACTCCCATATCTTCAAGCTGTTGTTTCATCCACAATAACTGTGTTCATGCTTGAGTGACTGAAATATATTCAGCCTCTGCGGTGCTCAATGATATGAAATCTTTCTACTTTCTTAGCCAAGAAATAAACAATCCACCAAGATAGAATGCACCTCCTGACGTTGATTTTCTATCATCTGCTGATCCGGCCCAATCTACATCTGTGTAACCTAATAACACTGATTGATATTTGTCATTATACATCAGACCAAAATCCACAGTGCCATTGATATTCCAAAGTATTCTTTATACTGCAAGCATGTGGATTTCCTTGGGATTACTCTGATATCTTGCTGCTTGGCATGTGGCTAAAACAATATCAGGCCTTATTGCGGTCAAGTACAACAAACTTCTGATAGTTTTCTTGTATTCTGTGATGTTAACTGCCTTGTCATTCTCATCTTTTGATAATTGCATCCAGGTAGCAACCAGAGTCTTCATCTCCTTGGAATTGTCCATTCCAAACCTTCTAAAAACCTCCTTGTCATATTTGTATTGAGAAATGAATGTTCCATTACTACCATGTGTCACCTGTAGACCAAGGAAAAACGTTATCTAACCAATCATTGACATTTCAAACTCATTTTTCATGAATTCAAAAAACTGTCGGCATTGGACTTCATCTAATCCGCCAAATATTATGTCATCGACATAAACCAACACCACCATCCTTTTGTTACTATTGTTGCTGAAATAGAGATTGTAATCAACTCCCCCAAGCTAGAAACGAAGATTCTTCAAGTACTGATCAATCCTTGAGTACCATGCTCTTGGTTCTTATTTCAGCCCATACAATGACTTCATCAGCCGAAAAACATTGTTCTCATCCCCATGAATGAGAAAACAATCTGGATGCTCAATATACACCTCCTATTCTAGAAATCCATTTAAGAATTAAGATTTAACATCCATCTGGAACACTTTGACCTTTCATTGCATAGCTGTGGCCAAAAATAATCTCATTGTCTCCAGCCTTGCAACCGGTGAAAATGTATCATAAACATTTATTCCCTCTATCTGGGAGTATCCCTTGCACACTAGTCATGCTTTTTTCCGAATCATTGTGCCATCTTCATTCATCTTGTTATGATAGACCCATTTAGTCCCAATGACATTCTTATCTGTTGGCCTCGAAACAATCTCCCATGTCCAGTTCTTCTCAATCTGATCAAGCTCTTCATTCATAGCCTCAACCCAGTTTTCATCTTCAGCTGCATTGAAAAAAAAAATTGGCTCCACCCAAGATAAAAACGATGTTTTCTATAATGATTTCATTCTTCGAGTCTGAACTGTAACTGTCTGATCACCAATGATATTTTGCCTATCAATTTTTGCTCGACTCTTTGGCTTCCTTGTAGACACAGACTTATCACTTTCTTGTTCATCATCAGTATCTTCTTCTGAGTTTTCCTCTACCACTTCTACTCCTCATGTGTTTCTTACCTCATCATCACTTTCATCCATAAACTGTTCACTGGGTCGTTGACCATTCTATTCATTTTCAACTATAGTGACATCATTGCTCTCAACAATTTTTCCCAGCCTTTTGTTGAAGAATTTATATGCTTTTCTCTTCCCTGAGTAGCCACGGAATATCCCCTCATCTCATTGGGACTCAAACTTCTTGTGGTTTACTTTGTTGAGTATGAAACACTTACTCCCAAAGATTCGAAATTATTTCAACGTTGGATTCTTTCCGTACCACATTTCATATGATGTCTTCCCTTCCTTCGGACACAACAAAGACCTATTCAAAATATAAACCAAAGTCAAAACTGATTCCTTCCAAAATTTCTCTGGTAGGTCCTTTCCAATAAGCATGGTTTTGGCCATGTTGTTGATGATCCAATTTCTTCTTTAATCCACTCCATTCTGTTGGGGAGTTCTCACTGATGAAACTTGATTCCTTATCCCGTGTTTCTCGAGATAGTCATCTACTTGACTGCTTGTGAATTCTGCACCATTATTAGTACGAAACTTCAGAATTTTCTGCCCAAGCATCCTTTCTGATTCCCTCATATACATCTTAATACAACTAAACATTTCTGTCTTATGGGTAATGAAAAATACACAGGGCATTCTGCTATAATCATCAATGAAAACAACATAGTACCTTTACCCATTTATATCTCGTGGTGAGATAGGTCCACATACATTAGCATGCACCAATTCGAGAACTCTAGTAGATTTCTGTTCCTTTGGCCTGTATGTCTTTCTGATTATCTTCCCTTTTTGGAAAGCATCACACATATGACTGCGATCACGTGATAGTTTGGGAAGGTCTCTAGCGGCATCACAAATTACCAGATCTTCCATGGATGGTTGGCATAGATGACCAAGTCGCTTATGCCACAGCTGGTTTTCTTCCTCTCTTGATAAAAAGAATGAATCTTCTTCCCCACCTTCAAGGTAAAGATTTCATTTTGTCCTTTTTCCCTGTAGAACAACTAATCTATATTTTTCTTTTACAACACTCATCTTCTAGGTAAATTCGATAGAGTGCCCAGAGTTACATAGCTGACTGACACTGAGCAAGTTATGACTGAGACCCTCTATTACCAATACATAAGTACGTCTCATTTCTTTGACCCCAAACTTGGATTTTCCTGATCCAACAATCTTCAGGCCTTCATCATTTCCAAATTTGACAACTCCTTATTTGTCATATTTTAGGACTGTAACAAGATCCTTATTACCTGTCTTGTGAGAAGTGCAACCACTATAAAGGATCCATACACCAGAGCGATCTGATCCCTTAAGGGAAATTTCTACCACCACAGCCTTCTCATTTTTCTTCTTCTTGGTCCATACTTTTGGCTTTACACCTGTCATGGATTGAGACTTCTATTCTTTCTCAGATTATATTGGACCGGCTTCATCTTGCAAAGCTGCAAATTTATTCTTCATTTATATCTCACCTGTTGGTTTATTGATCTGCTTCTTGAAAATATTTTGATTCTTCTTTGGCACATTTCTCTATATGGTCAAAGTGCAGTACCTAGAAATGTGCCCAAATCCTCCACACAAAAAACAATGTCCTTCGAAATATGTTTTGGAAAACAATTCTATGTTTGTCTACCACCTCTCTTCTTGTTCCCTTCAATATATCTTGGATATGGACCACACATATTGTGAATGTCCCATCTTTCCACAATAATAACACCTGATATAAGGTTCATTCCTTCGTGTTACTTCATCACTATGAGTTTCCCCTTGGGATCTCTGAATATTCTGATTTTGCTTTGTGACCAAATCAACCTTCAATCTCGGGACGGGTGCTTGTGGTCTAACATCAATTTCCATAGATTTTTGCTTCTGATTAGGCCATGAATCAGCCTTATCATCTGAGTTCAATTGCTTCTTCTTTCCTACTGAACTACTAGGCTCCTCTTTCATCTTTCCAGTCTTTAGAATGACCTCCTTTCCTAATATCACATTGGAGGTCAAAAGTTTTTTCATGATCCTTAATTTTTCTCACAGACTGACCAATTATTCTCTAAGCTCTTTGATACGTTTTACCTGATCCTTTCCTATGTTAGTCAAACAATCTATTTCATTCTTTTGTTCCTCAATTTTAATCTTATACTCAACGATATTTTCTGAGATCTCTAGTGTTGAGGATTTTAGTCTTTCAATTTATTCTAACAGCTCATAATTTTATTCATCTTTTTTTTGCATATAGAGTTTGGTATCATGAACCACTTTATTGCCTTTCTTCACTTTGGCTCTCCAAACATCTATCTCCTCAAGAGGTGCTTCCAATTTGGCTACCATATCATGTCTTCCTTCAGCTTCTTCTTCTTCTTCTTCAGCGTCAGTTTCTTCCTTTTCCTAAGAGCTACCGACGACCGCCACCATAGAATTTTCTCCATGATATTTTCAATTTTCAATCTCCTCTACCTCTTCAACCTCAGACCCATCTGAACTGTCTATTTCTTGTGAAAGAAGATTTTTATTCTTGAAGAAATTTCTCTGGAACTGGTTCTTCCCTTTCGCATAGCCTGAAGACTTATTCATGGGAATTTAGACTTCTTCATCATCATTATCGTTATCTTGAAACTTTTTGGGGCACCTTGCCACAATATGACCAACCATTCCACATCGAAAGCAAGATAGTGGAAGTTTCCCTTTAAACTTTCCTTTTCCTCTTTGGAGATTTGAAGAAAGGAATGACATCACCTCATCTGTCTCTTCTTCTTCCTGAGAATCTTCAATGGTGATCTTCTTCATGGCCTTAAATTCCACCCCTTTAGATTTCCCCTTTTACATAGCGTCATTATCATCATTTCTCATTTCATATTCAAAAAGAGTGTTGTGCAGGTTATCCAATGTCATCTCTTTCGGGTCATTATCTTCAAAAATAGAAACTTTCGGATTGAATCGAGGTGGAAGTTTTCTCAAGATGTGCTTCATAATTTTTATGTCTTCAATGACTTCACCAAGACCCCGCATGTCTCCCACAACAACATTTACCCTATCAAAAAATTCATCAATAGATTCATTCGGGCTCATTCTCAGATATTCATACTTGTTCCACAACACTTGTAGCTTTGCTTCTATGACTTTTTTTATCCCCTTCATATATTTTCAAATGCTTTTCCCACATAACATGTGACATTTTTTATGAAATCACTGTTGACGCTCCTTTCATCAAAGAATCTAAAAATCGGAAAAGGGGAATATATGAGTCCAGTGTGATTCATCCTTTGAAGAAACATCAAAAATCGAAAAAGGGATGAACAAGGAGAACATTGCCCATAGGTCGTGCAAGTTCCCTCATGGTCGTGCAAGTACACTTGCGCGCCGCCTAGTGGTCGTGCAAGTCTACTTGCGCGATGCCTTATGGTCGTGCAAGTGACTTGCGCGACCTAAAGTGATAACCGCCCAGTAACCGCTCGGGGTCTTCTTTTTCCTATAAATAGACCCTGTGGGCCCCCCATTCGAGAGGATCTTTTTCCAGAAACTCTGATTGAAGCTCCCGACGCCCAAGTCTCTTCTCAAAGCTTCCGGAACACTTCTAAGGTAATTTCTTACCTAGAACGGAAGATCTAAAGAGAAGAAGGAAGGCCTAAGTGTTGAAACTTATCAAACACTTGCGCGCCGACTTATTTCCTTTAATATAACTTCCGCGTTCCTTTTCTGGAAGAACCTCGAGAACATTCTAAAGGGTTTAAAAAAGAGTCGCTCAAGTATTTCATTGCTGGTTGAAAATCGTGCAAGTACACTATGTGTCGCGCAGGTATACCTGCGCGACCAACACTTGCGCGCCCAAGGAAGACTTGAGCACCTTGCAATACTTGCGCGCCCCTATCTTTTTGGTTGCCCATCTTGCCCATTTTTACCCCTCTTAAGCCATTTCACCTTTCCTTTTCAAGATTCAGTCTTCAAGACACTCTTCAAAGCCATTTATGGCATGATTTCTTGATTTGACTTTCTTATCTGAAAGGAATTCTGTGGAATCTCTCTCAAAGTCTAGTGATTTAAATATCCTTATTTCACTAAAATACGGAGAGTTCATTCATTCAACCTCATCCTTTAAGATGAGAGAATCTTAACCTGGGTCTTCTTTTCAGGAATAATCCCCAGTTATAAAACCTTTAATCTGGGCATCCTCCTCAGGAGTAAGCCCCAACTTCTTAAAGTTCCCAACCTCAAATATGGGTATCCTCCTCAGGAATAAGCCCCAAACCATAATCCCTAACCTGGGTCTCCTTTTTCAGGAATAAGACTCAGTCATAACCTTGGGTCTCCTTTTCAGGAATAAGCCCCAAGTTCCCTTAAATTTCTCTTAACCAGTCATAATTTACCTTTGATTTGCGTTTCCTTTTCAGGAGTAAAACCCAATCATAAGTCCCCTCCTAACTTGGGCATCCTCCTTAGGAGTAAGCCCCAAGATTAGAGTATTCAAATATCTATGAAGCACATATAACTTTATGGACCATGTTCATGGATTTTCTCCCTAAAAGTAAATCCTAAACCTTCATCTATCTAGGCAGTCATCCATACATAAGCCCCAAACAAATTCTTATGATTTCATCTTTTATGGAACAATTGTCTAAATTTTTACCAATACCTCTTGTTTCTCACACCGAGCATGACTCACGTGAGCTTAGAGTGTAAAATTAATTATGACATTCATCTTTGAGCCATCAATCATAAAAATCATACTCCATAACTCGAACTATGTGGGTTCTGATTCCTTTTCCAAAACAAAGGATACGTAGGTAGCCCATTTATGGGTTCGATCCCAACTTTGAAATAATCTCTGTCCTTCTGAATGACGATAAACTTCAAGTGCCCCACTGAGTGGCTTTAAAACCAGCCTGGTCATCATAATGACCAAGAGACTTTTATATAAATGTTTTGAAGGATACCATTGACCAAGAATCTCTAAACAGATATAGATGATTCTCTATTGATGAAGAACCTCGAATACATATAAAAGATTCTCTAAATTTCTTGCATATTTAATCATTGATTGTTAAAACTAAAGGAAAGCACATTTTATACTTGGTAATGTAATAAGGATTCACGAATATAACTTAAATCTATAAAGAGAGTCCCGGAGTAGACAATAATTCCCCTCAAAAAGGTGTGATGAGTCCGACCTCCCATCCTCTCGACCAATGCAAATTCCTAAGCCTCATTAGTCCACAAGCTAATGAGCGCCTGCCTTTGGAAAGTAGGTCCAAACGGATGTGGAATCATTGGATGTTTCCGGTTCTATGAACAAACCCGTTAGAAACCGATCGGAACGTTTGAATCTCCCGTCGAGGAGGTCATCCCCGGATTC
Source organism: Viscum album (assembly GCA_963277665.1). Lineage (NCBI taxonomy): Eukaryota > Viridiplantae > Streptophyta > Magnoliopsida > Santalales > Viscaceae > Viscum > Viscum album. The sequence continues at coordinate 1,791,973,191 of OY728158.1, forward strand.
CGTGCGAAACAAAAATGGTGAACCCGACGTGAATCCTTAACCAAGTTAAAGTGATGTTCTTCTTATTTGTTAGGCCCCTTGGGCCAACAAAGCAATCATTGACATGTGCTCATCCAAAATATGCAGTGGTCAGATTCATCTTGATTATGTCTGTTACATGGAACAAGCACTCTTTTCTCAAGATCTTCTGCAAAATGGCTTTCCTTAAGTTCACCCCTGTGAATACTGCTGCTGTAAACACCTCTACTGTGAGGTCTGCTGCTGTGAAAACCAATGCTGCTACTTCTGTTGGAACGTCATCCGCTCTGAGGATGACATCACCAACTCAGGGTCTTCAACGCTGGGTTTCTAATGCACTGGTTAAGGAGTACCGTCGCAACTGTACTATCCCAACTCTGGAGGCCGCTCTTCAAGCCCTCCAAGTTAACAACTCTACCTGGTCGTCCGGACAATGGCGGCCAGCAATCAAGAAGCAGGCGGTGCTGACTACCGTCTCCAACCGTTTCGTGTCGTTATCCCCGGAACGCAATTTCCATTCACTCCCTTACTCTGAGGAAGTGAATGAGCAGGTCCCGCTGGACCTTAATTCAAAAAGACAGGAGTCCTTCTCAAGGGCTCCCATCAACAATCGCCGCCAGACTCGTGCGATAGTGCGCCCTCAACATGATGAGGGTACCGACTCCAGGCATTCAGCTCAGGTTCCTCGAACCCGAGCAGGCAAGATGAACCGCCAAAGATGGAATCCGGTTAATAATAAGCAGGTTGTCATCCCTGCCATCTCCGGAGAAGTCCACCAACCTAACTTGGTGGCAAACAATGAGCAGGCATACACACATATTCGTTTTAATTCTGCTGTCCAGCAGACTCGTCTGACAGCATCAAGCCTATCCCGCCAGGCAATTCCGGCGGAGTACCATAGGCAGGAACATACACCTGCTTATACATCACCAGTTAGTCAGTAGGCTCGTCTGACTACATATGATGAATCTCGTCAACCGCGTTTGGCGAAGTGTAATCAGCAGGCACATACACCTGCTAATACTAATCAGGCCTACCAACAGTCTCGCTTGGTAGCGCCCGGAGAAGTCTGTCGGAAAGTCCCGATGACAAACAGGAGGCAGACTCAACTCTCTGCCTCCACACTTCAGTACTGTCAGGATTCACTGACAGGAAAAGGAGGACAGGAGCAGGCACATACACCTACTCCAAGCCCGGAATGGACGTATATCCCCGTTCTGGCGGCTGAAGTCACCAAACATATTTTGTCAATGGTGAAAGAGCAGAAGCAAATTCCTGCTCATATTCTGGATGCTTGCCAGGATATCATAACAGCTTCAGCATCATCTCAGGGATAGACACATAAATCTATCCCTAGCAATGGAGTGACACATCAACGATTAACTCCGGAACAGACACACACATCTGTTCCAGTCCAAGAGGGTTATGGGGCATACTCCCCCATATCATACGGACAACCAAGTCAGGCACATACACCTGATTTGAGTGGAGATCGTCAGCCTAACCTGACCATCTTTCCTGATCAGGCACATACACCTTCTCAGAGCAATCACTTTCGTCATCAAGTGGTTTCTAAAGTGAGTAAGAAGGCATCTAAGAAAAAGATCCGCCCAGCACAGTCAGGAGATCAAAGGCCAATCTGCAACAAGGCCTTGCTCGATGCTGGAGTTCTTGAAGCCCTCATACATTTATCTGTCGGAATTCAAGATTCTACTCCCTCAGTTCCCAATAATGGGAACATTAATTCTGAAGGTCTTCAACAGACACTTCCTCATGAAGACTTGCTTCATGAAAATTCGGTCAATCTTGAAGTTTCTTCTTCAGATGAGAGCCACAGGAACCCTCTGTGTGGTCAGAAGGCCAAGGAGCAAGAGATTTCATCTTTTGCTGTAACCCATCATGACAGTTCTCCTCATGGTAATGAACTTCGCTGCGAAAGTCCTCTCCGCAGTAGTGATTCACGTTGTCTCGAAAATTCTTCAGAAGGCAATGTAGTGACGAGAAAGCCCTCCTATCTCGAGGCACTTGCAAACATAAAACCAGTCATGTCTGATGCTTTACTATCGGCAGGTGAAACTATTTCTCCATCAGAAGATAGCCTGGGGTTCAGGTTATTCTCCGAACAATCCCTGGGTCATTCATCTTCCAGCATGAATAGTGATTTCTCTACCAATCTTGTTGAATCCGATGAAGCAACAAGGAGACACCAACTCTGGTCCAAACAGGTAGAAGAATCTTCATTTAATGATAAAGAGGAAATGCTGAACATGAGGAAAAAACTGGAAAAAGGTGAAGTACCAGTCATGTTTTGGCCTTTGGCTGACTCCCAGTACGACATTCCAAAGATGTTGACGGATGATGGAATCCATGATATTCGTCGCAACATATGGAAAACTCTTTGTCAATTAAAGAAGAAGGTATTATCTTACGATGAATTTTAAAATCATCTTAAGATAATAGAAGGGTTACAACGCCAGATTGATTTGGCATCTCTATCAGTCTCTCGGTATCCAAAGGCTGAAAAGAAACAGAGAACCCTTCAACGTTCATGCCTTGGCGCACTAAGAAAATTGCATCAGTTAATTGCCAATGCTCCATCTGATGTTCATATTAGAGGATGGGGTGTTCACGGAGAACTACATTTCACAGTGCTTTCCGGTCAGCAAAGCCCGCCGAAAATGGTCTCATGCAATGTTATTGCCCATGGCCGGCCACAGTCAATGAGCTTTGTTCATAATCAAAAGCTTGTCCAAGAACAAGCTTCAACTAGTTCCTCTCAAAATCAAGTATATAGAGAACAAGTTGTTGAATTTCTCCTACATCAAGCAGGCGAGAATATTGCACAAGCCTCTCGTCTGGAGCAAACACGTCATCAAATGACAGAGGTTTCGGAAATCATCCAACGGTCTATTGAACCAGGTGATAAATGTGGATACAGGTTAATGCATCCAGCTAATTTCCGAACTAAGATTCGCAAGATCAAGAGAGATTTTAAGAAGATCTCAGACATAGCATGTCAAGAGACACCCCAGCTTGCCAGACTGGGGACTTCTCTAACCCAACCCTCAGAGTCAACGAATGGGATTCGAGGAGTTGAGCGGAAGCAGCAGGAACATCCCCAGTCCACCGGACTGGGGACTTTTTCAAATCCTCAATCCCTCCCTCAGAGAAAGTCAGTATTCTCTCGATTATGGAATAAGCCTCAAGAGGAACGAAGAGCCAAGATGTCAGGAGATTCTCTCTAAGTGACGGTTCTCCAAGAAATTCCTGAGGGATCAAGTCAACGGAATGTCATGTTTCATCATGGACAGGGAAGGAGAAAATATCACAGAAATGCTGATAGAAAGGATTCCATGCAATATGCATCCATTAATGTCATCAATGCCGTTGCTGCTGATTCACCAGATGAGGCTCAATCAGAGGGATCAGACGAAGAGGTTCCTGCTCAAGAAGTTGCGCACACAGACCTAAATGAAGAAGGTGTGCGCACACGTAATCAAAGGCTTACCCAAAATCTGGGTATTCCTTCAAGTAACCCACTTGCCCCTCTCCGAAAAGGATCCAATAAGAGGAAAGGAAAGAATCAGGTTACTTCTCACCCTTCCTCTGAAAGAGGTCAATCGCTCTCATTAGAGCAAAGGTTTGCACAACAGGAGGAAGAAATGAAAGAATTAAGAAGGTTGAATGCAAGAACTACTTCAGAGTAGTCTTCTTCTTAAGAATGCTGAAGTCCGACAGCCGAAGGAATTTGTTGTAACTACTGAGATGGATCAAGAATATCCTCCTTTATCAGTACACCCTCAGAGGTCTAATCCTACGGGTCAAACGCAACCACGGTTGGCAGCACTACCATTAGTTGCAGCACCAACCACCACGTCTGTCCAAGCTCCATTCATTGCACCTACCCAAAACCAAGTTCAACCTGACGTTTCTCAAAAGTTAATAACTACTATTGAGTCATTAATAGCTCGATTAGAAACTATGGATGGGAAACGGGCGCAAGTTCAACCTGAAAAGAAAGTTTACCCTGAATGGGTAGATTCAATTTCTCCTCCATCCAGTTTTGGAAACCCTATTTTCCCTACTTTCAATGGATCAGGCGACCCTGAACAACATTTGATGCATTACGTGTCTTGTTGTGATCCTATGATGGGAACTCCAGAGCAGCAAGAAGCAGTGAAACTCAGATGCTTCGTGCGAACCTTGCAAGGACCAGCTTTTGTCTGGTATACGAGCTTGCAATCCCGGTCCGTCATCGGATGAGAGGATCTTCGTCAAAAATTCCTTCTTCAGTTTAGCTCAACTTTGCCAAAAACGACAGTTTTCGATCTTAAAAACTGCAAGAAAAGGGAAAATGAAAGAGTCTCTGATTTCATTGCTCGTTGGAAGGGATTAACGTATTCCTTGAGTTTAGCACTCCCTCAGGAAGAATTGTTGCCAATCTGTGTGGCAAATTTGCGTGACGAATTACGCACGTCATTGATCCCTGTGAAATACACAGGAGGGTTTCGAGACCTTACTTCAATCGCTCAACAGATTGAAGATTCCCTTATACTGGCTAAGGTTAAATCTCGTGTAATTCCATCAGCTCCAGGAAGAAGAATGGGTAAAGCATAAACTGCTACAGTTATGCTTAAACAGGCACCTGTACCTATTTCTACTTCAAAACCTTCATCTTCTCGAAGGGCTCCACCTCCTGAACGTCAACAACAAAGGCTGTTTCGTCCAAATGATCAAAAAGATCAACGACGAAAACAATTTGAGGATATGAAGAGTAAAAACATACTCTTTCCGAAGTGAGAAAGTTCTGGTTACTTCATTTCAGCCTTGGAAAATAATTTTGTTCAATTACCAGTGCCGATGAGGCCAAACAAGGAAGGAGATGAAGACCATCCCAATTATTGTCCCTTTCATCAAATGTTGTGGCATCCCATCCAGGAGTGTTTTGTCTTTAAAGACCTCCTGCAAAAGATGGTCGACTTGGGACAAGTCAAATTGAAGGGTTCTTCAGCTCATGTAGCATGTATTACCGCTACAGATCCAGAGGAAGGAGGCGAGTGGCAGGAAGTCAAAAGCAAAACTGCGAAAAAATATGATGATTGGATGGTCAGAAAGACAATCAATCGGACCCATTCCATTTTGCGAACACAATTGAAGAAGCCAATTGTGTCTCCTACAAAATCTGCAGTAAAGCCTCCATCAAAAGACAAATCCTCAAAAGGGCAGTGCAATTCAAAGAAGAAAGAGGAATCAGGAGAAGATGAGTATGTATCAAAGCCTAAATTGTCTTTGACTCTGGCATATTTCATGCCATCTACTTCAAAGCCACGAGCACCGTCCCACCAAACAGCATAGCCTAAACAGGCTAACCAGGCAGAGTCTTTATCAGACGAATAGTTAATCTTTGGTTCTGTTAATATGATTCAATTAACAGATTCATATTCCAGTCTTGATGAGCCTGAATTCCCTGTATCAAATAAGGGAACCCGAGGAAGTTCTAGAGGTTCAGGATATAGGGGAAGACGTGGATCTTTCCGAAGCCACTACTCTAATTCTACCCCTGCTAGCACTGTATATGCAGCAGAAACTCGTGGTAGAGCCCTTCAGCGAGCTCAAAAAGAACAAGCAAGTTCTTCTGCCAATGGCCAACTCAGTTTCGGCACAGTTATTTTGGAAGACCGATTAAAGGTTCCATCTTCTTTATCTCAGCAATTAAATGGATCTAATCAGTCTAATTTTCCAAAACCAAGGATGTTTCCAACTTCAATACAAGATGCATCAGCTTCCAAAGCATCTCCTTCCAAGGTACCTGCTAAACCGCATATTCCTATTGGGAAACGCAGACATCTAGATCAAAAGTATGATATATTGAAACACTTGGCCCAAGTACCAGCCAAGTTATCAATTTTGGATGCTTTTAATCTGTCAAGAGATCTTCGGGAAGCACTCATCGAAGCTTTGTCAAGTCCTCAGGAGTTTGAAGCTGAAATTACTGCAGCTGAAATCTATCACATAGAGAATAATCCTGCGGAATTCCATGCAGTGATATCTTTTACTGATAAAGATGAAGATGATGTTGTGCATGGGCACATAAAACCTTTGTACTTATCTGGCAAAGTCAATGGTATAGATGTTCGAAGAGCTTTCATTGACAATGGTTCAGGATTCAACCTCATGCCCATTCGCACACTTCATCGATTGGGCCTCACGAAATCTGATTTATCTCCTTCTACCATGATGTTGCAAGGATATGATAAAAATGAACAAGAACCACTGGGAGAAGTTACGCTCAGAACTCAGTTTGGAGATCTTGTTTCCAATTCGGATTTCATGATTGTTGATCAGGACTCAGCTTTCAATATCTTGCTTGGAAGACCCTGGCTACATCAGCATGTAGCTATTCCGTCATCATACCATCAATGTCTCAAATACTATTTCGATGGTCAAGTTGGAACATTGTATGGTGATAAGGCCCCGTTCAAGACATGTGAGTCACAATACATTGAGGCGGAATTTTATCACATGAAGGGAAGAGAAAAATCTACAATGAAGGAAATTACCAAAGTTAATGCTCCATATGGTTTGGAAAAAATTCCAATAAATCCATTTTCACATGTGAGTACAGATTATGTATTACCTATCAGTCAAATTGACAAAATAGGCCCAAATCAAGATACTCTTATGGAAAGATCCATAATGTCAATTACGGCAATCGATCCAGACAACATGGGAGAAATTGGTAACTTACCAAGCAGTGATGAAAGCATAAGTGGTGACGTTTTCATTTCGTCTGCTGAAATCCAACAATTCTATACTTCACTAATCAGGCCAGAAAAAGTTATAGCAACACCAGAGGTGAATATTGATGTCGATTCTCAATCCATCATCTCCTCTTTATTTCTCAAAGAAGACCCTTTATCATCAATAGGGTTAGAAATGGAAGCTTCTTCTTCAAAATGTGAAAATTTTGACATCTCTTATGATCATGAGAATTTCGTTTTTTCATCTACTTTGCAAGTAGAAACGGAAGAAATAACACATGATGAAGAGGAAGAGGAAGATCTTAGAGATGCTACTCCAGCATTTGAAGAGGGTATCTCTACCACTGTGGATGAACTCAGAGAAGTAAATCTGGGTACAGAGAAAGATCTACGCCCCACTTTAATTAGTGCGGCCATGACCCTTGAAGAGCAAGAGATGTATATTTCTTTTCTAAAGAAAAATAAAGATATTTTTGCTTGGAATTATACAGAGATGTCTGGCCTTGATCCTGATGTTGCCACCCATCATTTGGGTTTGCCAAAAGAATATCGAGGATTCAAGCAAGCCGCGAGAAGAACACACCCAACCTATGCTTCCAAAATCGAGGCTGAAGTGGATAAGCTTATCAAAGCTAACTTCGTCAGAGAAGTTCAATATCCCAAGTGGTTGGCTAATATTGTCCCTGTAAAGAAGAAGAACGGACAAATTAGGGTTTGCATCGATTTCAGAGATCTTAATCGGTATTGTCCTAAAGATGATTTCACAATTCCGATTACAGAACTCTTAATTGATGCGACGGCTGGCTATGAAGTACTTTCTTTCATGGATGGATATTCTGGATATAATCAGATCCTAATGGCCCTAGAAGATGAGTAATATACAGCCTTCAGAGCTCCTCAAGGTGTGTTTTGTTACCGGGTGATGCCCTTTGGTTTAAAGAATGAAGGTGCAACATATCAACGCGCCATGCATCGTATCTTCAAACCTTTTCTAGGGAAGTTTGTTGAATGCTATGTAGATGATTTGGTGGTTAAATCCAAACAACGTTTTGATCACTTGGCTGATTTGGAAGTCGTATTCCACAAGCTTCGACAACATAATTTGAAGATGAACCCCTTAAAATGTGCTTTTGGGGTAACCTCAGGAAACTTCCTCGGCTTTGTTGTACGCCATCGTGGCATTGAAGTCGATCCTGAGAAGACCAAATCAATCCTTGGTATGTCACCTCCTCAGAATTTGAAAGAATTAAGAGGACTTCAAGGAAACTTAGCCTATATTGGCCGTTTCATCGCCAATTTGGCAGGCAAAAGTTTACCCTTTACCAAATTATTGAAGAAAGGAGTCACTTACCAGTGGACTGAAGAATGTCTAGAAGCATTTGATGTTCTCAAGAAATACCTCTTGAGTCCACCAGTACTCATGCCACCTGTTGAGGGTAGGCCTCTTATCCTCTATGTGACGTCTTTAGAGCGATCATTGGGTTCCTTTCTCGCTCAAAAGAATGATGCTGGGAATGAAAATAGTCTCTACTATCTCAGTAGAACTATGCTTGAAGCAGAAACCCGGTATTCGAGTATTGAAAAGTGCTGCCTAGCATTAATCTTTGCAGTTCAGAAACTGAGACACTACCTGCAACATCACGAGGTCCAATTGGTATCTCGTAATAATCCACTCAAATTCATCCTTAGTCGTCCAATGCTTACAGGACGTCTGGCAAGGTGGGCGGTTATTCTACAGAAGTTCGACATCCAGTATGTGTCTCAAAAGGCAATTAAGGGCCAAGCTCTGGCTGATTTCCTAGCTGAACATCCTTCAGTGGAAGACACGTATTCAGATATCGAACTCCCTGATGAGGAAGTTTTCTCTATTCAAGAGAGTCCTCAAACATGGGAAATGTATTTCGATGGTGCTTCTAGAAGTCCAACAGGGAAGAAAATGGAAAATCCTAAATTCAACAAAGTTGGTTTAGGAATTGTGCTCATTTCTCCAGATAAGGCAGTGTTACCTTATTCCTTTTTGTTGTGGGAAGGTGGTACCAATAATGAAGCTGAATACCAAGCTCTCATTACAGGCTTGGAGTTAGCGCTTCAAGCACAAGTGAATCACTTAAAGGTGAAAGGTGATTTAGACCTGGTAATAAAACAAGTCAATGGGGATTATGCCATCAGAAAAGAAGAATTAATCCCTTTGTATGATTACGTCAGAGAGTTAATGTTGGAATTCCCTTCAGAACCGACATTTTCTTATGTCCCAAGATCACAAAATTCTCAAGCTGATGCACTGGCTAATATAGCCACAGCTTTAGCAGATCCAAATCGGGACGAAACAACCATCTGTATTTCCCACCGTCGTGCAATTTCACCTTATGTTCAAGTCAGAACAGAGGAAATTAATGAAATTAGTCCCATTCCTGAACCGTATGGTCATACTACAGGATGGATGTCACCTATCAAGGAATACCTTCAAAATGGAACACTTCCACCTGATAGAGCCGAGAAAGAACAAATTCGGCGACGTGTGGTCAATTTTACTCTTTATGATGGTCCAAACCACCTCGAGAAAATTCTCTACAAACGTGGTATTGATGGAGTTATCTTCAGATGTATTGATGGTGAAGAGACAATGGCTGTCATAAAAGAAGTGCATGCAGGAGTCTGTGGTGCCCACTAGTCTGGACATAGACTGTCTGATCAAATTCGAAGGCTTGGATACTTCTGGCCTTCAATGATACAAGATTGTGTTAATTTCACAATGAAGTGTCATTCATGCCAAGTATATGCCAAATTCATTCATCAACCTCTAGAGTTGCTTCATACATCTAAATACTCATGGCCATTTTCCACAGGGGGAATGGATGTGGTGGGACCTTACCCTTCAGCTACGGCCAAGCAGTTTAAGTACATTCTTACTGCTACTGATTTCTTTTCCAAATGGGCAGAGGCAGTACCTCTCAAAGAAGTCAGTTCTAAATGCATTGTTAGCTTCATCAAGTCTAACATCATTACTAGATTTGGTGTCCCTCATACCATATTGACGGACAACGGCACCAACTTCTCTTCTTCTGAGGTAAAGAAATTGTATCAATAATACAACATTATGTCCAACCATTCAACTCGATATCATGCAGCGGCTAATGGCCAGATAGAGGCCTTCAACAAGACTCTTTCAAATATACTGCAAAAGATGGTGGATAAAGATAAGTGGTCATGGCCTGATAAACTCTTTCATGCTTTATGGGCTTATCGGACTACCACTCGCAATGCAACGCGGTCTACTCAATATTCATTGGTATATGGAATAGAAGCAGTCTTGCCAATTGAAGTTAAATTGCCCTCACTCAGAATAGCCATTTGTGATCAGTTATCAACAGATGAGCAATCCCAAAAGCGGTTGAATGAATTGGAACAGTTAGATGAGAAAAGATTGTGCACTTTGCACCACTTGGAAATCTATCAGAATCGGATAGCACGAGCTTTTAACAAAAAAGTTCGTCTTCGTTCATTCATTCAGGGAGAATTGGTATTGGTTCTCAGAGCACCAATGATACCAGGAAAGAAGCCTCCCAATCTTGAACCAAAATGGGAAGGACCTTATTCAATACATAAGGTCTACTCCAATGGAGTGTATTCTCTGATCTCAATGGATGGAGAACACATCACGACTCCAACTAATGCCAGATTTCTGAAGAAGTATTTTGTATAAACACAAAATATTGTTCCCAGATCCAAAACAATCACATTAGATCATACTTTAGTCCTACAAGACATTAAACTGTTATTATGTCTTATCTACATGACATTAAACTGTACAGAAGATCCTGTATTTTGTCCGAGATGACATTAAACTATATTGTGTCCTAGAAACATGACATTAAACTATGTGGCACTTTCATCGTCCAGCATGACGTTAAACTGTAAAAAGTCCCCAGAACTGATATCCTCATATTGGTTCACCTTAGTCCTTGCTATATGACGTTAAACTATACAGCAATGGTCCAGTATGACTTTAAATTGCAACTTCGTCCCACATGACATTAAACTGTGAAAAAGTTCCCTAAACCGTCCAGCATGACCTTAAACTGCATCATCCCTGGTCCATGTATATGACCATAAATTATTTGCAAATCCCTTATGTCCAGCAAGACATTAAACTGTGACGTCCTAAACTACATGACGCTAAACTGTATAAAAGTCCCTCACGTCCGAAAAGACGTTAAATTATATAATCATCAAAGGTCCAGCATGACATTAAACTGCACCATCCACGGTCCATGAATATGACCTTAAACTATTCACACTTTCGTCCAACATGACATAAATGGTGTGTTATTTTGTCCATACGACATGACATTAAACTGCACAGTCCCCCTTTCGTCCAATATGACGTTAAACTATTTTATCCCCATTGTCCTAACTACATGACGCTAAACTGTACAGAAAATCCTTGATAGGTCCTACATGACATGAAACTGTATTTTGTCCCTGCTACATGACACTAAACTGTGCAGCACCAATAGTCCTAACTGCAAGACTTTAAACTGCATAGTCCCTTTTTTATGTCCTACATGACATTAAACTGTGCATCGTTAAGGTTGTTATTACCTCTTGTTTCTAACACCGAGTATGACTCACGTGAGCTTAGAGCGAACATCAACCATAACATTCCCTTTGGGCCACTAACCATGTGTAAGTCCCAACAATATTTTTTTAGATCATTATCCACAAGAACAACTTGATCATTAATTCATTATTTAATTGAACTACACGGACTTTGATCCTCGCCCTCCAGGCTGGGTATGTAGGCAACCTCCCAGCGTTCAAGCCCAAAAACAATCTCTTCACATCGGTTCACCACAACCTCATATGATGTTGATTTGTGAAACCGCCCCTGGAATCAATATCTTTACATTGATTCACTTTCGTCCTTGTTATATGACGTTAAACTATACAACACTTTTGTCTGGTACGACAATAAACTACAATATTCTTTGATTCCCTCATTTGAGAAGGAACCATTATTGACATTGATTTTTTTTCAATCATGTTTCATTTCAAAAGACTACATGCATACATGGTAATGCCTAAACTTTTTATCTCAGGTTAAACCATCATTGCACTAAAGTCCCCTTTCACCCTTCACATGTACGAACCAAATTTGTACAAAGGGTAGTTCTAGAACTACGTGGACTTGATTCCCATCCTTATGGGATACGTAGGAACATTCGAGTGTCCCTCGAATCCAGTCCCAAGTCTTTTGGGCCTAACCCCAAATTTCACTTTCAGTCCCTTGGCTGAAAATTCCTCATGAAAACACACACTGTGTATTCGTTATTATGGTCCTAATTCTATGACCCTAAACTAAGATCACTCATACTTTCATCCTGCACGACGTTAAACTGCATTTCAAGAACTACGTATGGATTGATTCTCATTCTTATGAGATACGTAGTGAAGTCCAAGTTTCAATTCAGGACCCAGCCACAACATGATTATGGTTTTCATTGACCTATGTATCTCTATATACATTGGACAATACCCATCTTTATGTGTTATAATCCTAACCTTAAATATTTTTAGATCTTCATAACCCTTTTCATGACTTCTAGTCACAAAAATGTCAAACTTATGAGAATTCTTTTGCCTAACTATGCAGCACGTGCCCATAGGTGGCCTTGCATAAACAGTCCACATAACAGACTTGTCAGCCAAAAGATGCTATTCATTTGACCATGCAGCCAATGCCCATAGGTGGCCCTGCATATTTCAACCCCCTAACGGGTTTTGTTAAATAATAGTAACTTCATTCTTGGGAAGAATGCCTCTTTTGTCCTTATTTGTCTTAAACGAAAATATGCAGGGATCCGAAAAAAATAGCCATCCTTAACATATTTGTCCCATATCCTTTTTCATGATCTAAAAGTATTCAAGTCTATGGTTTATTCTTCTTCCCTATGTTTGGGTCACACCTTCGTAGGAGTGATATTCATCCAGTTCTTCGATATTCTTGTTTGGAAATATCTTCTCCATATTCAAGTACCTCTTTCCATACAAAAAACTCTATACTTTAGAAAATTTGAATCTCCATAAACTTTCACTGGCTTTTAGCACTAGGAAAGTAACTTTTTGAGAGTTCTTTTCGCCTGACTATGCAGCACGTGCCCATAGGTGGCCTTGCATAAACAGTCCACATAACAGACTTGTCAGCCGAAAGATACTATTTATTTGACCATGCAGCCAATGCCCATAGGTGGCCCTGCATATTTCAACCCCCTAACAGGTTTTGTTAAATAATAGTAACTTCATTCTTGGAAACTACATCTTCTAATGCCTTTTATCTCTTTTTCATATCATTCCTCAGATTCAAATATTCTTAAGCCATAGTTTACATATTTTCTCTCATACTTGAGTATGGTAATATGTTTTCAGATAAATTGTCAAGGAATTGAATCCATTTTAATCCATTTTGGTCAAAGCTATTTCGACCTTAAACATTAGCCCCTTTATGTCTGGCATGCATGACTTTAAACTGTCCACAAAAGACAAAGGAACTCTGAATAAAAGTCAAGTTCCAGCACACTTGCGCACTTCCCTCTGTGCCCTAAAGTCTTGCGCGACCCCTTTTCCTTTGGATGTATTCGATTTCCTCAGAGTCAAATCCTCATTTCTCTCCGGATCCAACTCTGAGGGGGGACTTTTGTTGACGCTCCTTTCATCACAGAATCTAATAATCGGAAAAGGGGAATATCTGAGTCCAGTGTGATTCATCCTTTGAAGAAACATCAAAAATCGACAAAGGGATGAACAAGGAGAACATTTCCCATAGGTCGCGCAAGTTCCCTCATGGTCGCGCAAGTACACTTTCGCGCCGCCTAGTGGTCGTGCAAGTCTACTTGCGCGATGCCTTATGGTCGTGCAAGTGACTTGCACGACCTAAAGTGATAACAGCCCAGTAACTGCTCGGGGTCTTCTTTTTCCTATAAATAGACCCTGTGGGCCCCCCATTCGAGAGGATCTTTTTCCAGAAACTCGGATTGAAGATCCCGACGCCCAAGTCTCTTCTCAAAGCTTCAGGAACACTTATAAGGTAATTTTTTACCTAGAACGGAAGATCTAAAGAGAAGAAGGAAGGCCTAAGTGTTGAAACTTATCAAACACTTGCGCGCCGACTTATTTCCTTCAATATAACTTGCGCGTTCCTTTTCTGGAAGAACCTCGAGAACATTCTAAAGGGTTTAAAAAAGAGTCGCTCAAGTATTTCATTGCTGGTTGAAAATCGCGCAAGTACACTATGTGTCGCGCAGGTATACCTGCGTGACCAACACTTGCGCGCCCACGGAAGACTTGCGTGCCTTGCAAGACTTGTGCACCCCTATCTTTTTGGGTGCCCATCTTGCCCATTTTTACCCCTCTTAATCCATTTCACCTTTCCTTTTCAAGATTCAGTCTTCAAGACACTCTTCAAAGCCATTTATGGCATGATTTCTTGATTTGACTTTCTTATCTGAAAGGAATTCTGTGGAATCTCTCTCAAAGTCTAGTGATTTAAATATCCTTATGTCACTAAAATACGGAGAGTTAATTCATTCAACCTCATCCTTTAAGATGAGAGAATCTTAACCTGGGTATCCTTTTCAGGAATAATCCCCAGTTATAAAACCTTTAATCTGGGCATCCTCCTCAGGAGTAAGCCCCAAATTCTTAAAGTTCCCAACCTCAAATATGGGCATCCTCCTCAGGAATAAGCCCCAAACCTTAATCCCTAACCTGGGTCTCTTTTTTCAGGAATAAGACTCAGTCATAACCTTGGGTCTCCTTTTCAGGAATAAGCCCCAAGTTCCCTTAAATTTCTCTTAACCAGTCATAATTTACCTTTGATTTGGGTTTCCTTTTCAGGAGTAAATCCCAATCATAAGTCCCCTCCTAACTTGGGAATCCTCCTTAGGAGTAAGCCCCAAGATTAGAGTATTCAAATCTCCATGAAGCAGATATAACTTCATGGACCCTGTTCATGGATTTTCTCCCTAAAAGTAAATCCTAAACCTTCATCTATCTGGGCAGTCATCCATACATAAGCCCCAAACAAATTCTTATGATTGCATCTTTTATGGCACAATTGTCTAAATTTTTACCAATACCTCTTGTTTCTCACACCGAGCATGAATCATGTGATCTTAGAGTGTAAAAGTAATTATGACATTCATCTTTGAGCCATCAATCATAAACATCATACTCCATAACTCGAACTACGTGGGTTCTGATTCCTTTTCCAAAACAAAGGATACATAGGTAGCCCATTTATGGGTTCGATCCCAACTTTGAAATAATCTCTATCCTTCTGAATGATGATAAACTTCAAGTGCCCCACTGAGTGGCTTTAAAACCAGCCTGGTCATCATAATGACCAAGAGACTTTTATATAAATGTTTTGAAGGATACCATTGACCAAGAATCTCTAAATAGATATAGATGATTCTCTATTGATGAAGAACCTCGAATACATATAAATGATTCTCTAAATTTATTGAATATTTAATCATTGATTGTTAAAACTAAAGAACATTTTATACTTGGTAATGTAATAAGGATTCACGAACATAACTTAAATCTATAAAGAGAGTCCTGGAGTAGACAATAATTCCCCTCAAAAAGGTGTGATGAGTCCGACCTCCCATCCTCTCGACCAATACAAATTCCTAAGCCTCATTAGTCCACAAGCTAATTAGCGCCTGCCTTTGGAAAGTAGGTCCAAACGGATGTGGAATCATTGGATGTTTTCGGTTCTACGAACAAACCCGTTAGAAACCGATCGGAACGTTTGAATCTCTCGTCGAGGAGGTCATCCCCGGATTCCGTGTGAAACAATCACATTTGTATAGATGGGTTTGGAAAGGGATCCCCCTAAGGCATTGATTGCTTTGGCATCAGCATCCAACACTCTATGCTCAGCTTCTGATAATGCATCACTATTAATATCAGATGTGATACCACACATCGCTGCTGAAAACACATCCTTTCCCAATGATCGGAAATAGTGTTGCATTCAATTCTTCCATATCTGAAAATTACATCCGTTGAAGATCAGAATCCCTTTATAATTAGTGACCTCCATTGAGAGAAGAGAAAATATCAACCTCTCCCTCTGATACCAATTATTAGGTCCACAAGGCTGAATACCCTGAGAGGGGGGGGGGTGAATCGGGGTATGACTAATTTTAAATTAAAGCTCGTTCTGATCTTGTTTCGCTATTAATAAAAACACTCTTCTCTCTCTTTCCCGTTGCACAATATAAACAGAAAGTAAAGCATGCACAAGACACAACAATTTTTACTTGGTTCACCGTTAAGGGCTACATCCAAGGAGAATACGCCGACAAGTTGTCAGTCGTTACAAATTCCACAAAACTTCACTAGATGTGGATTTACAAGGTTTGGGCACAATCACTCCATCCCAAGATCACTGCCTGTACAATGATTAGGGTCATCTCACTACTTTCCCAAGAGTCACTCCCTATTTCTCTCTCTCTCTGGATCACTACTGGTGGAGAGGATCACCTTTTTCCTCTCCCTTTTCTCACTACTCCGGAAAGGATCCACTCACAGTTTATGGACTTGTAGTTCTCCTCATTTGAATGAAAGAATGAATCCTCAACTGTTGACAGATGCTATATTGAAGTTCAATGTTCATCCACATATGAATATTATTTACCACAGATGTTCTCGGCAAATTCTAACTTTCACGCAACCCTAGGGTGACTTGTCTTTAACCAGTGCACAACCTCTGCTATCGTTGTGGAAAAACCAACCTGCGCGCCACACCTGCTGGCCAAAACGTGCGGGCCAAACCCTGCTGGTCGAAACCTGCTGGCCAAAACATGCTGGCCAAAACCTGCTGGCCACAACCTCCTGGCCAAAACCTGATGGTCGATAACCTGCTGGCCACAACCTACTGGCCCCAACCTGTTGGCTGAAACCTACTGTTAGTAACCTACTGTCTGTAACGTGCATGCCACAACCTGATGTCTGTAACCTGTGCACCACAACCTGATGTTCGTAACCTGCACCCCACAACCTACTGTCTGTAACCTACGCACCACAACTTGATGTCTGTAACCTGCGCGCCAACACCTGCGCGCCCAAAACATCCACTTGTGTGCTCAGAGCTCGGATTGTTTCTAATTTTTGAGCTCATTGAGAAATGAGGAGAGTATCCTTCTATTTATAGACATTTTGAGAACTTGGGAGTCACACTTGCGTGCCACACTTGTGCACCACATTATTACTTGCGTGCCTCTTTCATTCCTTTTCCATATTTTGATATGATGATCTTGAAATATGACTTGTGTGCCATACTTGTGCGCCACACTTGCGCGCCATACTTGTGCTCCACTTTAGTACTTGCGTACCAAAACTTGCGCGCCACTTTTGGACTTGCGCACCAAAACTAGCGTGCCACTTTTGGACTTGCGCACCAACACTTGCGCGCCACTTTTAGACATGCACGCCAAAATTTGCGTGCCATTTTTGGACTTGTGCACCACTTTTCCTTTTCCAAATTTTTGATGTTCTGAAAACAAAAAATTCATGGCATAAAACATTAGAAACCACCTTAACAAAATATCACAACTCCCTTTTCCAAAAACACTTTTCCCCATTCTACAGGAAACCCCCTTTTGTCAACAGTTTGAGTCATTGAAACTCACTTTGTCAGTAAACACAACATGGAGTCCTGCATCGTCAACAAACACAATCATCTCAAAAAATTATTCAATGATACTTTGAGGGATTTTTTCCCAACAGGTTAAGCAATATGAATATTTATAATAACTAATATGGATATTTAGTGTAAATATAATGTCTAACGATCATAAAAAAAGTGATTATTTCAAGATAATGTTAATGATTATAAAAAATAATCAAGAAAGCTAATTTTAATACCTTCCCTAGTAAAACTGATCGTAAACTATCCATATAAAGAATAAGGATGGCATCATTAAAATATATACCTAGTGGATTATATTTAAAATAAAATTTTTTAACATTCATGAAAAGAAATATCATAAAAATATTTTTTAAAACATTCTTGAGGAAAACATCTTTTTAACCTTGAAAATAACGATTAAAAAAACTATGAGTATCCATGATATTAGGAAAAGAATCTTCCTTAAAAAATAACCTTTTAAACATGTAAAGGGGTCTTCAAAGAAATGATTTGTCATGATGGTGGGAAAGTTTTTTTCTATATGAGTACATTAACACAAATATTTCATTTTCATTTTTGTAAGTAAAGTAAAAATTACCTTGTTTGGAAAATGATAGTAATATTACTTTTAAAACATTTTCTAAAAATACAATTATGGGTAAAAATAACTTTCAAAATCATAGTATACCATTTTTGAAATTGTTTTTAGAAAAAATGGATTTGGAAGAAAAATTATTTTCGACCGAATATAGAAATAAAGTAGGATATTATTAAAAACATTTTCCCAAATCAGTTTAAGTAATAAAGAGAGAAAAATGATACTATTATTTGAAAACTTCATAAATAACCATATTATAATTAAAATAAATTGTTTTATTAGAAAATTATCAAATAATTTCTTGAATGTAAATTCAAGTATAAACAATCCCGATTTAAATGGGTTTGAAACATAAATATCTGACCACTTTGATAACTTTTGAATTGTAAGCCCCAATAAAGGAATAACATAAAATGAAACATTAAATACAATGAATATAAATATATTCATGATATAACATATCAAAGGGGAATTATATACAACTTATAAATGAAGATAGTTCTATAACATGACATATGTCCTAAAGAAGACAATTTGAGACAAACAGACCTTACAATGATTATAACGTTGAAGTGAGAATTAATCAATGAATCGATTATGCATATCAAATGTAAATCCATATAAAACAAGTTTAAATACAATATAATATAATAAAAATTAATTAAACACATAATCATATAATATCAAATATAATGAAGAAGATATATAACCAAATGAAAAGAAATTGAGTTATCAAATTCTTTACCACTTAGTAATTTTCCTTTCAAATACTCTTGGATGAAATAATTAAAATTATAAATTTAAAATACAATGAATTATGAATTATAATGATATTACATGTAAAATTGGTATTATATACACCATATAATGAAATTAGGTGGAAAACATTACCATATGCCTCAATGAAAGGAAATTAAGACAAAATCACTTACATCACACTTTCTTTTGGATGAACATAATTTAACCTCATGTATAATTGTTATAATCATGTTTTTAAATTATTATATAACCTTTTTCATGTTTATAATATCATATATGATCCTCATATAACATATTACCACTTATTCATTAATAATCTTTTATTATTATTGTTGTTTTGGGTGTTAATTGTCTTGATTTCTCATGCGTGTTTTGTCATGAAAGTTCATGTTATTGTATATAGGGTATGGTTACATCATATACAAAATTATATTATTGTTAAAAATATAACAATTACTTATTGGTCCCATTTTTAAAACCATTCTTAAAAGTTGGACATGGAAAATGAATCACATCATTTCGTGGAGACAGTAAGTCATACGTACGCAGGAGAAACGATATCATTTATTAATAGGTGAAAGGGTAAATAAGTGGGTGATATATTAATTTTACAATATAAATATCATGTCATTTATATAATATATATTCATTAAATTTATCCTTATTACCTTCCATGTAAAGCTTAAGTGAAAAAGGATTGACATCACTTCACGAGGCGGTAGTCTTCCGTACACACGAGCGACGTTATCGTATTTTAATAAAAATGGAAATTAAGAAAATATATGTGATATTAAAATTAAAAAAGTATAATTATATCATTAATATTTTATATATACATTAAATCCATCATTATTTACAACTTTGAGAGGTGTTGATGGAAAATGAGTCACATCGGTTCGCGTGGCGGCAGACCGCCATACACACGATCGATAATTTCATTTCCCTTTTTATTGAAGAGGAGAGAGATATAGGTTATTAATTTTACATAATAAAATCTTATTATATGGTAGATATTTTTGTTATCATATCATTATGGTTGAATAATATTTTAAGGATGTGGAAGAATAAATAAAATAAAAATACTTGTTTAAGAACATCACCTCTCCTTTGGATGACCTCTTTTGGTTTACACCAAAAGCCTTACTAGATTGAGTTTATGATTAAAAAATGACTCTAGGATGTTTTAATGGAAGTAATAAAGTTATTTTGGTAGGTTTATTCCAAATCAATGTGTTATGGGATTTTGAAAAGGAGAGTAGAAGGGTGCCCTTTTATAGGGGAGGAGGAGTGACATTCATGTAAATACACAAAACTATTCAATAATGGGAGGCCACTCTCAATACAGGTACCTCCAAAATTTTTAAATAAAGGATTAGAGTAAATATTAATCCAATAAAAACCTATAATATTCAAAATAAACTTGTTTTAAACATGATATTTCACTTAACTATTTAGTTTAACCCCCCCGGTAAACCGGTATTAACATTAACTTATGTAATAGATTTTTACTATTTTTTCTATTCATTATAATAAAAAATAGATTTTAAATTGCTACATAATTTTAATTATTTTTATTCCAAATATAAAATTCATTTTAAAAAATTTAATTCCCAGAAGTGGCAGGATTTAATTTAATATTAAACCAGATAACATGTCAAAAAACGGTTTTAAGAAATATATTTTTTCAGGCATAAGGTGATCTTATAATAACTATATGAAATTTATAAATAAATAAATTAATATAAATTATTATATATATATAATAAACCCTAATTTAATATCAATATAATTATTTCAAAAATTATTTTCATTTTATAAAATATCCAAAAATTAATTATAATATTTTCTCACAAAAGTAATTAAAACATTTTTGAAGAAAGCGTATTTTTTATAGGATAAAATGTATTTATTAAAAGTTTAGTGCTTATTTATTAAGAATTTATCAATAAATTTTTATTGGGTGGGAAATTTATATATATATTATAATGTATTTAAGCCTATTCTTACCCTTCACTTCCACATCTAGGTTATCATGGTCATATTTAAATAATATATTTTGTGGGTTGTTTAAGCTCGGTGTTATGTGTCGTATAAGCTATAGAACACAATTTTCATCTTTTAAAATCTCAGGGTTTAGTGTACCATAATCCATTAAAGATATTAAATTTATTGAAAATAAATATAATATAAAATTTTGGGGTGTTACACTCAGTGTTTCATGAGTTCTTGGATCCGTTTTTGGTAGTGTTCGTTGATGATATCTTAGTATATTAGAGATCATAGAAGGATTATACTGATAATTTAAGGGTTTTTTATACCCTTTGATGAAATAATTTTTATATTAAGTTATCCAAGTATATGATCTGGACATGATAGGTGCATTTAAATAGACATTTCATGTCTCAATATGGTGTAGTTATAGATCATTCAATGATTGGAGTTGTTTTTCTTGGAAGAACCCAAGAATATTACATATGTGCATAATTTTCTTGATCGTATAGGATATTAGGTAAGTTCAATGTCTAATCAGTTGTTTCGTCACTTGGAAATGGAGATAAACTCTTTTGTTTTAAGGTTCAAACTTTCCAATCGGTTTCTAACGGGTTTATTCGTAGAACCGGAAACACCCAATGATTCTATATCCATTGGACATACTTTCTAAAGGTCAGTGCTCATTAGTTATGGACTGATGAGAATTAAGAATTTTCATTGGTCAAGAGGAAGGGCGGTCAGGCTCATAACACCTTTTTTAGGGGAATTATTTCCTACTATGGGACTCTCTTATTGGTTTAATATATGTTCAAGAATCATTATTAATTCTCTAAGAATTGAAAATGAGATTTCCTTAAGATTTTACAATCAATAATTGATATGTGTGAGATTTAGAGAATCATTTCTATGTATTTGAGATTCTTCATCGATAGAGAATCATCCATGTGTATTGGAGGTTCTTTGTCAATGGTATCCTTTAGTACATTATGTAAAGATATCTTGGTCATTGTGAAGGCCATACTTGTTTTAAAGCTACTCAGTGAAGCACATGGAGTTTATTATCATCCAGAAAGACATGAATTATTTCAGAGTTGGGATCGTACCCACATATGGGCTACCTACATATCCTTGTTAAAAAAAACCCATGTAGTTTGGGAATTTGGATATAGTTTAACATCATATAGGACAGATGATAATTAATGAATGATGGGATTAAACCTTAGAAAGGCTTCCTACATACTCTACTTTTGAGGCAGCGATCAAAGTCCACGTAGTTCAAATGAAGA
Source organism: Viscum album (assembly GCA_963277665.1). Taxonomy (NCBI): domain Eukaryota; kingdom Viridiplantae; phylum Streptophyta; class Magnoliopsida; order Santalales; family Viscaceae; genus Viscum; species Viscum album. The sequence goes on from OY728158.1 coordinate 1,791,995,304, forward strand.
AGTGTGGGGATTATGTATAGTTAACGGCCCATGAAGATGTGTCACAGTTACTTTTAGACGCTAAGCTCGCATGAGTCATGCTCGGTGTGAGAAATATGAGGTATCAGTAAACCTAATGATTGTGCCACGAAAAGGTGTAGTAACAAGGAATGATGTGGGGATTATGTATGTAAAACTTCCCAATTAGATTAAAACTAGGACTTACTTCAGAGAAGAAGCCTAGAAACAAGGTCCATAAAGTTATTTGTACTTTATGGAGATTTGGGGACTTAACTTGGGGTTTACTGTTAAGGAGGATGCCCAAATGAAAGGGGATTTATGATTGGGGCTTACTTATGAGAAGTATTCCCATATCAAAGATCCTCTCATCTTAAAGGATGAGGCTGAATGGAGGAAATCTCTAACTGTAGTGACATAAAGTTATGTAAGTCATGAGGTTTCCGGAGATTTTCCACATAATTCCTTTCAGATAAAAAGTCGATCAAAAGAACCATGCCATAAATGGTTTTAAAGAGGGTTTTGAAGGCTAAATCTTGAAGAGGAGAGGTGGATTTGAAGAAAAGAGGTGAATAGGAAGGAGGCGTGCAAGTATTGGTCTGAGGCGCAAGTCCTGGTCATGCAAGTAGACTTGCGCGACATGAGTTCACCTTGGGAAATGGATAATACATAGGTAATACTTGGGTCAAAATTAACTCAATCCCTTAGTATTAACCCTATATGGTTCCAGAAGGGCGGCGCACAAGTTCCCATGAGAGGGAAAGGTGACGCACAAGTGTCTTCATTTATCGTAAAGGCTGGACACTTAGGCATGCAAGTATTGATGAGTTCTAATACTTCGGCCTTATTATTCTTCTTTAGATCTTCCGTTATAGGTAAAAAAATACCTTATAATTGTTCGAAAGACTTCAGACAAAGACTTGGGTGCCCAGAGCTCTGAATCTGATTTCTGGAAAATCCATCCTCGAAAATGAGGGCCCACAGGGGTATCTATAGGCCACCTGAGATAAGGGTGAAATTTCAATGTGGGCGCACATGTGACCTGTGCGCCTCCATCTTGCGCATAAGGGACTTGCGTGCCTCCATCTGGCGCAAAAGTGACTTACGCGCCCAAAGGTTGGCGCACAAGTAACTTGTGTGCCTTAATGACTTTGTCAAATTTTGATGTTTCTTTGCACTGTTTTCATGAGGTATTATTTTTTTTCATTCTTTGGACTCTGTGATGGAATGAAGCATCAATAAAATTCCCCCCTAAGAGTTTGTTCCAAAAAAGGAAAGAGGATTGGACTCTGAGGTGAAAGAGAAAAAAAAGGGATTTGGGGCGCGTAGGTTGCGGCGCGCAGGTTATAGCGCACAGGTTACGGCGAGCAGGTTTGTGGGATCGTCTATATATATGGTCGTCACATCGCACAAAGAATCATGCTTCAAAATCTTTTGATCTCCCTTCACACAAGTATTCTCTCTCGTCGTCTGTTCGCGCTTATGTTCATGTCGCGCTTCTGCAGTGGGTTTCTGAATTTCGCGCCATCACTAGCCTGGTAAAACTTGTGCGACTGGCTGGACATGCGCGACAAATTGGGACATAAACACCTTAATGAATTTGCCATTTTTTTATTTCTTCACTAATATTTCATGAAAATCAACTTACTTAAAAGTTAATTTTTTGATCTTTGTAAAGATTCAATGGATCCAAGGAAGAATGGATCATCTAATGAGTTGGCTAGCAAAAGAATCAATGACATGACGAAGTTCATCGGCCACGATTATTATATCGTCTGTGAAAGAATGCTTCTATATTTGGACAAGTATTTGAAGAAGTATCATGTCGATTTCCCACACAGCATCTACCTATCATTGAATGGTCATGGTCATCTTCTGGAGGTCAACATTCCAAAGCTGAAAAACACTGTCCTGCACTCCTGGTTCCAGAATTATGCGAACTTTTCTTCAGAAAACATCTCAGTCGCAGTATACTAAGTTAATGTCGAGACAATGGAGAGGGAATATATAATGCATCACATCCCTTGTGCTCCAGATCTGAAACCTCAAAAGCTCGAGTTACAGCCAGATTGATATCCTTCCATTTTCTGAAACTCTCAGATGGATCAGTCCATGGACTGGAAGAAGAATTGGGATTTCCGTCCCGGAGGAGGTGTACAACCGACCTGGATGTGGGCATACTGGGTGAGACAAACCTGTGAAGAGTTTGTCGATGACCTAAAGGGATCTGGCATATATGAAGCCGTCTGGGATGGGCAGACATATGTCTACAGGAATGTTGATTTTGTTCCAAATCTCATCAGTTGTTTGAGCCCGGAAACCAATTCTTTCCATATGATTCATGGACAATAGGTATCAGCTTGTGGGATGTCTACAAGATCTCAAGGGATCCAATTTTGGGAGATATGTATGATGAGTTTATACCTCCGAAGGTGACGTGGAATGATTCTGAAAAGACTCTGGCTATAGCTTGGGAGTTGATGAAAATCTTTTACAAGCTCAAGAATTCATTTTCCACAAAAACTAGTTCTAGAAATGATATTTATCCAGTGGAGTGGATGGATATATTTCTCATCTAGTAGAAGGATAAGGGGCCCACCTGTACACATCTTACTAGCTTCCCCATAGTAGAGAAGAGGGGTTATCCAGGCACATTTGGGCCAACTTTGGAGGCAGGAGAGTTTGAAAAGTGGGATATGAAGTGAATCAGAGAGTTCTAGAGAAGACCCGGCTGGCAGGATTCTTATACTTGTGGCTCAGCATTTATCTTCTGCCTATTCGAGATTCAAATGGAGGTGTGAGGACAGGGACCTTCATTGTTGCAGCCAAGCTGGCTGAGAGGAAAATGGTTGGGTTGGCCACCCCGGTTTTGGCGAAGATTCACAGGAGCTTACTTCATGTCAATATGGGTAAGTTTCCTTTGAGAATAATGGGACCATTCAATGTTTTATAGGGATGGATCGTCACACACTTCAGGACATACACTGTACAGAGCAGATTACAAGTTCCTGGAAGTTATTTTAGGGAATCAGTGTAGGGGTTTTCTGGAATTTGTCCCTTGTCCCTCAATTCCTATGATCTGAAGGTGAGGCTGAGCATGTTCAAGGAATTTCATTTCTTTCCTTATGAAAACCCGCTGACAGGGCGATTCGTTGATGATGGAACATCCATCCAGGAATTGAGGTCATATATGCTAGCTTACAGAGATGGTGTATGTAACAGCCCAAGATTTTATAAAAAAATATTCTTTTTAATTTTATTAAAGTCTTGTGTTGTACGCTACACCAAAAGGAGCTTGCACAACACGCATCCTTGACTTGCCTTGCATTACACGCAATCACGACCTTCCTCGATAGCGTGTGTAATACGCAATACCGAGTTTCACTAAACAACGATATGCTATTAAAATATTATTAAAACTAGCCGTTATGAATAGTAATAACCACTTTTTAAAACTCTTTAAATCTTATTTTTCAAAATGAACTTCATTTTTGGATTCGGAGTATCGAATTTAGCCTAAGGTGAAATTTTGGTACTTTTCGGATAACTTTCATATTCTGATGAATAGTGAAAATTACTAAATTATAATTAAAAACAACTTTTTTAATCGAAATAATTAATAGTGATAAATTATTAATTTGAGTGGTTTTAAAGTATATTTAGAATATATTTTTACAATTTAATACAATGTTGGTCATTGGATGTAATTTCACAATTAAACCAGACATAATCAAGTGTCAATCTTTTGATAGATATTGTTTCTTAAAAACACGCTATTTGTTTTAACAGTGGGATTTAATTATAAAATTAATTAATGCAAATTATATGATATGAATTTGGTAAAATAGACTTCATTTTTGAATTCGGAATATGAAATATAGCTTAGGATGAAATTTTGGCATTGTTCTGAAAAACATCAATTTTTGATGAATAGTGAAACTACTAAGTGCTAGTTAAAAAAATTAATTTCTTCATAAATCTTAATTTTACCGCTTCTGTGAATGGAATTTCAAAAATCCGAGAGACACGGTTGATGTCAGTAAGTAAAATGTGGTTCAATGAGATGAAAATAATTTTTGGTGAATAGTAACTTTTTACTTTTTTTACCACGGTTAATAGTAAATAGGGTAACTAAGGGTAAATATAATATTACTATTACCCTAAAACATGTCCTAATTCTATTGGATAAGTGTAATTCGACCAAAAACAACCTTATGAATATAATATGACCATTTAGGTCCACTTGGATTAGATTATGACATTTAATATTATATTATTTAATGAATAGTTAAAATAGTTAAAATCAAAGTTTAATAACTGAAACATTTTTAATATGGGGTTATACATAAGATAAATTCCTCTATAAATATTAATTAGAAAGATAAAAAGCTTTCCTACATAATGATATTTTATTTATAATTTTTAGACTTTAAATAAATTAATTTATTTATGACACAACGATGATGCAGTAATTACCCTTTTAAGGAAATATTAACATAATTGATGTTATAAATACTCAAATGAATGTAATTTGAGACTTTTTATGAATTACACTAATTTTCTAGGTTACTATGATATATTATTGTTGATTTAATCAACTTGGTTCGAACATATAATTCTGTTATGACTTTCACAAAAATCATATATCAAATAGTGTCAAAATTGACACAAAATAGTTTTTAAATCAAATATTATATTATTAATTGTTATTTTATTCCTAAAAATCTAAGGTTCGGCCAAATGACTTAGATAAGGATATATATATTAATAATAAACAATTTGGGGTTCGTTTGGCATGTTATAGTAAGTGTATTAACCATATAGTGAAAGAAAACAAAAAGACACGGTAAAAGTTAAATTATTTAACTTAGAGTTAAATCTAATTGATAAGGTTAAAATAATAACCTAAACTTGTCTAAATCCTATTGGTGGATAGGATTTCGACCCATCCCCACTTTAGCTTCGAAATAAGACCCTTTGGAACCATTATAAACCGATTTTTACTTTAATATAAAATAATATTTTGAGATATTCCTAAGGTGCCCCTCTCCTCCCTTATAAAAGGACACCTCCTCCCCCTCCTCCTCACACCAATTTGAGCACTCAAGCTCGTCCAACCCCTGCCAAAATCTCTTCTCCACTTCCCTAGAAACATCCTAGAGGTTCTGGTCTTCCTCAAATACCAATTTTAGTTCCCTAAGAGGAGGTCTCCAAAAGGTGCTTCAAAGAAGAGGTAATTACCGTTACCAATTCTTTCATCTTTATTTCTTCTTCCACTTCTTCTTCTTAGGTTGTTTCATTATGAAGTAATAACATCAGTATCACTCATATACTGATATGTTATTATAAGTATGAAACAACCCTATTTCACCATCTATCTATCCTACGGAAAAAGAAATCACCGCGCGTGCGTACGTACGGAATACCGTCTCCACGCCGTGGTGTAATCTATTTTCCACCACCACCTTACATGGATGGGTATAATGGTGTAAAGAATAACTATACATAGTTATTAAAACATCATATTGATTCTAATATATTTTATAATCCACTCCAATTCAATTCAATATTTATAGAAATGATATCATCGCTCGTGCGTACGTACGGACTACCGTCTCCACGACGCGATGAGATTCATTCTCCATGTTAACCATTTAAGAATGATTATAAAGTATATATAAGAAATAATAATGAAATATATTACATTATAAATCTACTGGATTTATGTATATATATACATATTTATGTCATCTACTTACTTCCATTTCAAGACAATAAGGAAAGGAAAACAGCGTTCATGCGTACGTACGGACTACCGTCTCCATGAACGGTGTTTTTCATTTTATTTATATACCTATTATATATATATATATATACTGAATATATATGATATATAAATCATATTTTATATTCTGGAAGTAATTAAATCATGATATAAGTAATAATTATGTCAAGAACAACAAGTCAAAACACCTACGATAAATGAAACGATTTTACCCAAAACGCTTCTTTAACATGGAATTTACAAAAGAACGGGTAATATAATGTCATAAGTGAACCATATATGATATCATAACAATGAATATGATTCTGTAATAAGTCAATAACATGATTTAAATCATTATACAGGAGTTTTTGACACTTACAAAGCAAGTCGGACCTAAGGTAAGGGAAATATCACAATCTCATTTTTATCCGAGATTGTTTATTCGTAAGTATTTACTGGGGTGTATTTTATCATCCACATCCATGTTTACTCAATATGTAATATTATTTCCATCCACATAAAATTTTTTAAATCCATTTTTACCCTTCGGTGAGTTTTTTAGTAATACGTATGAAAGGAATCTTTTGTCGTTTTTCGTACGAGGTACTTTTTGACTTTTCTGACAAAAGTACGAAGAATGTTTTTTTTACCTTATACGGCACGAACGGATTTCTACTGTTTTATAAAGCCTTATTTTCATGAAGCTTCCTCTAAAATATTTCATGACTATTTTCAATAAAATCTCTTTATTTTAAAATTGCATGATGTTTTGTGAAAAGAAATTAATTTTGAAGAAGACAGGATATTTTCCTCAAAAATTCAATTCAAGTGTTTTATCAAAATTATTTTCCATCTAAGATAATAAAGGGTTCTATTTCTATCCATATTTTTACATTGATTTGACTATTTTGTGATGGAATTATGTTTATGAATTCCTTTATCTTATATGAATTGATTTATGATGTCATGATGTTTCAAGAATCCCATTTTTGTTACATGTGTTATGCGATGATGTATGTTTTATGATTATGTGGCACACATAAGAAAGGATTCATTATAAGATGGGTGGGACCTATATCTCCCTCCATTGCATTGGGTAAAGATTTTATATCTCATGAGATAGACAGGGCTGGAATGGTAGGTTATACCGGTTCAGTGAAACAGGACTGAAACGAGGGTTACTCGATTCAGAAAGGGACTTTGTCCACTAAGATAGTCTTGGCAATGAGTCTTGACTAACAAGAAATGATTCTCTATGATTATGTGTGAATGCCACAAAGTTTCATGTTTTAAGTTATGATTATTGTTATTACATTTCACTGCCATGATTTATCCCATGTTATGAATTTATGCTCTCTTTTGCAGGTTACGATTTCCAAAATGTTATGTTCTTATGAATACGATGTGATTGATATTTCTTTTGTTTACCCTTACTGAGCATTTGAGCTCACCCTTTTACGTTTTCTTTTCCCCAGGATATAAAGAAAGGTTTTAGGTAAAAAAAGGGAAGATCTTTATAGGAGATGTTGAAGATCTTTCACCACGATTAGAAGATTACGTTCCGAGTTTCCAAAGACACTAAACTATTACGATCCTTGTGTGTGTGTTTTTGTTATGTACTAAGTATTCCGCAAATGTAATGTAATGTCAATGTACGTCAAGATACGGGTCGTTACAGTTGGTATCAGAGGAAAGGTTTAGTCAACCTTTGGAAACTAGGATGCGAAAACGTTAGTGAGATCCCTAGAGAAATTTCTAAGGTATGTCTTGGGATGTCTCTAAGGTTAAGTATACGTATAGGTTATAGTCCTAGAATTTCTCTAACGATCTTAGAATTTAACCTAAGATGTTAGATATTGAGGGTACTACCCCTTTATTATGTTGTTTTCCCTAGCATGATTTTTGCCTCTCACACTATTCTTTTGGGGTTTTAGACGATGGCTGGAACCCGAAGGAACCGTGTTGATCAATGCAATGGAAAATGCAATGATTGTCCCCCTGAGCAACCAAACGATATGGGAGCTGGAATGCAAAATCTTGTAGCCATGCTCACACAACTTTCTCAAGCTATGAATCATGCAGGACTTCCAAACGAGCAAAGGAAGGAGCAACATTCTGTTGAATCCTTCATGAGGCAGCGTCCGCCTTCTTTCAGTGGGTCTACTGATCCATTAGTTGCTGAACAATGGATTAGTACTACTGAAAAGATATTTTCAGTTCTTCAATGTTCTGAACATGATAAAGTCATCTTAGCAGTATATCGTTTGGAAGGTGAAGCTGATCAATGGTGGAATCTTATCAAGAATACGATGCAAAGAGATGAAATTGATTCCATGGAATGGGACGAGTTCAAGAAATTGTTTTTCAGTAAGTACTTCCCTCGTATTCTTCGAACGAAGATGGAGAAGGAGTTTCTTGAACTAAAGCAAAAGGATGATGAATCTGTTGGTATATTCGAAGCGAATTTTACAAGACTTGCAAGGTATGCATCTGGCATTATCATCCAACCTGAAAGTAAAGTTGATCGATTTTTCAGTGGCTTAAAGCCAAGTCTTCGAAGGGCATTAGCTATAAGAGACTTCAGTAGCTATGAAGAAATTGTGCGTTGTGCTATCAAGGTAGAAATGGAAGTTGGTGTTACATATCCATCTCATGGTTTTGACAAGAAACGAAAGATGGAGTTCAAGGAGAAATCTCAGAATAATGGTGAAAAGAAGATGAATGTTTCCTTATGCACAAAGTGTGGAAAGAAGCATGGTGGAGATTGTCTTAAAGGGACTAGAAAATGTTTTAAGTGTGGAAAAGAAGGTCATCGAGCAGCTGATTGTCGAATTAATGGAAAAAGGGATTCTAATGAAGTGAATAAAGAAAACACTGCAGAGAACGCACAACCAACACTTCAATGCTTCAAGTGCAAGGAGATGGGACATTATGCCAATAAATGCCCTAATCCAAGGGTTAGTGATGATCGATATGAGCAACCTCTTAAGGCAAAGGACAAAGGGAAGTCACATGCGATCACTATTGGCAATGTTGAATATGACAACGATGTGGTGGAATGATAAAGTTTTTATGTAATGGGATTCCAAAATAATGTTGTATCATGGAATATTGGAATATTTATGTATTGGTCTAATGTGGTATTCAAAGTGATTGAGATATTATGCGCATAATGAAGGAAAAACGAGAAAATGAAATGTTTAACAGTATTCATGAGCTCATGATTGATATAAGGACTAAGTGATATCATGGTTTGAGTATATAGAATTTTGAGGATTTCGGTATGTGAAAAGTGTTAACTTTTAACTGCATTCAAGTTTTCACTAAGGTTCAATGTGTATTCAAGAGAGTACAAGATTAAGGCCTTTGAATGTTTGTAATGTGACCAACAAGATATATCTTATGATATATGGGGATCAACGATGGTATTAAATCTCTGGTAATCGTTTTCACTATGTTATGAGAATGGACTGCAGTATTATGGATAAGCCTAAAGATTGGAATGGATTATGTTGGACATAAGTTAGTATTGTTTAAGGATATAAGTTTTTTTCGATATTATTGATGGGATGTTATAGTAATATAGTTTTATAAAAAGGACAACATGCAGGATGGGCGACAGCCCATCGCTTCGGACAAGGCTGTGGGAATCGAACCCACAACCGAAGTGCGGCTGGCCTTTATCGCCTACCACTGGCCTACAAGAAGTCCCTGTTTAGTAGAAACTAGTTTTATTATATTAAGCAGTATGATATATGAAGTATAAGTCCATTTTAGGAACTATATATGATTAATCTCACTATAGATCGACTTATGTATATAATTTTTGCTAACCTTTTGTTTGAGACAGATGGAATGACCAGTCATTCTATCACATGATCTGCTAACACTTCACGAATAACAAATTCAACTTCATTTATTTAAGAGATGAAGTGGAAATTGTTCTAGGCACGAACAATAGTGAGATTGTACCAAAATAAAGAAAGTATTTATTCCAATTCAAATTTTCAACTTTAGGGAAATGATCTTGAAAACCAAAAATGTTGTCCTAGTGATCTTATACCTGATGAATCAGATGGTACCTTAGATCGTCACAAATTTATGGATTTGTGATTATTGGCTTTTCCATAGCCATGTTCTCTACCACTCTCCATCAGAACATGATGGTTAGATTTCTCTTCCATATCCATATTTTCACCTATGTGGAAACCCAATGATTAGTTTATTTGGGTAACCGTTACGTTTCATACTTTTGTTTTTAAAGATTGGTTTTGATATTCCTTTTTACGATGTGGGTTTCTATTAAAGAAAATTTCGAATAGTAAACCATTTATAACCCCGACGAATTTCGAGGGCGAAATTCATTTTAAGGGGGGTAGAATGTAACAGCCCAAGATTTTATAAAAAAATATTCTTTTTAATTTTATTAAAGTCTTGTGTTGTACGCTACACCAAAAGGAGCTTGCACAACACGCATCCTTGACTTGCCTTGCATTACACGCAATCACGACCTTCCTCGATAGCGTGTGTAATACGCAATACCGAGTTTCACTAAACAACGACATGCTATTAAAATATTATTAAACTAGCCGTTATGAATAGTAATAACCACTTTTTAAAACTCTGTAAATCTTATTTTTCAAAATGAACTTCATTTTTGGATTCGGAGTATCGAATTTAGCCTAAGGTGAAATTTTGGTACTTTTCGGATAACTTTCATATTCTGATGAATAGTGAAAATTACTAAATTATAATTAAAAACTACTTTTTTAATCGAAATAATTAATAGTGATAAATTATTAATTTGAGTGGTTTTAAAGTATATTTAGAATATATTTTTACAATTTAATACAATGTTGGTCATTGGATGTAATTTCACATTTAAACCAGACATAATCAAGTGTCAATCTTTTGATAGATATTGTTTCTTAAAAACACGCTATTTGTTTTAACAGCGGGATTTAATTATAAAATTAATTAATGCAAATTCTATGATATGAATTTGGTAAAATAGACTTCATTTTTGAATTCGGAATATGAAATATAGCTTAGGATGAAATTTTGGCATTGTTCTGAAAAACATCAATTTTTGATGAATAGTGAAACTACTAAGTGGTAGTTAAAAAAATTAATTTCTTCATAAATCTTAATTTTACCGCTTCTGTGAATGGAATTTCAAAAATCCGAGAGACACGGTTGATGTCAGTAAGTAAAATGTGGTTCAATGAGATGAAAATAATTTTTGGTGAATAGTAACTTTTTACTTTTTTTACCACGGTTAATAGTAAATAGGGTAACTAAGGGTAAATATGATATTACTATTACCCTAACACATATCCTAATTCTATTGGATAAGTGTAATTCGACCAAAAACAACCTTATGAATATAATATGACCATTTAGGTCCACTTGGATTAGATTATGACATTTAATATTATATTATTTAATGAATAGTTAAAATAGTTAAAATCAAAGTTTAATAACTCAAACATTTTTAATATGGGGTTATACATAAGATAAATTCGACTATAAATATTCATTAGAAAGATAAAAAGATTTCCTACATAATTATATTTTATTTATAATTTTTAGACTTTAAATAAATTAATTTATTTATGACACAACGATGATGCAGTAATTACCCTTTTAAGGAAATATTAACATAATTGATGTTATAAATACTCAAATGAATGTAATTTGAGACTTTTTATGAATTACACTAATTTTATAGGTTACTATGATATATTATTGTTGATTTAATCAACTTGGTTCTAACATATAATTCTGTTATGACTTTCACAAAAATCATATATCAAATAGTGTCAAAATTGACACAAAATAGTTTTTAAATCAAATATTATATTATTAATTGTTATTTTATTCCTAAAAATATAAGGTTCGGCCAAATGACTTAGATAAGGATATATATATTAATAATAAACAATTTTGGGTTCGTTTGGCATGTTATAGTAAGTGTATTAACCATATAGTGAAAGAAAACAAAAAGACACGGTAAAAGTTAAATTATTTAACTTAGAGTTAAATCTAATTGATAAGGTTAAAATAATAACCTAAACTTGTCTAAATCCTATTGGTTGATAGGATTTCGACCCATCCCCACTTTAGCTTCGAAATAAGACCCTTTGTAACCATTATAAACCGATTTTTACTTTAATATAAAATAATATTTTGAGATATTCCTAAGGTGCCCCTCTCCTCCCTTATAAAAGGACACCTCCTCCCCCTCCTCCTCACACCAATTTGAGCACTCAAGCTCGGCCAAACCCTGCCAAAATCTCTTCTCCACTTCCCTAGAAACATCCTAGAGGTTCCGGTCTTCCTCAAAGACCAATTTTAGTTCCCTAAGAGGAGGTCTCCAAAAGGCGCTTCAAAGAAGAGGTAATTACCGTTACCAATTCTTTCATCTTTATTTCTTCTTCCACTTCTTCTTCTTAGGTTGTTTCATTATGAAGTAATAACATCAGTATCACTCATATACTGATATGTTATTATAAGTATGAAACAACCCTATTTCACCATCTATCTATCCTACGGAAAAAGAAATCACCGCGCGTGCGTACGTACGGAATACCGTCTCCACGCCGTGGTGTAATCTATTTTCCACCACCACCTTACATGGATGGGTATAATGGTGTAAAGAATAACTATACATAGTTATTAAAACATCATATTGATTCTGATATATTTTATAATCCACTCCAATTCAATTAAATATTTATAGAAATGATATCATCGCTCGTGCGTACGTACGGACTACCGTCTCCACGACGCGATGAGATTCATTCTCCATGTTAACCATTTAAGAATGATTATAAAGTATATATAAGAAATAATAATGAAATATATTACATTATAAATCTACTGGATTTATGTATATATATACATATTTATGTCATCTACTTACTTCCATTTCAAGACAATAAGGAAAGGAAAACAGCGTTCATGCGTACGTACGGACTACCGTCTCCATGAACGGTGTTTTTCATTTTATTTATATACCTATTATATATATATATATACTGAATATATATGATATATAAATCATATTTTATATTCTGGAAGTAAGTAAATCATGATATAAGTAATAATGATGTCAAGAACAACAAGTCAAAACACCTACGATAAATGAAACGATTTTACCCAAAACGCTTCTTTAACATGGAATTTACAAAAGAACGGGTAATATAATGTTATAAGTGAACCATATATGATATCATAACAATGAATATGATTCTGTAATAAGTCAATAACATGATTTAAATCATTATACAGGAGGTTTGGACACTTACAAAGCAAGTCGGACCTAAGGTAAGGGAAATATCACAATCTCATTTTTATCCGAGATTGTTTATTCGTAAGTATTTACTGGGGTGTATTTTATCATCCACATCCATGTTTACTCAATATGTAATATTATTTCCATCCACATAAAATTGTTTAAATCCATTTTTACCCTTCGGTGAGTTTTTTAGTAATACGTATGAAAGGAATCTTTTGTCGTTTTTCGTACGAGGTACTTTTTGACTTTTCCGAAAAAAGTACGAAGAATGTTTTTTTTACCTTATACGGCACGAACGGATTTCTACTGTTTTATAAAGCCTTATTTTCATGAAGCTTCCTCTAAAATATTTCATGACTATTTTCAATAAAATCTCTTTATTTTAAAATTGCATGATGTTTTGTGAAAAGAAATTAATTTTGAAGAAGAAAGGATATTTTCCTCAAGAATTCAACTCAAGTGTTTTATCAAAATTATTTTCCATCTAAGATAATAAAGGGTTCTGTTTCTATCCATATTTTTACATTGATTTGACTATTTTGTGATGGAATTATGTTTATGAATTCCTTTATCTTATATGAATTGATTTATGATGTCATGATGTTTCAAGAATCCCATTTTTGTTACATGTGTTATGCGATGATGTATGTTGTATGATTATGTGGCACACATAAGAAAGGATTCATTATAAGATGGGTGGGACCTATATCTCCCTCCAATGCATTGGGTAAAGATTTTATATCTCATGAGATAGACAGGGCTGGAATGGTAGGTTATACCGATTCAGTGAAACAGGACTGAAACGAGGGTTACTCGATTCAGAAAGGGACTTTGTCCACTAAGATAGTCTTGGCAATGAGTCTTGACTAACAAGAAATGATTCTCTATGATTATGTGTGAATGCCACAAAGTTTCATGTTTTAAGTTATGATTATTGTTATTACATTTCACTGCCATGATTTATCCCATGTTATGAATTTATGCTCTCTTTTGCAGGTTACGATTTCCAAAATGTTATGTTCTTATGAATACGATGTGATTGATATTTCTTTTGTTTACCCTTACTGAGCATTTGAGCTCACCCTTTTACGTTTTCTTTTCCCCATGATATAAAGAAAGGTTTTAGGTAAAAAAAGGGAAGATCTTTATAGGAGATGTTGAAGATCTTTCACCACGATTAGAAGATTACGTTCCGAGTTTCCAAAGACACTAAACTATTACGATCCTTGTGTGTGTGTTTTTGTTATGTACTAAGTATTCCGCAAATGTAATGTAATGTCAATGTACGTCAAGATACGGGTCGTTACAGTTGGTATCAGAGGAAAGGTTTAGTCAACCTTTGGAAACTAGGATGCGAAAACGTTAGTGAGATCCCTAGAGAAATTTCTAAGGTATGTCTTGGGATGTCTCTAAGGTTAAGTATACGTATAGGTTATAGTCCTAGAATTGCTCTAACGATCTTATAATTTAACCTAAGATGTTAGATATTGAGGGTACTACCCCTTTATTATGTTGTTTTCCCTAGCATGATTTTTGCCTCTCACACTATTCTTTTGGGGTTTTAGACGATGGCTGGAACCCGAAGGAACCGTGTTGATCAATGCAATGGAAAATGCAATGATTGTCCCCCTGAGCAACCAAACGATATGGGAGCTGGAATGAAAAATCTTGTAGCCATGCTCACACAACTTTCTCAAGCTATGAATCATGCAGGACTTCCAAACGAGCAAAGGAAGGAGCAACATTCTGTTGAATCCTTCATGAGGCAGCGTCCGCCTTCTTTCAGTGGGTCTACTGATCCATTAGTTGCTGAACAATGGATTAGTACTACTGAAAAGATATTTTCAGTTCTTCAATGTTCTGAACATGATAAAGTCATCTTAGCAGTATATCGTTTGGAAGGTGAAGCTGATCAATGGTGGAATCTTATCAAGAATACGAGGCAAAGAGATGAAATTGATTCCATGGAATGGGACGAGTTCAAGAAATTGTTTTTCAGTAAGTACTTCCCTCGTATTCTTCGAACGAAGATGGAGAAGGAGTTTCTTGAACTAAAGCAAAAGGATGATGAATCTGTTGGTATATACGAAGCGAATTTTACAAGACTTGCAAGGTATGCATCTGGCATTATCATCCAACCTGAAAGTAAAGTTGATCGATTTTTCAGTGGCTTAAAGCCAAGTCTTCTAAGGGCATTAGCTATAAGAGACTCCAGTAGCTATGAAGAAATTGTGCGTTGTGCTATCAAGGTAGAAATGGAAGTTGGTGTTACATATCCATCTCATGGTTTTGACAAGAAACGAAAGATGGAGTTCAAGGAGAAATCTCAGAATAATGGTGAAAAGAAGATGAATGTTTCCTTATGCACAAAGTGTGGAAAGAAGCATGGTGGAGATTGTCTTAAAGGGACTAGAAAATGTTTTAAGTGTGGAAAAGAAGGTCATCGAGCAGCTGAGTGTCGAAGTAATGGAAGAAGGGATTCTAATGAAGTGAATAAAGCAAACACTGCAGAGAACGCACAACCAACACTTCAATGCTTCAAGTGCAAGGAGATGGGACATTATGCCAATAAATGCCCTAATCCAAGGGTTAGTGATGATCGACATGAGCAACCTCTTAAGGCAAAGGACAAAGGGAAGTCACATGCGATCACTATTGGCAATGTTGAATATGACAACGATGTGGTGGAATGATTAAGTTTTTATGTAATGGGATTCCAAAATAATGTTGTATCATGGAATATTGGAATATTTATGTATTGGTCTAATGTGGTATTCAAAGTGATTGAGATATTATGCGCATAATGAAGGGAAAACGAGAAAATGAAATGTTTAACAGTATTCATGAGCTCATGATTGATATAAGGAATAAGTGATATCATGGTTTGAGTATATAGAATTTTGAGGATTTCGGTATGTGAAAAGTGTTAACTTTTAACTGCATTCAAGTTTTCACTAAGGTTCAATGGGTATTCAAGAGAGTACAAGATTAAGGCCTTTGAATGTTTGTAATGTGACCAACAAGATATATCTTATGATATATGGGGATCAACGATGGTATTAAATCTCTGGTAATCGTTTTCACTATGTTATGAGAATGGACTGCAGTATTATGGATAAGCCTAAAGATTGGAATGGATTATGTTGGACATAAGTTAGTATTGTTTAAGGATATAAGTTTTTTTCGATATTATTGATGGGATGTTATAGTAATATAGTTTTATAAAAAGTACAACATGCAGGACGGGCGACAGCCCATCGCTTCGGACAAGGCTGTGGGAATCGAACCCACAACCGAAGTGCGACTGGCCTTTATCGCCTACCACTGGCCTACAAGAAGTCCCTGTTTAGTAGAAACTAGTTTTATTATATTAAGCAGTATGATATATGAAGTATAAGTCCATTTTAGGAACTATATATGATTAATCTCACTATAGATCGACTTATGTATATAATTTTTTCTAACCTTTTGTTTGAGACAGATGGAATGACCCGTCATTCTATCACATGATCTGCTAACACTTCACGAATAACAAATTCAACTTCATTTATTTAAGAGATGAAGTGGAAATTGTTCTAGGCACGAACAATAGTGATATTGTACCAAAATAAAGAAAGTATTTATTCCAATTCAAATTTTCAACTTTAGGGAAATGATCTTGAAAACCAAAAATGTTGTCCTAGTGATCTTATACCTGATGAATCAGATGGTACCTTAGATCGTCACAAATTTATGGATTTGTGATTATTGGCTTTTCCATAGCCATGTTCTCTACCACTCTCCATCAGAACATGATGGTTAGATTTCTCTTCCATATCCATATTTTCACGTATGTGGAAACCCAATGATTAGTTTATTTGGGTAACCGTTACGTTTCATACTTTTGTTTTTAAAGATTGGTTTTGATATTCCTTTTTACGATGTGGGTTTCTATTAAAGAAACTTTCGAATAGTAAACCATTTATAACCCCGACGAATTTCGAGGGCGAAATTCATTTTAAGGGGGGTAGAATGTAACAGCCCAAGATTTTATAAAAAAATATTCTTTTTAATTTTATTAAAGTCTTGTGTTGTACGCTACACCAAAAGGAGCTTGCACAACACGCATCCTTGACTTTCCTTGCATTACACGCAATCACGACCTTCCTCGATAGCGTGTGTAATACGCAATACCGAGTTTCACTAAACAACGATATGCTATTAAAATATTATTAAAACTAGCCGTTATGAATAGTAATAACCACTTTTTAAAACTCTGTAAATCTTATTTTTCAAAATGAACTTCATTTTTGGATTCGGAGTATCGAATTTAGCCTAAGGTGAAATTTTGGTACTTTTCGGATAACTTTCATATTCTGATGAATAGTGAAAATTACTAAATTATAATTAAAAACAACTTTTTTAATCGAAATAATTAATAGTGATAAATTATTAATTTGAGTGGTTTTAAAGTATATTTAGAATATATTTTTACAATTTAATACAATGTTGGTCATTGGATGTAATTTCACATTTAAACCAGACATAATCAAGTGTCAATCTTTTGATAGATATTGTTTCTTAAAAACACGCTATTTGTTTTAACAGCGGGATTTAATTATAAAATTAATTAATGCAAATTCTATGATATGAATTTGGTAAAATAGACTTCATTTTTGAATTCGGAATATGAAATATAGCTTAGGATGAAATTTTGGCATTGTTCTGAAAAACATCAATTTTTGATGAATAGTGAAACTACTAAGTGGTAGTTAAAAAAATTAATTTCTTCATAAATCTTAATTTTACCGCTTCTGTGAATGGAATTTCAAAAATCCGAGAGACACGGTTGATGTCAGTAAGTAAAATGTGGTTCAATGAGATGAAAATAATTTTTGGTGAATAGTAACTTTTTACTTTTTTTACCACGGTTAATAGTAAATAGGGTAACTAAGGGTAAATATGATATTACTATTACCCTAACACATGTCCTAATTCTATTGGATAAGTGTAATTCGACCAAAAACAACCTTATGAATATAATATGACCATTTAGGTCCACTTGGATTAGATTATGACATTTAATATTATATTATTTAATGAATAGTTAAAATAGTTAAAATCAAAGTTTAATAACTAAAACATTTTTAATATGGGGTTATACATAAGATAAATTCGACTATAAATATTCATTAGAAAGATAAAAAGATTTCCTACATAATTATATTTTATTTATAATTTTTAGACTTTAAATAAATTAATTTATTTATGACACAACGATGATGCAGTAATTACCCTTTTAAGGAAATATTAACATAATTGATGTTATAAATACTCAAATGAATGTAATTTGAGACTTTTTATGAATTACACTAATTTTCTAGGTTACTATGATATATTATTGTTGATTTAATCAACTTGGTTCGAACATATAATTCTGTTATGACTTTCACAAAAATCATATATCAAATAGTGTCAAAATTGACACAAAATAGTTTTTAAATCAAATATTATATTATTAATTGTTATTTTATTCCTAAAAATCTAAGGTTCGGCCAAATGACTTAGATACGGATATATATATTAATAATAAACAATTTGGGGTTCGTTTGGCATGTTATAGTAAGTGTATTAACCATATAGTGAAAGAAAACAAAAAGACACGGTAAAAGTTAAATTATTTAACTTAGAGTTAAATCTAATTGATAAGGTTAAAATAATAACCTAAACTTGTCTAAATCCTATTGGTTGATAGGATTTCTACCCCTCCCCACTTTAGCTTCGAAATAAGACCCTTTTGAACCATTATAAACCGATTTTTACTTTAATATAAAATAATATTTTGAGATATTCCTAAGGTGCCCCTCTCCTCCCTTATAAAAGGACACCTCCTCCCCCTCCTCCTCACACCAATTTGAGCACTCAAGCTCGGCCAACCCCTGCCAAAATCTCTTCTCCACTTCCCTAGAAACATCCTAGAGGTTCTGGTCTTCCTCAAAGACCAATTTTAGTTCCCTAAGAGGAGGTCTCCAAAAGGCGCTTCAAAGAAGAGGTAATTACCGTTACCAATTCTTTCATCTTTATTTCTTCTTCCACTTCTTCTTCTTAGGTTGTTTCATTATGAAGTAATAACATCAGTATCACTCATATACTGATATGTTATTATAAGTATTAAACAACCCTATTTCACCATCTATCTATCCTACGGAAAAAGAAATCACCGCGCGTGCGTACGTACGGAATACCGTCTCCACGCCGTGGTGTAATCTATTTTCCACCACCACCTTACATGGATGGGTATAATGGTGTAAAGAATAACTATACATAGTTATTAAAACCTCATATTGATTCTGATATATTTTATAATCCACTCCAATTCAATTCAATATTTATAGAAATGATATCATCGCTCGTGCGTACGTACGGACTACCGTCTCCACGACGCGATGAGATTCATTCTCCATGTTAACCATTTAAGAATGATTATAAAGTATATATAAGAAATAATAATGAAATATATGACATTATAAATCTACTGGATTTATGTATATATATACATATTTATGTCATCTACTTACTTCCATTTCAAGACAATAAGGAAAGGAAAACAGCGTTCATGCGTACATACGGACTACCGTCTCCATGAACGGTGTTTTTCATTTTATTTATATACCTATTATATATATATATATATACTGAATATATATGATATATAAATCATATTTTATATTCTGGAAGTAAGTAAATTATGATATAAGTAATAATGATGTCAAGAACAACAAGTCAAAACACCTACGATAAATGAAACGATTTTACCCAAAACGCTTCTTTAACATGGAATTTACAAAAGAACGGGTAATATAATGTCATAAGTGAACCATATATGATATCATAACAATGAATATGATTCTGTAATAAGTCAATAACATGATTTAAATCATTATACAGGAGGTTTGGACACTTACAAAGCAAGTCGGACCTAAGGTAAGGGAAATATCACAATCTCATTTTTATCCGAGATTGTTTATTCGTAAGTATTTACTGGGGTGTATTTTATCATCCACATCCATGTTTACTCAATATGTAATATTATTTCCATCCACCTAAAATTGTTTAAATCCATTTTTACCCTTCAGTGAGTTTTTTAGTAATACGTATGAAAGGAATCTTTTGTCGTTTTTCGTACGAGGTACTTTTTGACTTTTCCGACAAAAGTACGAAGAATGTTTTTTTTAACTTATACGGCACGAACGGATTTCTACTGTTTTATAAAGCCTTATTTTCATGAAGCTTCCTCTAAAAGATTTCATGACTATTTTCAATAAAATCTCTTTATTTTAAAATTGCATGATGTTTTGTGAAAAGAAATTAATTTTGAAGAAGAAAGGATATTTTCCTCAAGAATTCAATTCAAGTGTTTTATCAAAATTATTTTCCATCTAAGATAATAAAGGGTTCTGTTTCTATCCATATTTTTACATTGATTTGACTATGTTGTGATGGAATTATGTTTATGAATTTCCTTTATCTTATATGAATTGATTTATGATGTCATGATGTTTCAAGAATCCCATTTTTGTTACATGTGTTATGCGATGATGTATGTTTTATGATTATGTGGCACACATAAGAAAGGATTCATTATAAGATGGGTGGGACCTATATCTCCCTCCAATGCATTGGGTAAAGATTTTATATCTCATGAGATAGACAGGGCTGGAATGGTAGGTTATACCAGTTCAGTGAAACAGGACTGAAACGAGGGTTACTCGATTCAGAAAGGGACTTTGTCCACTAAGATAGTCTTGGAAATGAGTCTTGACTAACAAGAAATGATTCTCTATGATTATGTGTGAATGCCACAAAGTTTCATGTTTTAAGTTATGATTATTGTTATTACATTTCACTGCCATGATTTATCCCATGTTATGAATTTATTCTCTCTTTTGCAGGTTACGATTTCCAAAATGTTATGTTCTTATGAATACGATGTGATTGATATTTCTTTTGTTTACCCTTACTGAGCATTTGAGCTCACCCTTTTATGTTTTCTTTTCCCAAAGATATAAAGAAAGGTTTTAGGTAAAAAAAAGGGAAGATCTTTATAGGAGATGTTGAAGATCTTTCACCACGATTAGAAGATTACGTTCCGAGTTTCCAAAGACACTAAACTATTACGATCCTTGTGTGTGTGTTTTTGTTATGTACTAAGTATTCCGCAAATGTAATGTAATGTCAATGTACGTCAAGATACGGGTCTCTACAGTGTACTAGCCACCAGAATCGATAGAGAGATTATATGCGAGGCCTACGCTCCATATAGATTTTCACACCAATTCAAATATCTGAAGCAGATTACTGTATCCCCTCCCATGCATGTTAGGTCAGAGCAGCATCTGATGGTTTCCCAACAACTATGGTTGCTGACAGCTATGGAGAAGACTGGGGTAGTGTTTGTTCTACCAGTTGCTGAAGCATCAAGTCAATTGACTACCTGATATGCTGAGAACTAGGTAGCATCATACCCTACAGGGGTATTGAATCATCCTAGCCTTCGAGTGGGGATTAAGAAGAGCAGCTTTAGGAAAGAAACCCTTCATCTGGAATGTGACTCTTCATCATCTGGTGCTGATTCTCCAGATTCCTAGAATGGGGATGATGAGGCTAGAGGGTCACCAAAGTGGCCTTGCTCCCAATATACTCAGCTTTCCAGAGTCAAGAGAGCTACTCCATCGACCACTAGTGAGTTATATCATTGACATGATTTAGTCGCCATTATTGTGAATAGTAATAAATTTCTTCTTCTCATCCATTATCAGTGTTTGTAGAAGCTGGGAAGAAGAAGCTGAAGTCCATGATTGTAGGACCCTCCTCAAGGCCTTCTGTCTTACATTCTGAATCTGTTAGGATTGAATATCTATGACCAGAGGCAGTCCAGAACTGGCATAGTTTATATTGAGATGTTGAAAAATCCTGGGCAGACTTATGCGAAGGGATATATATCCATGGAGTGGGGGATCTACGGGCTTCTGCTGATATCCATTTTGAAGAAAACCCCAATAAGGTGGGGGCTTACATTAGAGAGCTGGAAATGCTCATATATTCCACTGATGATTCCATTCCTGTCACCAAGCAGGTGAAAGAAATGATGGATCATGGCACCACTAAGGGGATTGGTGCTTCAGTAGACGAATAGCGTGATTACGTGGCTCGTGAAGATGTATGTATCTTTCCTTATTATCTTTGCAACTTTATTTTAGTCAAATATTTGTTACTCAAGGATATTACATTCTTCATCCTACATCTTGTTAAGGAAGGAACTACTGAGGTCCCTTCACCGTAGTACAGCCCTGGCGACACTGCTCTTGGAGTCCCTATATCTCCTCGCGAGCCAGGTGAGATATATCCAGTCCAGAAGGCCATGAAAGAGGAGATAGATAGGGATTTACACTCTCCGATACCTGTATTTTGGGGTGACTATGCCAGTACACCTATGAAATAAATGAAGCAAAGGTATCGAAGGAAGAAGACTACAGATAAAGGCTTTATCAGTAGTGGTAAGTCCTTCGGGTATTAATGAATTTTAAACTCATGAAAATGTTGCTCAGACTTCTCAGGATTGTATGGGCTTCTTCTGTTTCCCCCTTAAGGGAGAGGACTGACCCTCCCCAGAAGACGACAGAGGGTGCTGGTGAACAGTTGTAAATTCATGCTGACCTGGATGCTCCTGAAGAAACAATGAGAGTAGAAGAGCTAGTGTTTATTCCTAGTACTACTCATATTGCTTCTAACCAAAGAGAAGATCCTTCTGGTAAATTAACAATACTTCATAGAATGTCGATTGAAACATCAACTGACTTCCATTCTGGGATGCTTTAGGTTCAACCCCTGCACCAGAACATTTGGCGAACACTACAACTGACTCCGCAATTTTCTCTGAGGAAGCTATCCGGGGTCAGAGATTGTAGGAGGAAGGCCCCCAAGAGGACATGCCAAGTGCTCCCACTGGTGAGAATAACTGATAATCTGTGATATCATTGGATGAAATGATGAATCTTGTCATTTATTTTGAAGAAATTATAGAACTTGTTAATCTATCAAAAGACATAAGAGATTTTGGAGATCCATATATAGGATCAACTGGATGTGAGTGTTATCTTTCATCCTGTTAAATTTCTTATGAGTGTATATCTAACCATGATTGGTTGAAATGTGTAGTTCCATATGAAAAGGTTTTGATCTAACAATGCTTGAAGAGGGTAGAGACAACCCTATCATTTCAGAGATGCTAGCTCAAGTGGAGCTTAACCCAATAGAGCTTCTTGAAACCTGTCCTAAAAATCCTGTTGAATCTAGGAAAGATGGGGAGGAGCCTTCTCAAGCTGCTGATCTACTGTTAGGTAAACGGTGATAATATTTGTGGCTGTGCTTTAATCTATAAGATAGCTAATCATCTTTTATTTTCCTTTGAAACTATCCATTGTGTTCAATTGACCAAACTGGTCCATAAACTTTAGTGGCTAGATCTAGAGGTGAAGCCTCAACCTCATCCCCAACGGTAGTGAAAAGTGAAGTAACAAGGTTCAGGGGGGAAGGAGTATAATAGGGAACTTCCTTAAGTGCATTAATCCCGGACTATACTCCCCCTTGTGACACTAATGCCAAATCAGACCTGGATGTATAGAAGACACTCTAGTTTTCACGTCGCAAGGCATGGAAGGATATATGGAAGATCCTATCTGAGATGCCTCTTAAAGAGCTGCCTTCTATGGTCCCACGATTACCCTCCCTGTTCATCATATTGGGACTTGGTGGTTTTGGATATCATGATATCCATACCGCGGTGAAACAAGTCATCTGAAGGAGGGAGTAGAAGAAAAAGTGTCGTCAAGATCTGATTAGAGCGAGGCTGATGACCGATATCGGTGAATTTGAGGCTACAGTGTCCCAATATGAGGCTGATCATGCAGGAAAACTGAAGGAATTAAAGCAGAAGATCAAGTAGAAGGTTTTCCAATAGATGCATCTTCAGAAATACTTATATGTTGTTACTGGGGAGCATGACTAGCTCAATAGTTCATTGGAAGGAGTCCATGCGGATGGAATGAAAGCCATCACTGATGCCAAGAAATCACTCCATCAAGATGAAATGAGTGAAGTTGGTCGAGTGAATGAACTCCAAGTGACTGCTGATGAGGGTCGGGATTCTGTGAATCAAATGAGAAGTTTTGTTGAAAGCCTCTTGTAATTTTCTGAAAAAGATATGAGACTCCAATCTGTAGATGTTCTTCTGATCTTGTTCATTAATGAAAAAGACATTTCATCTTCAATCATTTGTACCTGCATTCTAACTAATCTAAATTTTTACCTAAGCCAATGGTCCTAGTAATAATTGTTTGATTTTTTCAAGGGCGATACATACAACCCCAAAAACTTTTCATCTTTTAAATGTTCAATATTTCCTAAATCATACAATAATTTACATTTAGCGATTTGGGACTCTACTTTTGTTCAGAGTGCCATTTACAGGCTCCCAATTTTAATGAGTACAATGTATTTTTTTGCTGGCAGTTTAAAGTCAGGCATGTCAGACATAAAAAGGCTAATGATTAAGGTCAAATAGCTTTGACCTAATGGATAAAATTGACTCAATTCCATGATAATTTGTTTGGAAACATATTACCATATTCAAATATGGAGGGGAAAAAATGTAAACTGTGACTTGAGAAATTTTAAATTTGTGGAATGATATGGAAAAAGGGATAAAATGCATTAGAGTTAGTATTTCCTAAGAATGAAGTTACCACTATTTTTACAAACCCGTTAGGGGGTCGAATTATGCAGTGCCACCTAAGGGCATTGGCTGCATAGTCAAATAATCACATCTTTTGGCTGGCAGGCCCATTAGGTAGACTACTTATGCAAGGCCACCTAAGGTCACATGCTTCACAGTCAGGAAAAGGAACTCTCAGAAATTTTACTTTTCTATTTCTAAAAGCCGGTGAAAGTTTATAGAGATTCAAATTTTCCAAAGCATAGAGTCTGCTTTATAGAGAGAGGTACTCGAATATGGAGAAGATATTCCCAATCATGATTGTCAACGAATTGGATTAAAGTGACTCCTACGAAGGTCTAACCCAAATGTAGGGAAGGAAAATGTAACCCATAGACTTTAATACTTTCAAATCATGAAAAAGAGTATGGATTAAATATGTTAAGGATAGATGTTTTTACAGATCCCTATATATCGTCGTTAAGACCAATAAGGAAAAAAGAGTTTTTCTCCTTAAAAATGAAGTTACCACTATTTTGAAAAACCTGTTAGGGGGTTGAATTTTATAGGGACACCTAAGGGCATTGGATACATAGTCAAATAATAGCATCTTTTGGATGAAAGGTCTGTTATGTAGACTATTTATGCAAGACCGCCTAAGGGCACGTGCCGCATGGTCAGGCAAAATAATTCCCGGGTATCATACATTTTGTGACCAGAAGTTAAGAAAAAGGGTTATGGAGACCTACAAGTATTTAAGATTATGAGTATTACACATGAAAATGGGTATTGTCCAATGCATGAATGAAATACATAGACCAATTTTGACCATGAACATGTTGTGTCTTGGTCCGGAATTGAGATGTTGGAATTCACTATGTATCTCATTAGGATGAGAATGAAGCCATACATATTTCTTGAAATACAGTATAACATCATGTGGGACGAAATCATAGAATATCATAGTTTAGGGCCGTAGATCTTGGACCATGGTGAGGGAGACACATCGTGCATTTGTTATAAACCTGATGTGAATGAAGACCAGGTTTTTCATACCACGCCATGTGCTCGCAGGGGGACTTTTCAGCCAAGGGACTGAAAGTGGAGTTTGGGGTTAGGCCCAAAGGCAAGGGGATAGATCAAGGGATTCTTGAACTTTCCAATGTATCCCAAAAGGATAGGAATCAATCCACACGTAGTTTTTGAAATACCCTTTGTATAGATTTGGTTCGTACATATGAAGGGTAAAATGGACTTTATTGCAATGATGGACGGACCCAAGATTAAATGTTTGGGCATTACAACATATGAATGTAGACCTTGAAATATGACATGATTGGAGATCAATGTCAATTATGATTCCCTCTCAAGAGAGGGTGTTAGAGACTGTTGTAGTTTATCGTCATACAGGACAAAAGTGTAAATATTCTAAGGTCGTATGCATGGACCAGTGCTTCAAAATTTAGAGTCGTGTAGCCAGGACAATGGGGGACTATATAGTTTAACATCATATAGCTTAGACGATGGTGTTGCACAGTTTAGTATCATGTAGCAAGGAAAAAAGGTGTGTACAAAGTTTAACATCATGTGGGACGATGGTAAACCAATGTGAAGATATTGGTTTCGGGTGCTTCACAGATCAACATCATATGGGACAGAGTAGAACCGATCTGATTATTTTGGTTTTGGGTTTCACTGATCAACATCATATGGGACAGACTTGAACCAATGTGAAGATATTGGTTTCGGGCTTCACAGATCAACATCGTATGGGACAGAGGTGAACCGATGTGAAGATATTGGTTTCGGGCTTCAAGGAACAACATCGTATAGGACGAAGGTGAAATGATGTGAAGATTTTGGTTTAGAACTTGACGGATCAAAATCATATAGGACAGAGGTGAAACGATGTAAAGATTTTGGTTTTGGGCTTGACGAATCAACATCGTATAGGACGGAGGTGAACCGATGTGAAGATTTTGGTTTTGGGCTTGAACCTCGAGAGGTTGCCAACGTACCCAGCCTAGAAGGAAAGGATCAAAGTCCACGTAGTTTGATTGAGATTGATTTGGTGATTGGGGTGTACTTGAAGACAATGAACTGAAGATAGTGTTGGTACTTACACGTGGTTAGCGGCCTAGAGAGAGTGCTATGATTGAAGCTTACACTAAGCTCGCGTGAGTCATGATCTGTGTGAGAAACAAGAGGTTGCAACAAACATAATGATGCCCAGTTTAATTTCATGTGGGAAAAATGGTGTTGTACAGTTTAGTGTCATGTAGCAAGGACAATATACAGTTTAACATCATGTGGGATGAATTAGGGACTTTTACAGTTTAACATCATGTAGGACAAACACATAGTTTAACGTTATGTAGGACGTAAAAGGGGGATTTACAGTTTAACATCATGTGGGACGTAAGTTTACTTTTTAATGTCATGTAGAGAGTACATAAAGTTTAACGTCATGTAGGACATAGGGGAAATGTTTACAGTTTAACGTCATGTAGGATGTAGGGGACATTTTTACAGTTTAACGTCACGTAGGATGTATGCACAGTTTAACGTCATGTAGGACGAACATACAGTTTAACGTCATGTAGGATGTAGAGGTGTATAGTTTAATGTCGTATAGCTAGTATGTAAACACTTTTTAACATCATATAAGACATAGATGTATTTTTTTTACACAAAATATTTCTTTAGGAATCTTTCATTGGTTGGAGTTGTGATGAGTTCTCCATCCATTGAGATTAAAGAATAAGCTCTATTGGAGTATACCTTGTGTATTGAATAAGGTCCTTCCCACTTTGGCTCAAGCTTTGGAGGCTTATTTCCTAGTATCATTGGAGTTATGAGGACCAATACCAATTATCCATGAATGAATTAACGAAGACAAACTTTTTTATTGAAAGATCGTGCTATTTGATTCTGATAGACTTCCAAGTGGTGCATGGTGCACAATATTTTCTCATCTAATTGTTCCCATTCATCAAATCACTTCTGAGATTGTTCATCTGTGGAAAAATAATCACAAATGGTGAATCTAGGCAATGGAAATTGAACCCCAATGGGAAATACTACTTTCGTTCCATATACCAACTAATATGGAGTTGACCGTGTAGTAGTGTGGGTGGTGGTCTGATTGGACCATAAAGTGTGAAAAAGTTTATTTGGCCATGACTTATTATCTTTATCCACAATATTTTGTAGTATGTTTGAAAGAGTCTTATTGAAATCCTTTATTTGACCATTGGATACTGCATGATACCAATATGAATGGTTGGATTTGATATTGTATTCTTGATACATTTTTCTTACCTCGGATAACATAAGTTGGTGCCATTTTCCATCAATACGGTATGAGGAAAACCAAATCTGGAAATGATGTTAGACGTGAAAAAGCTAACAATTCCCTTAGCACCAACTTCTTTGTGAGGTAGTGCCTCTGCCCATTTGGAAAAGAAGTCAGTAGCAGTAAGAATATACTTAAACTACTTAGATTATCTAGAGGACAAGGTCCTACTATATCCATCCCCCACGTAGAAAATGGCCATGAGTATTTAGCTGTATGAAGAAACTCTGGGGGTTGATGAATGAAGTTGGAACATACTTGGAAGGAATGACACTTCATAGTGAAATCAACACAATCTGTTATCATTGAAGGCCAGAAGTATCCCAACCTTTGAATTTGATCAGAATGTTTATGTCCAGACTGGTGGGCACCAAAAACTCCTGCATGAACTTCACTCATGACAGCCATTATCTCTTCACCATCAATACATATGATGAGAATTCCATCATAACCTCGGTTTTAGAGAATTTTCTAGTGATCTGGGCTATCATGAAGAGTAATATTGACCACGCGTTGCCAGACTTGTTCTCTCCCATATCTATCCGGTGGAAGTGTTCCATTTTGGAGGTACTTCCTGATAGGTATCATCAATCATGTAGTATGACCATATGGTTCATAAATGGGACTAATTTCTTTAATTTCCACTTTTTCGCTTGGAATGAATGGTGAAACCATACGATGGTGGGAAATAATGATGATTGTCTTGTCCCGATTTGGATCTGCCAGGGTTGTGGCTATATTAGCCAGGGAATCAGCTTGGGATTTAGTGATCATGGGACATAAGAAAATTTCATTTTCAAGGGAAATTCTGCCATTAACTCTCTGATGTAATCACTTAAAGGGATTAGTTCTTTCTTTCAAATGGCATAATCCCCATTAATTTATTTGATTACCAGATCTGAATCACCTTTCACCTTCAAGTGATTCACCTGTTCGTGAACCGCCAATTCCAGATCTGTGATGCTGAAAATGATTTTTTATTATTATGGAATGAGGGCAATGGCCTACATGAGATCGAAAGATCATGGTGGTCTAAAATGATGAAGTCATAAGGAATCTCCTTGGAAAAACATACTACATTCACTGGGAAGTGATCCAAAATGAGAGAAAATCAACAAGGGATCCTCCGGTGTACCCCCTCTGGATAGTGGATCCACAACAAAATTCGCTTCCCTTGGGACGTGCCGAACCACAAAGCCTCTGGGAATCTTCAAGATGAATCTATGAACCAGGTAAGTCAAGGACCACGGGACATGCCCCTTTTCCATGAGTGCACAAACCAGAACCTCTGAATCTGACTCCAATTCAGAACAATCCAGTGAAAATCTGCTGCATAGCGTCATTCTTGTAAGTAGAGCATGAGTCTCAGCTCCCAATGAGAATCTCAACCCATGGTAGCTGTTGTATGCTAGCAGCACTGAACCATTACCATCACAAATGAGCCCTACGCCACGCATAACACCATTTAGGAGAGACCCGTCGACATTCAGCTTCAGTCTGGTCCCCAGAGGCTACTAGAAAATCAAAAGCCCATGAAATCTCGGATGAACCACCGGCCGGTTAAAGAAGGATCAGAGATAATGGGAGAATTTTCCTCTATTTAATAAAGATCCAAGATCCTAGATTAGACTCCGCATCCTCAGCTGAAGTAGGCAAGGAGAAGGATAGTTCCCATATCGAACCTAGTTCTGAGCTTCCCAAATGATCTAGATCACCGCCGTGGAAATGACACATTAGATTTTTGACTCTGTATGATCCACCTCTGAACCTGAAAACCAGAACAAGAAGATATCCTATAAAGAATTAAAAGCCCCGACCAGAACTCCCCCTCTCTCCATGTTGGACCATAGTCCATTAGCCCAATCACTCTGAAAAAATAAGTGTGAAACCATCTCCACCTGTGGAGTGACACAGTAGTGACATTTCGAGGAAATTTGAACCCCCTTCTTCTAGATGTTGTCATTGGTAGGTAGTGTAGCATTTCAGATTCTCCAAACCAGAAACCCCAACATAGTTGGGATTTCCTTAAACCACAAATGCTCCCCCATCTCATCTCATTCTCTATCCTTTTGAATCAATAAACGAAAATCTCTCCCATTGAAACGCACCGACTTTGCCTCCGTAAAACAGAAGTTATCCACCTCCTCTGAGAAGATGATTTCCTTGTAGACCTGCAGCTGATCTCTGTTCAGAATGGTTTCCATGAGCCTCGGATAAGTGGAATCCTCCTTCACAGATAAGTCTGGAATTGGACAGTGGGGAAAATATAGCCTCTCCCTGATACAATTATCCCTCTATAGGTTGACCTTCCCTTGTCCCAAAATCCACCTGCCTGAATCCTGATGAATATCCAGTTGAGACCTGGAAATCTTTCCCAGTCTAGAATGATTTATGACCTCCCACTCCTCCCAATTGTTTCCATATTTCATACCGATAACCTGATCCCATATTGATTTTCCTTCCAAGAAATCCACGCAATACTAGTTTTCATGCCTTTCATGGTAGTAGATATGTCCCTCAGGACAACACCACCATCCTCCACTAGTTTAGCCATACTGGACCAAGCATCCCAATGTGACCTTCCCGCAAAGTTAGCATCCCAAATGAAATGATTCAACACCTTCTCCATGGCAGCAATCGTCCCCTTAGGAGGAGTGATAATAGATAACACGTGCATAGGAATAGAAGAGATCACACTGTTGATCAAATTCACCCTCCCCCCAAAGGAAATGAACATGTTTCTCCAATTCAGGATTCTCCCTCTCATCATGGAGATAATATTATCAAAGAATACCTTCTTTACCCATCCCTTCGAGATTGGTTCCCCGTGGTATGTCATGGGAATCTTCTTATTAATTCCAAGAATATCTTGGATATCCAGAGCTCTTCTTCTTGAACACTTGCTGGAGATGAACACATTACTTTTCACAGAGTTCACCTTCTAGCCACTATGTCTTCTGTAGATGAGAATGAGGTGCATGAATTTAGCCAAGGATGATCTACTACCATTAATGAAGATAATTATATCATCAGAAAACATTATGTGGGAGAAAATTTCTGAAGCCTTAGACCTATAAGTTCCTATATTCTTGTCCCTCAAGGAAATCTGTAAATTCTGAGAAAGAGCTTCCTGGGAAATGATGAAAAAGGTAGGGGAAAGAGGATCTCCTTGCCTGAATCCTCTAACACTTTTGAAGAAACCAAAACTCTTACCCAATAGGTATATGGATAGCCAAGGAGAAAAGAAGCACCAGAAGCACAAGTCACAGACCCCTTCTTGAAAATCCATCTTCCTCAACACCCAATGAATGAAACTCCATTCCAGCATATCATAAGCTTTATCCACGTGCACCTGAATAATTACATTTGAACCAATCACCTTTTTATCCACATCCACTAGCAACTCCTGAGTGACTCCCACTGCTCCTTGGATTCCTCTTCCCTGAATGAATCCATATTGTTCATGGGAAATGATCCTCGGTAGCAGCTTGCTAAATCTCCTGGAATTAATGGTCACCAAGATCTTATAGGAGACAATACAAAGGCATATGGGTCTCTACTGATTGATTGAGAACGGGACTTTCACCTTAGGGATCATCACCACTCTAGATGCACATGAGCCCCTGTTTATGGAACCTCCATTAAAGAAATCAATCACGACCTCAATCACCGAAGGTCCCACCAACACCCAGTTTTTCACATAAAAAACTGTCGGGAATCCATCGGGCTTGGGAGCACTATCTGAGGAAAAATTACTAACCACCTCCCATATCTACTTTTCAGATGGTAGGGAAATTAAACCTTCATTATCCTCTGAGTCAACCCTCCTAGAAATGTTCTCCAAAAAACACCTTGGTCAGCCAAAAGTTCCTCATCTCCTGTAGTACATGTATTCTCACATTTCAATAGACGCTCAAAGTGATATAAGTTCAATTTCCATGCAACATTGACCTCAGAAGAGAAGGATCCGTCCTCCAACCTGATATTGATTTTATAAATCTTCCTTTCTTTGAAACAGGAGTGGAAAAATCCGGTGTTGCTTTCCCCTTCCTTGAGCCATCTAACTCTAGCCCGCTTTTTGTAACCCTTCTCATCCTCTAATAATCTTTGAGTTAAGATTTCCCATTTATCTCATAATATTATGAAATAATCATCCTCCCAACTTTGTAAAATAGAGGATTCCAAACCTTAAATATCCCTTTGGAGCACCTCAATAGGGTCATCTGAAGCAGGGTGATCCATAAAACATTTTCAAATGTCAGCCTTCAATCTTTTAAGACGTCTGAACAAACCGAACCAAGCTCTTTCATCCCCCTCATTGGCCCAATAATCTCATATCATTTGATTGAAACCCTCTTTTCTATGCCAATACACCGAAAACAAAAACCCCATGTTATCCTAGTTCCCCCCTTCGAGCTTCACAAGAATAAGAGAATGGTCCGAAAGACCCCGGGGAAGATGGACCACTGAGGCCCCTGAAAAGGAATCCATCCCCTGGATATTTGAAAAGAATCTATCTAGTCTACACCAAATCTGAATTCCCCCTCTTCGGTTGTAGCACCAAGTGAATTTACTTCCACTAAATCCCAAATCTAATAAACCTTTGCTAGGTATAATACAGTTGAAATCCAGCATGATGTTCTTAAACATTGGAGACCCTCCCCTCTTCTCTGAGATATTCGTGATAGCATTGAAGTCACCGCCCACAAACCATGGTAAATATTTCACCTCAAAGGATCCTAGATAGTCCCATAGTTCCCTTCTGATAATGGCATCACAACTAGCATAGACAAAGGAGAATAAAATAGAAGAACCTCTGCACACTAGTTTCACAATGATAAATTTATCCTTCACCTGCATCAACTCCACCTGTAATTGGATCTTCCAAAAAATCTTGATATTGTTATTACATGGACATCCATGCAAAAAATTCCCAAAACCCATCTTTTTGGAAAAAAACCCCATCCTGAAAGGATTCTTCTTTGGCTCTAAAATAACCACCAAATGGATCCGGTTTCTGCGACACCCAGAAGCCACAAAGGCACATTTAGCCTGACCCCCTAATCGATGGGCATTCCAAATTAACACCGATGACATTAACACTAGAAACTCTTGGCCTTTTGGCCCTGGTTACCTTCCTATGGACAGAACATCCTTTTTCCACTCTCCTCCCTAACCATTGATCGGGTCACTATCCTGGTTGAGGGCTATGAGAAGCACCCTTTCTTGGGTGTACATATTTTCTTTTTCATTGGACTAACAGAATATTCCAAGAGAGTGAACCTGTTCTCCTTATCCTCTGTAGGTCGTGTTGGGATCTCTTCTTCATGCAAAAACGAAATCATAAGCAGCTGATCCCTGGACATCCTAGAAGTAGAAATCTCTTTTAACATCCCCTCTAAGAAGCCTCTGGGTGTAAATCTCTGAACCAGCAGCGAAATCCCAGAGTCTGACGTCAACAAGGATCTCTTTTCCATATCTGTAGAAGAATCATTGGAGGCCCAGAAAATGCTCACCCAAGAAGAGGGGCAGTTAGGTCCTGTCCAAGATGAAGCCATTTTACCTTTCCCATTCCCTTTGGGAGACTAGGGAGAATGAAACAGATTGTCTTTATCCATCAAAGAACATCCCAAGATCAGCCTGCCGTAATCCCTCTGCTTCAATGGAAACAGCACAGGCTCAGGCCTCGCGTTCAAGAAGATATCAGCCAGAAAACTAGACAAAATTGGCCAATTAAGGATCCCAGATTCAGAAGGAACAGAAGGTTCCAAAAAAACCAATGGACCATTGGGAATCACCATCACCAATGAAGAGGAGGAAGACCGGTCTTCCTCAAGAGACGTTTCACCCGAAGTCACCACCCACTTCTTAGAACCAAGACCAAACTCCTGCAAATCAGAAGACTATGTAGGCTTAACCGAAGAGATCCCCTGGGGACGAAAACCTTTCCTGCCCTTCTTACAGAATTCCACAGCATGAACTTGAAGATCACACGAAGTGAAAAACATGGGAGGAGCCAGATACACCAGATGTTGCCCCCAGTTCAAACCCTATGGGAACCTGATCCGAATTCTATGAGGAAACCTCATCGCTGGGTTCATATCAACACAAATCCTAGGCTTAGATGCATCAAAAAGTGCCTCAGTACCTTCACCAACACAAAGAAACATACCCAAATAGTCCCCCACCACTGCCAGAATTGAAGGATTCTTTAGAGAAAGGGGCAGACCAAGAAAATTGATCCAAAAAGCTCCCATATTCAATTCTATACCATAGTGTCAAGCCCAATCCCACCTCAACAAAGAAAACTGGAAGTTTCCACACCACCTATCAACCCTAGACCAAGCGCGAATGAAATTTTCCCTAGAGTGGAAGTAGATACAAAACGCAACCTTCATGATTTCCGACACTGACAGCAGACAAAGAAGACCCCAAGAACCCACAAACCTTCGAAAGACCTCCAAGGACAGTTTCATCATCCCATATCTAGAAACCAATGTAAGATTGTGTACCTCTACAGTGCGCTTCAGATCCCTATCAGCTATAACCACCACCGAACTACCATCCGACACCTCCGCCTGGCAAGTCTCGAGCTGAATCGGTGGGATGAAAAAACGATCCCCCTTCCGACCATTCCTATAAGGGGCGTCCTTGAAGGAAAAAAGTCGGGGTACCCTTGTCCAGCCCGCTACAGGCTCCGATCTCAACCACCAAAGTGCCCACATCAGCGAGCGATCTAGCCGAAACGTGCACCCCTCCGGTTGCAGAGCTCTCCATCCCTATCTCTTTCCAAGCCCGTGATGAGATCTTGATATTATGCTTCATTGATCGTACCACCTTCCAAAAATAATAAGGAATAAGGTAACACTACTTTTTCTGGGGAAATGAGCATGACTCCTAACCCAACATTGTTGAATTTAGGGTCTTCCATTCTCTTCCCTGTTGGACTTCTAGAGGCACCATCGAAGTAAATTTCCCAAGTATGAGAGTTATCCTAAATAGAGAAGACTTCCTCATCATGAAGTTCAATATCTGAAGATATATCTTCTACATATGGGTGTTCATCAAGGAAATCGGCTAGAGCTTCACCCTTTATTTCCTTCTGAGAACCATACTAGATATCAAACTACTGAAAAATAACTGCCCACCTTTCCAGACGTCTTGTAAGCTCTGGACGACTAAGGATGAATTTGAGCGGGTTATTGCAAGATACTAATTGGACATGATGATGTTGCAGGTAGTGTCTCAATTTCTAAATTTCTATGATTACCACCAGGAATCACTTTTCAATACTTGAATATTGGGTTTCTACCTCAAGCATAGTTCAACTGAGATAGTAAATATTGTTTTCATTCCTAGAATCATTCTTCTGGGCAAGGAAGGCACCCAGTGATCACTCTAAAGCTGTGACATAATGAATTAGTGGTCTTCCATCAATGGGTGGAAACAATACGGTTGGACTCAAGAGATATTTCCTAAGGATTTTGAATGCTTCTTGACATTCCTCATTCCACTGGTAGGTGACTCCCTTCTTCATCAATTTAGTGAAGGGTAAATACTTTCCTTCCAAATTGGAGATGAAATGACAAAATATAGGCCAAGTTTCCTTGAAGACCTCTCAAATCCTTCAAATTTCAAAGAGGTGACATGTTGAGGATTGATTTTGTCTTCTCAGGATCGACTTTGATACCACGATGGCGTAAAAAAAAGCCAAGAAATTTTCTTGAGGTCACCCCAAAAGCACATTTCAAGGGGTTCATCTTCAAATCAAGTTGCCAAAGTTTGTTGAATATGGTTTCCAGATCATCCAAGTGATCCAAACGTTGTCTGGATTTAACTACCAGATCATCCACATAACACTCGACAAATTTCCCTAAGAAGGGTTTGAAGATATGGTGCATGGCACGTTGATATGTTGCACTTGCATTCTTTAAGTCAAAGGGAATTACCCGATAGAAAAACACACCTTGAGAAGATCTGAAAGTTGTAGCCTCTTCATCATCTAGGGCCATCTATATTTTATTGTTCCCAATGTAACCATCCATCAAGGAAAGAGCTTCATATACAGCTATTGCATCAATTAAGTGTTCCGTGATCAGAACTGAAAATCATCCTTGGGACAATGCCAATTAATATATCTGAAATTAATGAAAACTCTAATTTGTCAATTATTATTTTTCACAGGGACAATATTAGCTAGAAATTTAGGATATTGTACTTCTCTGATGAATTTAGCCTTGATAAGCTTGTCAACTTTAGCTTCAATTTTTGAGGCATTAGTTGGGTGTGTTCGTCTTTCCGCTTTCTTGATTCCTCGATGTTCTTTTGGAAAACCCAAATGATGGGTGGAAACATCAGGATTAAGACCTAGAATTTCTGTATAATTCCAAGAAAATATATCTCGGTTTTTCTTTAGGAATGAATTATATGCTTCTTTATCTTCAAGAGTCATGGACACACTAATTAAAGTGGGGCGTGAATCTTCTTCTGTACCCAGAATTTTTTCTCTGAGTTCATCCACAATGGTAGAGATACCCTCTTCAAATGCCGGAGGAGCATCCCTGATATCTTCCTCTTCTTCTTCAACATGTTATATTTCTTCTATTTTTACTTGAATAGTAGATGATGGACCAGAACTTCCATGATTAGGGGGGAAGTCATAATTTGAACATCTTGAAGAAGAGGCCGCAATTTCTGACCCTGTTGATGATGAAGGGTCTTCCTGGGGTGAAAGAGAGGAGATGATGAATTGAGAATCGACATCTTTTCTTTCCTCTAATATTGCTATAACTTCTTCTAGACAAATTGATGATGTATAGAATTTCTGAATTTCAGTGGAAGAAATGAAGAAATATTCATTTAAGCTTTCATCATCGCTTGGTGAATCAACAATTTCTCCCATGCTATCTGGCTCGATTACCGTGATTGACATTATGGAAGTTTCCATAAGAGTGTTTAGATTTAGGTTTACCCTACCAATTTGACTGATAGGAAACACATAATCAGTACTCACATGTATGAATGGATTTACTGGGATCTTTTCCAAACCAATTGGAGCATTGATTTTGGTGACCTCCTTTGCCATGGACTTTCCCATTCCTTCCGTGTGATAAAAATCTACCTCAATGTATTGATATTCACACGTTTTGAATGGGGAATTGTCAACATAAAATGTCCCAATTTGACCATTGAAGTAGTATTTGAGACATTGATAGTAAGATGAAGGTAATACCACATGTTGATGTAGCCAAGGTATTCCAAGCAAAATGTTGAAGGTTGTATCCTAACGAAAAACCATGAAATATAAATCAGAAACAGGATCTCCAAACTGAACTCTGAGTACAATCTCGCCTAGAGGTTATTGTTCATTCTTATCATATACCTGCAACATCAATGTTTAAGGAGATAAATCAAATTCTGTGAGGCCCAATCGAGGAAGTGTTCAAATGGGAATGAGGTTTACTCCTGATCCATTATTAATGAAATCTCATCAGATGTCTATGCCGTCAACTTTACTGGATAGATACAAAGGTCTGATATGTCCCTGTACAATATTATCTTTATCTTCATCTTAATCTGTAAAGGATATCACTGCATGGCCTTCTACAGGATCATTCTCCATACGGTAGACCTCGGCAAGAACAATTTCCATTTCGAATTATTGAGGACATGACAAAGCCTCAATGAGTGAATCTCGAAGATCTTTTGATATATTCAAGGAATCCAAAATTGTTAACTTGGCCGGTACTTAGGCCAAATGTTTCAAGACATCATACTTTTGGCCCAAAGATCTGCATTTCCTAGTAGGAAAATGTGGTTTTGTAGGTGCCTTGGAAGTTGATTCTTTGGTTATAGATGCATCTTGTATCAGGGAAGAAACTAGAAACACTCCTGGATTTGGTATATTAGACCGATTATGTCTATCTATTTGCTAAGAGGAAGATGGTGCAACCTCTAATCATTCCTCCAAGATAATGGTGTCAGGACCGAACCTGCCATGTGTGGAAGAATTTCCTTGTTCTTGTTGGACCCACTGAAGGTCTCTGCTACGAGTTTCCACCGCATACACAGTTCTAGCAGGGGTAGGGTTGAAATAGTGGCTTCTGGAATATCCACATCTTCCTCTATTCCCTATACCTCTATCTCTTCCTCTAATTCCTCTATTAGATG
The DNA here is from genome assembly GCA_963277665.1 of Viscum album. NCBI lineage: Eukaryota > Viridiplantae > Streptophyta > Magnoliopsida > Santalales > Viscaceae > Viscum > Viscum album. Next base: position 1,792,033,645 of record OY728158.1, read on the forward strand.
TAGGGAATTTAGGATAATCATAATTGAAACCATCACTAGCATAGGGATCCGTTAAATGAATCATGTTAATGGAGTCAAAGATCATCTCTTCATCTGATGAAGATTCTGTTTGATGAACCATTTCAGGTTGTGCCCTTTGGTGGGGCGGTGCCTGTGCTATTGAAGTAGACGACATAAAATCTTCCCTAGTTAAAGACAACTTAGGGTTTGACATGAGGTTGTCTTCTTCTAACTGCTCTTTTTTCTTCGAATTAAACCGTTTCTTTGAGGATTTTCCTCTTAACATAGGTTTTTTGCTATGGAAGAAATAGCAGAAGACACAATTGGTTGATTCAATTGTTTTCATAAAATGGCATGAGTTCGGTTGATTGTTTTCCTAGGCACCCAATCACCATATTTTTGCACATTTTTACTTTTGACTTCGTGCCACTCACCTTCTTCCTCTGGATCAGTAGTAGTAACACATGCTACATGGGCTAAAGAACTTTTTAGCTTCACATATCCAGAGTCCACTATCTTTTACAGGTGGCCTTTGAAGACAAAACACTCTGGAATGGAATTCCCTAACATTGGATGGAATGGGAAATAGTTGGGGAGGTCTTTATCTCCTTCCTTGTCTGGCCTTTTGGGAATGGGAAACTGGACCAGATTGTTTTCTAGAGCCGAGATGAAGTAACTGGGAACTTTTTCATTCCGGAAAGAATAAAATTTGTTCTTTAACTCCTCAAACTGTTTCCTCCTTTGATATCTTTGATCATCTTGACGAGGCGTTCATTGTTGTTGATGCTCAGGAGGTGGAGCCCTTCGATATGATGAAGGTTTTGAAGTGGAAGCAGGTACAATCGCTTGCTTAAGTGTAACCGTAGCAGCCTCTTCCTTCCCTATTCTCCTTCCTAGAACTGATGGAATTACAAGGGACTTAGATTTTGTTTCTAGAAGGGACTTTTCCAATTGTTGGGCAATTGAAACAAGTTCCCAAAACCATCATTTGTATTTTACGGGGATAAATGGTGTACGCAATTCATCATGGAGATTTTCCACATAAATGGGTAGAAATTCATCCTAAGGGGGTACTAGGTTCAAGGAATATGTTAATCCTTTCCACCAAGCAATGAAGTCTGAAAAACTTTCATTCTCCCTTTGTTTGCAATTTGTAATATAAAAACTGTTGTTTTCTGCAGCATTGAGTTGAACTAAAAATAGAATTTTTGACAAAGATCTTCCCATCCAATAATTTATCGGGATTGCAAACTCATATACCAGAAAAAGGCTAGTCCTTGCAATGATTTCACAAAACACCTGAGCTTCAATGCTTCTTTCTATTGAGGAGTTCCCATCATAGGATCGCAGTGAGAAACAAAATGTGTTAAATGCTGCTTGGGATCTCTTGACCTATTGAAAATGGGGAAAGTGACATTTGAAAAGTTTGTAGGAGGAGGAATTGGATCTACCCATTCAGGGTAAATCTTCTTCTATGGTTTCACTGGTGCATGTCGTCCTTCAATAGCTTCCAACTGAGATGTTAATGACTCAATGGTAGTCATTAGTGTTTGAGAAACATCCGTTGAGATTGGACTTGAGTAGGTACAATAATTAGAGTTTTTATGGGTGTGGTGACCGGTACTGCTACTAATGGTAGTATTGCCAATTTTTGTCGCGCATAACCTATAGGATTGGACCTGTGAGGGTGTGCTTGAAAAAAGGGACATTCTTGATCTTTCCCAATAGCTGCGACAAATTCCCTTGATTGATTTAATCTAGCATTCTTAGGAGGGAGAATACATTGATGTAGTACTGCATTCAATCTCCTCAACTCCTTCATTTCCTCCTCCTGATGTGCAAAATATTCCTCTAATGAGAGTGATTGTCCTTCTCCAGAAGTAGTGTGACTTTTACCCTTTTCCTTGGTATATCCCTTTTTGGAGTGTGGAAGGGTATTACCTGAAGGAATTTCTTTCCTCTGGGAAATATTCTAAATTTTGGTACACACACCGCCTTCATTTGTTTACGTAAATACGATATCTTGAACAGGAATTTCTTCATCTGATTCCTCTAAGAGAGCCTTATGTTCTGGGGGATCAGTAACAATGGCATTGATGAAATTTGTCGATGCATAACACATTACAGCCCTTCTGTCATCATTTATAAGATTCTATCTTCTTCCAAGTCTTCTACGAGATGTTACCTTTTGTTTGGATGATCCCTCGGGAACTTCTTTATGAAATGTAATTTGGAGAGAATTTCCTGATAATTCATCTCTGCATTCATCCTTTGGCTTCTTCCCTAATCTAGAGAAGACTAAATTTCACTGAGGAATAGATTGAAAATTTGAAAAATTCCCCAGTCCGGTGGATTGGGGATGTTCCTATTCTTATTTCTCAACTCCTTGAATCTTGTCTATTGATTTCGAGGGTTGGATTGAAGGATTACCCAGTTTGGCAAGATGGGGTGGCTCTTGAGCTGTTACGGCTAAAAGTTTCTTAAAAGCTATCCTGTTTTTGCGGATTTTAGTCCGGGAATGGGCCATATGTATTGTCCAAGCTTGATGAAGCACATTATCTAAATGAGAAGATTGTTCAATATTTTCATTTCCTTTATTCAAGAGAAATTAGATAACTTGTTCTTTATATTCCCGACTTTTGAAAGAATTAGTTAAGGCATGTTCTTGATCAAGCCTTTGATTACTCACAAAACCAGATGGTTGTAGCCAACCGTGGGCAATAACATTGCATGAGACCACTCTTGGTGGGATTTGTTGACAGAATATCGCAGTGAAATAAAAAGCTCCATGGACACCCCATCCCCTGATATGAATACCAGATGGGGCATCAGTAATTAACTGGCGCAATTTTTTTAATGTACCAAGGCTTGTACGATAAAGGTCTCTCTACTGCTTTTCAACCTTTGGATGCTGGGAAACTGATAGAGATTCCAAGTCAATGAGGTGTTACAGACCTTCTATTACCTTAACATGATTTTGATATTCATCGTAAGGTAATATATTTTCTTTTAAGTCACAAGTATTTTTTCATATGTTGAGACGAACATCATGGATACAATATTCTTTCAACATTTCTGGAATATCATATTGAGAGTTAGACAAAGGCCAAAACATAACTGGTACTTCACCTTTTTTCAGTTGTTTTCTCATATTCAGTACTTCCTCTTTATCATTTGATGAATATTCCTCTACCTTATTGGACCATAGTTGGTGCTTCTTTGTTTTTGAATCATATTCAACAAGATTAGCAGAGGATTCATTTGTCGAATTAGAAGATGAATGACCCAGGGGTGGTTCGAATAATGACCTACGCCCCAAGCTATCTTCTGATTGAAAAAGTAGTTCACCTACTAGTGGAAAGGCATCATACATGACCGGCTTCACATTTGTAAGTTCCTCAATATAAGAGGGATTTCTCATCACTACATTGTCTATTGAATAATTTTCTAGGCAATGGGTATTACTACTGTAGAGAAGACTTTCGCAGATAAATTTATCATCATGGGGAGGACCACTATGGTGGGTTACAACAAAAGATGAAACATTTTTCTCCTTGGTCTTCTATCCACACCGAGGGTTATCGCGAATCTCATCTGAATATGATACTTCGAGATCGACCAAATTGTCCTGAAGCAAGACTTCACGAGGAAGTGTCTGATAAAGACCTTCAGGATTATTGTGGCTTCCATAATTTGGTAATGAAAGAGTAGAATCTTGAGCTACAAAAGATAATTTTTTGAGGGGTTCAAGAACTCCATCATTGAGCAAGGCCTCATTGAAAATTGGCTCTTGATTTTCCAATTGTGCTTGATGGGTCTTTTTGTTGGATGCCTTCTTACTCATATTGGAAACCACTTGTTGACGGAAGTGGTTATTGTGAGGAGGTGTATGTTCCTGCTCAAGAGAAATGGCCACGTTAGGCTAAATATCCTTATTTTAATCGGGTGTATGTGCCCAACTCGGTTTTCCGTATGACATGGGAGACTATGCCCCACGAACCTCCTAGACCGGAAAAGAAGTGCATATCTGTTCCAAGGTGGCATGATAAGGAGTCACTCCACTAATAGGGATATAGATGTGTGTATTTCCCTTAGATGTTTCTGAAGCTGTTATAATATCCTGAAAAGCATCCAGAATATGATCAGGGATTTTCTTCTACTCTTTCACCACTGTCAGAATGTGCTTGGTGACTTCAGCTGCTAGAACGGGAATATACGTCCATTCCTTTTTTGGAGTAGGTGTGTGTGCCGACTCCTGTACTCATTTTCCTATCAGGGTGTTCTGACACTACAATAAAACCGGCTATTACCAGCGGGTTTTTCATATAGAAGCATTTTAAACTACCGCTATATGGTTTGGCGGTGGTTTACAGAAACTGCCTCTAAACTGGGCATCAGAAATCTATTAGCGGTGGTTTTTTCCATTTCACGGCAATTTAAGGGAAGCTTCGTAGATGCCTCATTTCATGGTGGTTTTCGTGACTTTAGCGTCGATTTTACGGGTGCCAAATAATTTTTTATTCGCGGTAGTTTTAACTGCTACGATATTCAGGCGTTTGATGTGCCTCTATCACGGTGGTAAAAACCGCCGCTATATATAAACCGATTACATGTCACAGTGGTTTTAAACGCCACTAATGTTTTACCAGTAAAGCATTAGTGGCATTTATAACCACCGCAAAATGCTGACCAGTAATGCATTAGCGGCAGTTAAAACCGCCACGAAATGCTTACGAGAAAAAAATTGCATATTTACTTCTACTGCCCCACTGCCCTGGAAAACAAATCAAACCAGATAATGGAATAGAAGACATCATACAAACAAATAAAATGTTATTTCTAACTTTGTATCCCCAACATTATGAAACAGTAGTAATCATACAAACAATCGACCATAATTCTATAGTGATAATAATCAATAATGGATCTATAGGGAATCATGAAATCCATTCCAATAATTACATCATACAGTTACATGATGGGAAAGAATGAAATACATATAAAAAACATTTTCCTATCTGATGGGGAAAATAATTCCATCAGTGAAAAATCATTGATCGAATAACCAATGAGGTTTATTGATTCTTAATGACACATAAATACACTATATCAAGGACCAGAATCTCTAGAAATGTTTCAAATATAACATTGTATGATGTACTTGTGTCAAATAATGTAGAATCTATGGTTGAGGTTACTAGATTAGTACCTCAAACAATAGATGAATTTGAATTATGATCGCTATCATATGTTGAACATCATTTAGTTTTCCCATACCATGACTCTATGCTACAACCTGACTATTCTGAGTGGGATCACATTTCATGCACATTAATTCCTGAGTCTAGTATCAACTATGTCGAATACCACCTTGGCCTCAACAGTATGTGTTATTATAGCTACATCCATACTAAAAATTAAGAGGACCCACATAATAATATGGAATATGTAATGATCTTATCCCCCTAGGAGGAACTGGTGTAAATTTTTTGAAGATGTGCAAGATATGACCCAAACTCCTATAACCTCTGCATTCAAATAGATACACTGTACGTTGGGAGAAAAGATTTGTATTTTCTCTAAATCACCTCATATTGTGTTAATGAGTTACCCAAATTATGGTAGAATATTTGTGTGTCTTCCCTTTAACCATTTTTAGAATATTCTAGGTGACTTCAGTGACCAGAACATGCATATTTTCTTATTCTATTGTTGGTAAATGTGTATGGGCCTGATATTTTCCTCCATTTCACATAGGTATACACCAATGTTAATCAAGTCCATGGGAAAGGATATGGGTATTCCCTATATTTTTAACAAAAATATTCTTGGTTATTTCTTTGAATAATACCAGATTATACCGACAAACTTAGTAAATGTGGGAAAATGTGTCCTCTTGCTCATAGTTTTCCACCATATTTAGTTAGTGGGATTCTTTGGAGGGTATAGATGTAGGGCCATGTTTTTGGTTTATTTTTCTCTACCCTCAGGGGGTTTTCCTGACTACCTAGGTTTGGGAGACTTAGGTCAGACTCCCGAGGTAAACACACACATCATATAGAGGTTTTTTTTGCTTTGTAGCATTGGTGATGGTGAATGCTAGAAGGAGCCCTTTGGAGGGTCCCTTATGCTATCTAGATGAGTCCATCAGTGACCTCTTTATCAACCTCCCTAGATAAGGGAGGAACATGTTATGTCCTTCCATGGATATGACCATGAAATGGTTTGAGATAGAAACTATTTACAATAAATGATGTTCCACTAGTCATTGTCAAGTAGACATCTAGTAGGGATTTTTGAGATGAATGGATTTTTTAGCTTCCTCTGAAGATGTAAAGGTACCATTTAGGCGTGACTCCCAAACCAGTGAATTTGAGACCCAATGTTGAGGGTGAAAGGTTGATAATAGAGCCCTAGTTTTAAATGAGGATCCAACTTCTGCAGCACACAAAGCATATGTGTTCTTAAAGTAGTAAAATGTCATTTGGATCAAAGGGGGTTCTAGTTGAAAGTTACAGAATACTTATGAGAAACATTTACAAGAAATCATCATGAAATCAGCATATCAATAAATAAACACATGTATTATCAATTGTATCGGATCAATGTTTGTCCACATTTCATATTTTGAGAGAAGAAAAATGAGCCTAACATGTGGGTGACACATGAATTTTGTTTAAGGTTCCATTTTAGGTTCCCCATTTTTGTTTCCAACTAATTGTATTGGTGAGTATATGATTCGTATGACATGATTAGGATAAACCACATTCCCATCATCCTCTTATGTTTGGTCTCTATACTGTCTACTATGTTCCAATTTATATAACCAGAAGAAAATAACAAAAAGATCACTCTTTAGTCATCCAAAATCTCGACTACCAATTCAAACACAGGCCTAAATGGAATGATGTATACCACACTCGAGAAATAAAGACATAAAATGAAGCATCATAAATCAAAAAAATGCATAGAAGGAAACATTAGAAATCAAGAAAATGTTAGGACATGGAAATTTTTTGTGGAAACTATGTGACATACATGTTACATATACAAACCAACTGTTCTCATATTTGTTCAACATAAAAACAATACTACTACTAATGGTCTGATGATGCATCGTCACCCTCTCCACCTCCATCTCCACTACCTTTTTCCACCTGTAAGAACATTATATTGAAAATTAAATATTATAACATATTTATAATTAAACTTAAAACCAATAAATGTTTGAAAACTAAATGATTTTGATTTTTTGTGATTTACCTTCTCACCACTAGTCGATGCACTACCACTGGGGGCATATCTGCTTATATGCTGACGTATTTCAAGCAAATCTTTCTGCAAAGCAGATATCTGATCCCCCTATTGGTGAAATATTTTTCGTAGAGATGACATCTCCCTATAAGCATCTTCAGGTATAAAATTCCTATAACCAAGAGTAGATGCAGCTGGAATACCTGGTGGCCTACCAAAGACCTCATATGGTACAGTTCCCAAACCCATCCCGCGCACTATACCGGGATGCTCCTTCCCAAGGACTTTATCAACTGGGTCATCCTGGGATACTGAGTAGGACTTCCCAGGATTGGTATCCCATATTTCTTTAATTTTTACCTATAAATAAAATACCAATATATATTAACACAGTAAAAATAGATAATAAGTTATTATAATAAAAAATTTACTTCATACCCCAACTTCTTTGGCAGACTCATTAACAAAACTTCCATCTGTTTTTTTATGAACATCCAACCATAGTTCAGTTCGGGATTCTTCATGCCCTAAACTCTATGACTGTATTAAACAAAGATAAATCAACAATTAAATATGTTAAATAGATGATATTTTCTTATAAATATTTAAACTAAATAAAATATTACCAATGAAATTCGGCTTCTAGAAAGTCTTTTTGAGCCCGCAGTGTGCAGGATGACTTGATTTGCCCGATTTGATGCATTCTACCTTGAGAGATCCTGAAATAAATAAAATTCTATTTAACAGTAATGTATTCAATGTCATCTCCTCTTAATATACATGTATAAATGTAAAATGAGGATAATATAATAATATAAATTTCAATACCATCTGCTTCTCATCACGCTGTCTATCAACAAAAACATTCCACTGTTCTTTCGGTACCCCCTGGGTAGCTTCTCATACATTTGCTACACAGTCAACGAAGTATCATTGACATTACACCATAATCTCCATTTGAAATCTTTCCAATTTTTACCAAGATTTTTCAATGTCCACTTCTGTGCTATCACATCAGCAATGGTAAAGTGCAAGAACATCAGTATACACAAATTCATTTTGAACAAATTAGTAACATGACATTCAATTAAACCATAATGTAATAAAATTACCTTTATCTGAGAATCAAAAACTTCATTTTTCTAGTTTGGAGGCATATGCCTCCAATTATCATATTAAATAGGTAGAAAAATGGGTTCCGCTACCAGCTGACCTATAATATGGCCAAGTAACCCCGCGGCGTCATCCGTCGGGACCCCATAAGAATCAAATGGCACGACTATCTTCTCGTCATTCATGTTCCAAATATCTGAACTTTTTATGTGTATTTCCACAGTTTCATTTTTTTCATCTGCAATGAGCAAACAATTAGTATAAACAAAATGCAATAAATTTATTTAATTAAAATTCGTACCTCTGACTGTGACCCTCCAAAATGTCCTTGATGAACTGGAAGGGGCATGTCGTTGCCCCACTGCTGAGGCTCCTATAGGGGGAGTCGATGACACATCCTCTAATGAGACATCTTCAGATGGTGTCAGAGATGGTGCATGGGGGGATGGTGTAGGGGTGTAGGCAGATGGTGCCTCAGATGCCGTGGGGAAAGATAGATCGTTATCTGTCGCAGAACTAGATAAAATAGTGTACCGCTTCTTCCTTCAAATTCCTGTCATTTAATCAAATAAAATTAAGTTCATAATATATATTTCAAAAAATTTATGCAGAAAAAATTTAAAAATGATAATAGATGCCCAGTTGTAAGAAACAAAATATATATAACAATGATAATGAATGACTACAGAAATGAATCAAGTGGTTGTTGAATGAATAAATAATTGTACATACAATCATTTTACCCTTCAATAATGTCGGTTTCCTGCTCCATTTCTTCATCCACTTCATTCATCCTTGCTAGACTAATATTTTCAATACCATGATGGACAAATAATTCTTCTTCCTGTTGTTGATGAAATTCAATTTCAGAGGTCAAATATTTCACTTCATCACCCATATCATACAAATCTCATTGTATTACGAGAGTAACTACACTCCACCCTTCATCCACAACATCATTCACATAATATACCATTTTTTCTTACGATGCAAAGATATATGGATCATGCAGTTCACAATCACCAAGATCCATCAAGCGAGAGAAGTTTACAGAAGTAAATTGCAAGGAATCTCTTTTCACACCTCTGATAATATCGACCCATTTTCATTTGAATAAAACAACAAAAAAATTCCTGTGGTATTTTAATTCAATAATATGAAGCAGATTCTATAGTATCCCACTACAGAAAATGTAAATATACCATTATTCTATGTTTTCAAACCCACTTCTCGATCGACTGTACGAAATCAAAATCCATTCACATTATAAGCATCAAACTTTCTAACTTGTTTTATAGGACCTCTAGCAAGAAACTTCAAATCATCGAACAAGTCTTCTTGAGTATCATTATTCATGATTTGAAAAAAGAAATATGATTTAATAGATTTAAAAATTGTATATTTCAAACTAATATTCATATTTATTGCAATATTTATAAACTTACACGTCATAAAAACCATTCTACCAGCTCTTTATTCACAGCTTTCATTATATCTTTCTCATTTCATGTTCGGCCTCTCATTCGTCTCTTTGTTTGTATCCTCAACTCTTCAATAAATTGATCTGTAATTTCACTATTCATCATCACATATCTATGTGCCTGTAATAATTCCAATTCTGTCAGTGTCACATATGAGGTCCTCCCAAATGATCGGCCAATAGCAGGAAATATTTTTTATTTCTGATGCATTTTATATTGAGTTGATGTGTTTTCAACACGTCCAAATTGATTAAATCTTGTCTCAATATCATCCAAATATCTGGAACAAAAGATGAGACACTCCTCAGCCAAATAGCCTTCAGCAATAGAGCCTTCTCGTTGAGCTTTATTTCTCACGTAAGCTTTCAAATACCCAAGTTATCTGTGAAATAATATAATAATATTATGAATTTATTTAAATTCCAAAAATTGTTTACTTAACTAGAAACATATAAATAAAATACCTCTCAATTGGATACATCCATCGATAATGAAAGGGGCCCCCTAATTTAGCTTCTTCAACCAAATGCACAGTTAAATGCATCATGATAGTAAAAAATGATGGAATAAAGATCACTTACATTTCACAAAGGGTCAATAAAAACCACTTTTTGAGGTTGTCAAGATGAAATGGATGTAGAGATTTCTCACATAATTGCCTGAAAAATGTGCAGAATTGGAGTACAACAGCAGTAACGTTTTCAGGTAATAATGTACGCAATGCCAATGGTAGTAACTGTTGTAACAAAATATGTGAGTCGTGGATTTTCAATCCATATAACTTACAATTCTTCAGGTCAACACACCTCGAGATGTTACTCGAATACACATCAGATACCTTCAAATTCTTTAAAATTCGATGGAACATATCTTTATCCTTAATTTTCATTGAAAAAATCACCAGAGCATACTGTTCATTTTCATCTGGCCAGAGATCACGTTTTATGTTCATTACTTGTAAGTCTTTGCGAGTATTGATATGATCCTTAGACATTCCTTTCTCATTAAGTAATTTGAAAATCAAATTATCACATACATTCTTATCAATATGCATCACATCAATATTGTGGCACAAAAAATTAACTTCCCAATACGGATGTTTGAAAAATATACTTTTTTTTCTTCCATTGTTGCGTTCTGATTTCACTCGGCGATGCACTTCGCACTAGTTTTCCGCTATCATTCAAATGATGAACCTTCCCAAATTCTGTTTTAACATTTTCAAGCTGTGTCAATATTTCACAACCAGTTAACAACTTTGGAGGTGGTCTACGATCAATGTAACCATTAAATTTTGATTTGTTCAGCCGAAATCTATGAGATGCATCAATAAATCTTCGATGGCACAAGAATCACAATTTTCTACTGTGAGGTATCCGTTTGGGCTCAAAATCAAAGTTACAAACAGGATAAGCCAAACCCATATAAGTGTTCCATCCAGATAAATTCCCAAGCCCAGGGAAGTCTCTAATGGTCCACATTAAAGCAACATGCATTTTGAAAATTTTTTAGAAGAAACCTCAAATGTCTCAACACCGTTGCTCCATAACTCCTGCAATTATTCAATCAAAGGCTGCAGTTATACATCAATATCATTTCCAAGGATTTTTTTTCCAAGAATAATCATCAAAATGATAAAATATATTTGTTGCATACACATCCACAGAGGCAGATTATAAGGGATCAAAACAACTGGCCAAATGCTATAACTGGTACTCAAAGTCCCAAATAGGTTTAATCCATAGGTAGCTAATCCCAATCGAACATTCCTAGGATCAGTTGAGAAATATAGATGTAATGAATCAAATTTCTTCCACTATTGGGAATATCGTGGATGTCTCATTAACCCATCATTATTATTATCTACAGAATGCCACTTCATGTGTTCGGCGGTTTTTGATGACATGAATAATCTTTACAATCGAGGTTTCAAAGGAAAGTAACGCAAAACTTTTGCAGGTGTGTTCCTTTTCTTCTTCTACATGAAATTATGTTCAGTTAGACTTCCAACTTCACCCTTTTACTTCCATCTAGAAGAAGAACATTTCATACAATTTTGTCTACTTGAATCCTCTCCCCAATAAAGCATACAATCATTGGGACACACATGTATTTTTCTATAATTCAGACCAAGCTTGTTAACAACTTTTTTCATATCATAAAAAGATTCTGGGATTTTTTCTTTAGGAAATGTATCACAAATCAATTCCAATATCATGGACATTGCCTTATTTGTAATTCCACATAGAAATTTGATATGGTAAAACTTCACCAGAAATTAAAGCTTTGAATATTTCAAACACCCACTATACAACTCTTGATTTCCATCGTCAACTAAATCATGAAACACATATTACTCACTGAAGTTTTCCCTTAAATTTGGCTCCACAGAATCAAGATAAGGATCCAATGATATGTTACAATCTTGATCTTCTTGTGTTACAGTCTCAAAAACATCACTTGTCACGTTGCAATTTGTAGCACCCTCTTTTGGTTGTTCTGATATGTTTTGATGCTCATAGTGGTGTCTTGCACTGCCGAATGCATCATTTCTGAGGTTTTTCATTTCATTTTACATTGTCGATGAACTTGGGACCTCATTCTGTGGATTAACATCAGTGCTCAATCGTTCTGTATTGTTCAATTCTTCATGCCAAATCCAACACAAATATTGATCAGGGAATTGCTTCAGTATTAAATGTTCATAAACTTCATCTCTCTTCAACCATGTTCTAAATTTATATTTAGGACATGGACATATTATTCTACCTTCAATAGATCGATTAGAAATTTCAAAATATAAAAACTCATTCAGACCCTTAACATATTGAGGTGTGTTCCTTGGTAATGTGATCGATCTTTTATCCATGTATATCACAATGTTCCTACACAATAAAAAAATTAAAACACATAGTTACTACTAAATATAGAAAAAGTTTCATATATACGATAGTGTAAGATTACAGAAACATAATATAATAAAGATGACCCATTGATCATAAAGTATGCATAATATAATAAAGATGATACATTGATCACATTTACCACTTACATAGCATGGCCAGACAAACCGAACAAGTCTGGTCCCTAGGAAACAGCGTCAACACCTCATTGAGGAGTAGTAAGAATATTGGGTTACACACTTATCATAACACTATCAATCACACATTTATGTTGCCTCAAAAAACACCCCATTGAAAGTGATGTCATTGAACACACCAAAGATGCACAATTTTCATACCATTATTACAGTGGCATTACTAGAAATATTTAGCCCTTATATGACACCCTTTGAGACTTATTGCATGCTAACTTGGGTACCCAGATTATGGGTAACCTAGGTCAATTCATGAAAATTGGTCATATTTCATCTCTCTTTATGTTTTTCAATCTTTTCACTATCTGTTTGAATTTAGCCCATTCATATATGAATTTTCGGAATGAATCTATTGAATGGAAATCATGAAGGGAGTTTTGAAAGAGGGTTTCAATACTAAAAAGGTATGAATTACCATGATATTACACCTCTGTGTATTATACACAAATCACCTCTTGTTTGTAGGAATGATATACGTTAGGAATGTCATTGCCAAATAGTGGTGTTATTTAAAAATTAGATACACTCACTACCAATAGCCATGAGAGTTTTGGAGTGATTAAAATAGTTAATATATAAAGTGTTTCTTATATAAATATGATATATAAAAGGTAACTAGAACACTCCAGTCCAAATCTATCCAAGGTTAGGAAATTATAGAATATAGAGGGGGAGTGAAAGTATATGATGAATTGTGACTAATACCGATATGGATAGTTTTGGTGTTTCTATATATCCTATAATAATAGGAATCATGACACATGTAGTTCTTGGAAGAAAATATATTATCATAGTATAGATTCAAATATGGAGTGACCCAACATGAATGAGGGTACTATACACTATGACAGCTTTTATGGTGATGAAATGTGTTTTTGGGTCCAGGTTTAGTGGCTCAAACATCACTATATATCCAATAATAATAGAAATAAATACACATGTAGTTTCTATAAGGTCTCAAAAAATATCTAGACATTGTATATGAGAGAAAGGGAGACATGTATGGGTTCCTTGGTGGGAATTGAAAGGATGAAAACTGATCTGAATTGTTAAATGTATCTTCATTGGGTAAGAATTGGGAAATAAAATGGGAACTACATAATGTCCTAGGATGGTAAATTAAAGTGTCACTATATATCCCATAACAATAAGAATCATGTCACATGTTGTTTTTATAATATATATTCACAAATTTATCTATTGTGAAGGGGAAAATGATGTTGTCCAGTGTCAGGAAACATAAAGGAAGGTTTGATGGGAATCCATGAATCCCATATGATATAATCCAAGGAAATAATTGTGGAATTTTATTTTTGAATAGGTTTTTTGAGAAGGATCTCTTCACTAAGGATTATTACATGGATATTTATCTCATGTAAGGAAATTATATTTTATATATTGAATTAATGAAATAGGTTTAAATGTAATTTAAGGGGGACCATATGCCATTTAGTTTAACGATATAATTAAAAAAATGACTTTTGTGCAATGTAGTATAATGTGGTATGGTGAGGAACTTTATGTCATTCTTTTTCAGTTCTTATGACTATGATCAATGTGAAGAAGGCTTTGTGTATATCTGGATTTTATTAAAAATGAAATTCTTGAGTCTTAGTGTCAAGTCAATAATGAAAAGTTTATTTGAATAGATGAAGTCATGAATATTAGGATGAGGTTGGTTTTTTATAGGAATTGAATTTGTGGTTTCGTCCAATATAAATGATTTGGAAATAACTATATATATGGACTTAACTTGAATAAATCCACACATAGTTCTTAATATTGGATTGTTTCATACATGTGTATGGAAATAGGAGGAAACCTGACATGAATGAAAAAACACATAAACTAGGATAGTGTAGAAGATTATGAATGAAATATATCATTAACCATTATTCATATAAGAGATATGGAAACCACTATGTATCCTATAAGAATAGGGATCAATGGATATGTAGTTCTGGAAAAGGGGTCTCTATTTAGATCTGGATTATGTATATGAGATAATAAAATGGTTCATCCTAGTGTAAATTTGTTGGTGAAGACCCACTAAAAACATGTAAGCCCTTACACTAAGAACTATTACATAGATATGTCTAATACAAAATGGAATAGGTTCATAAAAAAATATATCACTCAAGTTATTTTACACTGTTATAGGATGGATCATATGTTATATGATAATGACATGAGTTTCATACATTTTATGGTCCTACACCAAGGACCTTCGTGTCTTGCAGTTTGTGGTCTTATGAATGGAACCATCTATAAGAAGTTTAAATTCATTAAAAATGGAATTTCAAATCCCCGTTGTGAAGTTATAAAAAGTATTTCTTTGAGAATAATTATTTTTGTGGTAGACATTACATTCTCTAAATCCATTATAATCATGGAGTAGGAATTGTTGGAGTAGAAATTTTGTATTTTATACAACCCTTCCCATTTTACTCTAGATTTATAGGTTTCCTCTTGGGTATCATAGGTGTTCTTATAGATAATACTAGTTCTCCTTGGATGAATAATCATATGTGGGATTTCTTATGGAATTCACATATAATAATAATATTATTTAACTCAAGGATGTGAAGTGTGTCAAAATAGTTTTCATCAAATTTCTCTAATTCATCAAGTCAGAGTTGATATTTCTCATTCCTAAACAACTGATCAAAAATGGAAATTGTAATTGAGGGTAATTAATCCTAAATGGGAAGTACTACCACTAAAACATCTCAACCCCAACCTATTGACTTGGGTAGGGCCAAAATTCCACTAAACTTAGGTGCATCCCACATACACTAGAGGATGACTATAAATTACAATGGTATATGAAATCATTGTGGTGGTTTACTGTCAAACACAATATAACCAGAATTAGACCAAACAAAATGTTATAACATAAATATGATTCATGATATAAAATCAACCAAACACATTGGATATAACATAACCAAGATAAGAGTTCTGAGAGTCAATGATATATCATATAAGTCTGCAAAACCCAATAGCTCATAAAATTAATTAAGGTGCCATAATAAAAAAACTCCAAACTCCACCCTTTAACCATATACAAGATCTGGGTCCCATTATCCATGGATGTAGCCTCAAGATACACCATTAGACAAGTGGTAGATGGAGGTCGCAGGGTCGCCAGACGGTTAGGGGTCGCGAGTCACCAGATGGGGTGGCCGGACGGTTGGGAGTCGCCAGACGGTTGGGGGTTGTAATGCCCCGACCCCAGTTACCTAGAGTCGGTGCATTACTACATAACATTGGCATGATCACAAGAAAGATCAAATCTCGAAAGACCGATTGGTTTAGTAGCCTTGGAAACACAAGACATATTCATAAGGTTTTAAATTACATCATAAAGTGAAAAACTACTACTACAACATAGTCTCAATATCACACACTCATATCCCCACATACTATCCCTGCAGGTCATTCATAAATTACTTCTTCACATCCTGGAAAAAATAAAACATCGAAAAGGGGTGAGCTCAAATACCTAGTACGGATAACAATATAGAGGAACCTTTCATAAATAAGAATAAACATTTAAGGCAATGTATAACTAAAAAAATCCTTTTAAACTTGAACTTAAACATAGTATGGAAAAAATAAAATGAAATAATGCCATTTACTTATTCACAAGGATATTCTTCTAATCGAATAATCACATGAAATATCAATAACCACTTTCATAATGATGTAATGCATAATTCCAGACTATCATAACCACATAGCCAAGGCCTCGTGCCAAGACTACGCATAAAATTTTGTCAAGGCATTGTGCCAAGACACTAGTTTGTCTCATGAGACCTACCAATGCATCGAGGAGTTATAGCGGGCTCCACCCATCACATATTAAGTCCAATTCATTCCCATATGAAAAGGTTTAAACATAACATAAACATTCGTATTAAAACCAACATACGAAATGTCAATACTTTCACCATAAACTATGAATGGTATAAAAATAGCACATCCACATTCAAAAAAATCACAAAACCTTCAATACAATATAGAAGTTTTGTATCATAATAAATCAACTCAAAATAAGCGTAAAATCCATCAAAGGATATTGACATAGATGAAATAAAAACTCTTTTTAGAGAAATATCTCTTTCTATTTTTGAAATAATTTAAGAGTCATATATTTATAAAATAAAACATTTTCTTTGAAAATTTTCTTATAAGCTTGTAAGGGAAGCTTTGACGATTTTATAACGGCGGAAAATAACCGCACCCACCGTATAAGTTAAAAAAACATTCTTACCTTAATTCTATCGAAAAGGTTAAAAGCACCATGTTTGGAAAACGACGGAATGATTCCTTTATAAACCTGTTATAAAAAGTCGAACAAGGGTATAAATGACTTTAACCCATATTATTATAAATATTAAACTCTTTTTGAAATACATTTCTAAGAAACATGGATGTGGATGATAAAGAAATCCCAGTAGATAATTACGTATAAACAACCTCGGATAATGAAGAGATTGCGAAATAACCCTTACCTTGAACTTTTTCTTGGTTGAGGGTAGGTTAACCTCCTGTATAATGGTGAAATAATTGTTATTAAGTTATACAAGAATCATATATATTAATATGATATCATATATTATCTTTTAACAGTGATTTGTTAATAATATCATAGTATTATTATTGTTTCGGGTGTTAACTTACTCATTTTCTTTTATGTGTTTTGTTACGTAAGCCATGTTTGTCATGGATAGGTTGTATCTTAATCATATCCAGAATTATATCAAGTCCAAAGATACTATTATTAATCATAAAATGAGAATTATACTTGAATGGATATGATGGAGAATGAATCTCATCACGTTCGTGGAGACGGTAGTCCGTACGTACGCACGAGCGACAATATCATTCTTTTGATATTAAAATAATATATAAATGGATGATATATAATATATACCGAATCATTAACATGTTATATTTATTATTTACATGAGTTACACATCATTATTATACCCATCCAAATAATAATATATTGAATAACAATTACACCACGACATGGAGACAGTAAGCCATACGTACGCACGTATGGTGACATGTTATTCAAAGGGTGGATAGAATAATGAATATGGTTGTACCATATTTATAATAACATCACAGTATATATATGATACTGGAGTTATTAGTTTATAATGGTAACAACAAAGGAAGAATAAGTGGAAGAAAAAGGAACTTGGAAAAGGGTGGGGAAATCATTACCTCTTCTTCGGGTTCTTCCTTTTGATTTGATCAAAAGGGATCCTTAGGTTGGCTTTCTAATCAAACTAAGGCCTCTAGGTTGTAGTGATGGAAGTTGGGAGAGTATTTGGGTAGAGTTTGGCCGAACCAAAAGGCTTTGAAGGTGTGAAGAAATGGGAAGGAGGAGTTCCCTTTTATAAGAGGGGTGAGGGGCAGCTTTGGAAAACCTAGAAATATTAATTTATAATAAATTCATATTCGGTTTCTAATGGATCCAAAGTGTATTATTTAAAGGTTAAGGTGAGGATAGGTCTAAAAACATTCAACCAATATAATTTAGACAGTTTTTGGTTACTATATTAACATTATCTTTTAGTTTTAACTCTTAGTGAATTAGTTTGACACTTACCATGTCACTTTGTATTTTTATATTATATAGTTAATAAACATACTATATAAATCCAACATACCCCCAAATGGGTCATTAATGATACACCTATCATGATATAAGTCTCTTGGACGAACCTTATATTTTTTATGAATTTAATATCAATTAATAATATAATATTTGTTTTAAAAACTCTTTTATGTCAATTTTGACACTATTCAATAGTTGATTTTTGTGAAACTCATAACAGAGTTATTACTTAAACAAAAGTCAATTAAATCAATACTAATATGTCATATTATCCTATAAAAATATTTTAATTCATTAAAAGTCTCAAATTTTATTTATTTGGGTATTTATAATATCAATTATTTTAATTTTTCACCATTATGGTAATTACTGCATCATAATTGTGTCATAAATAAATTATATTATTTAAAGTCTAAAAATTATAAATAAAATATCATTATGTAGGAAATATGTTTATATTTCTAATGAATATTTATAGTCGAAAATCCAACATATATAACCCTATGTAAAAATTTGTTTTCTAAAAGATATATGCTTATGTCATTTTTGTACTTATTTTAACTTAATTAAAATTAAGTGTCCCTATCACCTACAAGTGGATCCATGGGGTCCCCAAATCGACCCAAAGATGCCTATGGTCGAACATGTATCAACCAATAAGTCTAGGACACGTTTTAAGGTAATTTAGTATTATTATAATATTATTATTTAACCCTTATTTACCGGATTTACCCTTAACCATGGTAAATAAAATATTTACCGCAGTAATTATTCAAAATGTCTAAAAATAAAAGGTACCTATTTACACAATTTGAACATCCTGATTACAAATATGGAATCCATTTTTCCAAATTCAAAACACAGAAGTGGCAGAAATTAATTTAAAATTAATTTCCGTTGTTAAAACAAAAAGCATGTTTTTAAGAGATAATAACTAGCAAAAGATTGACACTTGTTTATGTCCGATTTAATTGTAAAATTATGTCCAATGACCAAAATTTTATTAAATGGTAAAAATATATTCTAAATATACTTTAAAACCGCTCAAATTCATAATTTATCAATATAAATTATTTCGATGAAAAAAGTTTTTTTTAATTAAAATTTAGTAATTTTCACTATTCATCAAAATATTAAAGTTATCCGAAAAGTACCAAAATTTCACCATAGGCTAAATTCGTTAATCCGAATCCAAAAATGAATTCCATTTTGAAATATAAAATATATATAATTTCAAAAATTAGGTATTACTATTCATAACGGCTAGTTTGATTAGTTATGGTGTGTTAGAACTCGGTGTTGCGTACAACACACGCTATCACATTATTCAAAGAGAAGCGTACCGTAGAAGCTTGGGGTGTTACATTCTCACCTCCTTCAAATAATTTTGTCCTAGAAATTTCTAGAATACTTATCACATGAAAAGACTCGGGTGGTTCTTCATCATAAGTTCCTCGGGTTCCCACGTTGCCTCTTCCATCTTATGGTTTCTCCACAAAAATTATACCAGACGCGTCGTTCGGTTTCTCAGTACTTGTTCTATCGTATCAAGAACCCTGACGGGATCTTCACAATAAGACAGATCGGGTTCCAGTTCTAATTCTTCATAGGTGAGTACATGCGTTGGGTCAGGCATGTATTTCATCAACAGAGATATGTGGAACACATCATGAACTTTGGAGAGACTTGGCAGCATTGCCAATCGGTAATCTATAGCCCCAATTCGTTCTAGAATTTTGAAAGGTCCGATGTAGCTGGTACTCAATTTACATTTCTTACCAAAACGTATGACTCCCAACCATGGAGATACCATCAGGAAAACATGATCAACAACTTGAAATTCCAAATCCTTCCTTCGATTATCGGTATAGCTCTTCTGCCTACTTTGAGCTTCTTTGATGTGATTTTGGATTACCTTCACCTTTTCTATCGTTTCCTCCACCGGTTCTAGACCTACAAGTTTTCTTTCACCAACGTCATCCCAACAGGTTGGTGTGCAACATCTCTTTCCGTATAACGCTTCATATGGTGCCATCTGAATACTCGAATGGAATCTATTGTTATAGGAAAAGTCTACCAGAGGTAAATACTAATCCCACATACCCTGAAAGTCAAGTGAACAAGATCTCAGCATGTCTTCTAAGGTTTGAATAGTCCATTCTGATTGTCCGTCTGTCTGAGGGTGGTAGGCAGTGCTCAAATGAAGTTCATTATCCAGGGATTTATGAATACTTTTCCAGAATCTTGAAGTAAAACGGGGATCACGATCATAAACAATCAATAGGGGTACTCCATGAAGTCTCACAACTTCATTAATATATAATCTTGCTAGATGTTCCAGTGGTAGATCTTCTCTTATTGAAAGAAAATGTGCTGACTTGGTAAGACGATCAACAATAACCCATATTGCATCATTCCTTCTAGGAGTCTTTGGTAGCCCCATGACAAAGTCCATCATAATATTCTCCCATTTCCACTCTGGTATGGGAAGTGGTTGCATGACTCCTCCAGGGTGTTGCCTTCCAGCTTTCACTTGTTGACAAACCATACATCTTGACACAAAATCAGTAATCTCCCTCTTCATATTTTCCCACCAAAAATGTTCCTTCAAATATCTATACATTTTGGTACTCCTAGGGTGTATAGAGAAATAGGAACTATGAGCATCATCCAACAATTCTCTTTTTAGATCAGGTATATCGGGAACACAAAGTCTCTTCCCGAATTTCAAAATTCCATCTTCATACACAAAATCTCTCAATCTCCCATCATTCACAGCTTTAATCTTCTTATGAAATTCTCCATAATTAGTCTGAGAACTATTAATCCTTTTTAGTAAAGATGGTTTGGCAACCATTTGAAAAATAATTGATGTTTCTCCTTCCCTGGTTATTCTCATGTCCATATTCACTAGATCCAACAAAATTTGATCCCTTTCAATTCTCATCACATTCAAAAATCCATGGTCTTTTCAGCTCAAAGAATCTGTCACCTTGTTTGCTTTCCCCGGGTGGTAGTGTATCGTACAATTATAATCCTTGAGTAATTCAAGCCATCTCCTTTTCCTCATGTTGAGTTCTTTTTGTGAGAAAATATAGTTCAAACTCTTGTGATCAGTATAAATCTCACATTTTTCAGCATAGAGGTAGTGCCTCAATATCTTCAAAGAAAAGATCACAGCTGCTAACTCGAGATCATGAGTAGGATAGTTTTGTTCAGGAATTTTCAACTGTCGTGATGCATAGGCAACAACCCTATCATTCTGCATAAGGACACAACCATGTCCTTTCTTCGATACATCACTATCAATAACGAACCCATCATTCCCCGATGGTAGAGTCAATATAGGAGCATTGACTAATCTTCTCTTCATTTCTTCGAAACATTCTTCACACTCTTTTGTCCAAACAAATTTAACCCCTTTACGTGTGAGTTTCGTTAATGGGTTAGCCAATCGGGCAAAATTCTGGACGAATCGTCGATAATAACCTGCCAAACCAATAAAACTACGTACCTCAGTTATACTCATAGGTGCTGGACATTCTTGGATTGCCTTGGTCTTAGAATGATCAACAGAGATTCCATCTTTAGAGAAAATATGGCCAAGAAAAGAAATCTTCTGAAGCCAGAATTCACACTTGCAAAACTTCCCAAATAATTCATGTCTTCTCAGAGTCTTCAGGATAATGTGCAAGTGATTTTCATGATCTTTGTAGCTTTTGGAGTATACCAAGATATCATCAATAAATACCACCACAAATTCATCTAGATACTCCTTGAAAACTCTATTCATCAGATCCATGAATACAGAGGGTGCATTAGTCAATCCAAAAGGCATTACAGTAAACTCGTAATGCCCGTACCTGGTTCGAAATGCTGTCTTCGGAATGTCTTCCTTCTTCACACAAAACTGATGGTGTCCAGATCGAAGGTCATTCTTTGAAAAGTATTGAGCTCCATGCAATTGGTCAAATAAATCATCAATACGAGGTAGGGGATACTTTTTCTTTATTGTTATAGCATTGATCTCCCTATAGTCGATACATAACCTCATAGATCCATCTTTCTTTTTAACAAAAAGAACAGGGGCTCCCCATGGAGAAACACTAGTGAGAATAAATCCTTTATTACTAAATTCCTCTAGTTGTTTCTTTAGTTTGACTAATTATACGGTGGACATTCTATAAAGGGTCTTTGATATAGGCCTTGATCTAGGAATTAAATCAATGGAAAACTCAACTTCTCATTCAGGAGGATTTCCAGGTAAATCTTTCGGAAATACATCTACATATTCTTTCACAACAGGTACATCCTCTCTTTGAACATTCCTTTCCTCACCCATAGTCATTTTATTCTCTTCCTCCCCAATAATTGAATTTAGTTAAGCTACTAGGGGTGGATCTAGATAAGAATTAGGTGGTGACGATTCTACTCTAAAGATAAGGTGTTCCTTATCATCATCATCAAAAATCGTAACCTCTTTCTTCTTACAATAAATCTTCGCATCATATTCCGAAAGCCAGTCGATACCGAGGATTATATCAAACTCAATCATAGGTATGACGATGAGATCAGCAGATAAAGAACATTTATGTGCTCTAATGGGGACCGGCTCACAAAACTTTGTTGCAATGATACTTCCCTTAGGAGTTTTAACTGAAAACTCCCTTGTCAAATCAAATTTGAAATATATAATTTTCTTAGAAAACTGGGAAGATATGAAACAATGCGATGATCCAGAATCAAATAATGCATTTTCTAAACTTGAGGAAACCATTAAATTACCTGCCACCACGTCTTTTGGAGCTTCTACCTCAGCAGTAGTGATAGCATAAGCTTGGCCTTGATCCCTTGGCCTTTTCTAAGGTAACTTCTCCTGACGCTTAGGACATTCATTTGCATAATGCCCCATCTCCCTACAATTATAGCACTGAACATTGGTAGCTTCCTTCTACCCCTTGCAATCACGATCTTGGTGGCCGTTTTCACCACACTTGTAACAGACTCTCGTTCCCTTCAAGAAAGTACCGGGGTGTTTCTTACCACATTTACCACAGGATGGAATTAAACCTTTCCCTTCTTCCCCTTATTTCCATTCCCAGATTGATTAGCAGGTCTCTTCTTCTCTTGCTTTTCTTTAAAGTCATAATACTTATAGAATTCCTTTTCGGTCTTGATAGCACATGAGACAATGTCTTCGTACGATGAAAAGGATTGTGAGACTAATGCTCAACAGAGAAATGGTTTTAACCCATCAATGAAATGATCAATCTTACTTATTGGGTTACGTATATAATCTCCAGCATACCTTGTTAACCTTGTAATGTTAGCCTCATATTTGCGACATTCTCATACTCTTTTTGTCTCAGACTCAGAAACTGCCTTTCCATATCTACTCAGTGGTCACGAGGAAAGTATTTTTCTAAAAACAGATCTTTGAACTCCCTCCATTCCATATTTGATACTTCATCATCTTCCTTCGTGTTTTGAATCAATGACCACCATTGATCAGCATCTCCAGTGAGGCGGTAAACTGCCATGATAACTTTTTCCCTTCCACTACTCCCCAAAGCCTGAAATATTTTCTCTAGTGAAAATATCCATTGCTCAGATACTAAGGGATTTGTACTCCCATTTAATTTTGGTGGTTGTTTCCTCATGAATCGATCTAACATTTATCCTCCACGTTGCGGATCAGGGTGCTCCATACGGGTATGGTTATTATTCATAACCTGAGTGAGTTGTCCCAGTATGGTGATTAGCTGATTGGCACCAGTTGCATCACCAGCTCCACTATAATTATCTTGAGCAGGAGGGCAATCCCTACATGGAGTGTGTGCATTGATACAGTTTCCATTTCTTCCACTGGGCGCCATTTCTAAACAATGGCATAAACTAGATCAGTTTATGAATCAAAATACATAATCTCATACTTATAAAACACTTAACATAAATTAAACTATTTATGGATATAATCCATAATCATAAAAATGTTTTCTTTGAGGATGTATATACTCATAAACCCTTCATAATGATTTGTAAAGAAAATGAGAGTTATCATAAGCATATCCACCGGGAGTGTCGTAACCAAGAGTGCAGCAAGGCCCATTGTCGTGCACCAGTTCCCGTTCGAGTCTAGCTCAAAGCAATGTTTTTGGGTTTTACCCCTAGGTATATCTGTGCCAGAGCCGCCTCTACCTGCTCGTATCCAGACAAAGATGTATTGCTCGGAAAACTCACAAAATCTCTACAATACCAAAATTCTAGGAAGTTCTTCTATACTAATCCTCAAAGTTCATCTTAGGTCTACGTGCTCTAATTAGAGTTTATCTAAATCTAGATTCCATGGATTGTACTAAACATCCTCTGATACCAACTGTAATGCCCCAACCCCAGTTACCTATAGTGGGTACATTATTACATAACATTGGCATGATCACAAGAAAGATCAAATCTCGAAATACTGATTGGTTTAGTAGCCTTGGATACACTAGATATATTCATAAAGTTTTACATTACATCATAAAGTGAAAAACTACTACTACAACATAGTCTCCATATCCCACACTCATATCCCCACATACTATCCCTACAGGTCATTCATAAATTACTTCTTCACATCCTGGGAAAAATAAAACATAGAAAAGGGGTGAGCTCAAATGTCCAGTAAGGATAACAATATAGCGGAAACTTTCATAAATAAGAATAAACATTTAAGGCAATGTATAACTAAAACAAGATCATTTTAAACTTGAACTTAAACATAGTATGGCAAAAATAAAATGAAATAATACCATTTAATTATTCACATGGATATTATACTAATCGAATAATCACATGCAATATCAATAACCACTTTCATAATGATGGAATGCATAATGCCAGACTATCATAACCACATAGGCAAGGCCTCGTGCCAAGACTACACATAAGATTTTGTCAAGGCCTTGTGCCAAGACACTAGTTTGTCTCATGAGACCTACCGATGCATCGAGGAGCTATAGAGGGCTCCACCCGTCACATATTAAGTCCAATGCATTCCCATATGAAAATGTTTAAACATAACATAAACATTCGTATTAAACCAAACATACGAAATGTCAATACTTTCACCATAAACTATAAATGGTATAAAAATAACACATACATAGTCAAACATATCACAAAACCATCAATATAATATAGAAGTTTTGTATCATAATAAATCAACTACAAATAAGCGTAAAATCCATCAAAAGATGTTGACATAGATGAAATCATAACTCTTTTTAGAGAAATATATCTTTCTATTTTTGAAATCATTTAAGAGTCATATATTTATAAAATAAAAAATTTTCTTTGAAAATATTCTTATAATCTTGTAAGGGAAGCTTCAACGATTTTATAATGGCGGAAAATAACCACACCCGCCGTATAAGTTAAAAAACATTCTTATCTTAATTCTGTCGAAAAGGTTAAAAACACCATGTTTGGAAAACGACGGAAAGATTCCTTTATAAACCTCTTATAAAAAGTCAAACAAGGGTATAAATGACTTTAACCCGTATTATTTTAAATAGTAAAATCTTTTTGAAATACATTTTGAAGAAACATGGATGTGGATGAAAAATAAATTCCAGTAGATAATTACGTATAAACAACCTCAGATAATGAAGAGATTGCGAAATAACCCTTACCTTGCACTTTTCCTTGGTTGAGGGTAGGTTAAAATCCTGTATAATGGTTAAATAATTGTTATTAAATTATAAAAGAATCATATATATTAATATGATATCATATATGATCTTTTAAGAGTGATTTGTTAATAATATCTTAGTATTATTATTGTTTCGGGTGTTAACTTACTCATTTTATTTTATTTTTTTTGTTACGTAAGCCATGTTTTTCATGGATAGGTTGTATCTTAATCATATACATAATGATATGAAGTCATCAGATACTATTATTAATCATCAAATGAGAATTATACTTGAATGGATATGATGGAGAATGAATCTCATCACGTTCGTGGAGACGGTAGTCTGTACGTACGCACGAGCGACAATATCATTCTTTTGATATTAAAATAATATATAAATGGATGGAATATCATATATACAGAATCATTAATATGTTATATTTATTATTTACATGAGTTACACATCATTATTATACCCATCCAAATAATAATATATTGAATAACAATTACACCACGACGTGGAGACGGTAAGTCGTACGTACGCACGTATGGTGACACGTTATTCAAAGGGTGGATAGAATAATAAATATGGATGTACCATATTTATAATAACATCACAGTATATATATGATATGGGATTTATTATTTTATAATGGTAACAACAAAGGAAGAAGAAGTGGAAGAAGAAATGAACTTGGAAAAGGGTGGTGAAATCATTACCACTTCTTCGGGTTCTTCCTTTTGATTTGATCAAAAGGGCTCCTTAGGTTGGATTTATGATCAAGATAAGGCCTCTCGATTGTAGTGTGGGAAGTTGGGAGAGTTTTTGTGAAGATTTTGGCAGAACCAAATGGCTTTGAAGGTGTGAATAAATGAGAAGGAGGAGTGCCCTTTTATAAGAGGGGTGAGGGGCACCTTTGGAAAACCTAGAAATATTAATTTATAATAACTTCATATTCAGTTTTGAATGGCTCAAAAAGTGGATTATTTAGAGGTTAAGGTGGGGATAGGTCGAAAACCATTAAACAAATATAATTTAGATAGGCTTGGGTTACTATATTAACCTTATCCTTTAGTTTTAACTCTTAGTTAATTAGTTTGACATTTACCATGTCACTTTGTATTTTTATATTATATAGTTAATAAACATACTATATACTTCCAAGAGACCCCCAACTGGTCCATTAATGATACAACTATCATGATATAAGTCTCTTGGCCGAAACGTATATTTTTAGAAATTTAATATCAATTAATAATATAATATTTGTTTTAAAAACTCTTTTATGTCAATTTTGACACTATTCAATAGTTGATTTTTTTGAAACTCATAAAAGAGTTATTACTTCGAAAAAATTCAATTAAATAAATAATAATTTGTTATATTATCCTATAAAATTAGTTTAATTCATTAAAGATCTCATATTATATTTATTTGGGTATTTATAATATCAATTATTTTAATTTGTCACTATTATGGTAATTACTGCATCATAATTGTGTCATAAATAAATTAAATTATTTAAAGTCTAAAAATTATAAATAAAATATAATTATGTATAAAATCGTTTTATCTTTCTAATGAATATTTATAGTCTAAAATAAAACATATATAACCCTATATAAAAATTGTTTTTCTAAAAGATATATGCTTATGTCATTTTTGTACTTATTTTAACTTAATTAAAATTAAGTGTCCCTATCACCTACAAGTGGCTCCATGGGGTCCCAAAATCTACCCAAATATGCCTATGGTCGAACATGTATCAACCAATAAGTCTAGGACATGTTTTAGGGTAATTTAGTATAATTAAATTATTATTTTTTAACCCTTATTTACCAGATTTACCCTTAACCATGCTAAATAAAATATTTACCGAAATAATTATTCAAAATGTCTAAAAATATAAGTTACCTATTTACACAATTTGAACATCCTGATTCCAAATATGGAATCCATTTTTCCAAGTTCAAAACACAGAAGTGGCAGAAATTAATTTAAAATTAATTCCGGTTGTTAAAACAAAAAGCATGTTTTTAAGAGATAATAACTATCAAAAGATTAACGCTTGTTTATATCCGGTTTAATTGTAAAATTATGTCCAATGACCAAAATTTTATTATATGGTAAAAATATATTCTAAATATACTTTAAAACCACTCAAATTCATAATTTATCTATATAAATATTTTCGATTAAAAAGGTTTTTTTTAATTAAAATTTAGTAATTTTCACTATTCATCAAAATATTAAAGTTATCCGAAAAGTACCAAAATTTCACCATAGGCTAAATTTGATATTCCGAATACAAAAATGAAGTCCATTTTTAAATATAAAATATATATAATTTCAAAAATTAGGTATTACTATTCATAACGGCTAGTTTGATTAGTTATGGTGTGTTAGAACTCGGTGTTGCATACAACACACGCTATCACATTATTCAAAGAGAAGCATACCATAGAATCTTGGGGTGTTACAGAGGTCATCGGGGCTGAGGGGGTTATGGGAAGAAGGGAGGGAATGGGGGTCGCCGGACGCTTGGGGGTCGCCGGGGCAGGGGGGGGGGTTAGGGGTAGAAGGGGTCGCGAGGGTTTGGGGGAAACGCCGGGGTGGGGGTAGGGAAGGGTCTGGTTTTTTAAAACAAAATTATGGGTTTTGCGGTGGTTTATTAAAAACCGCCGCGAAACCTTTCGGCGAAAACTTTTAGCGGCGGTTTTGTGAACCGCCGCCAAAAAACCGCCGCTAAACCCGGTTTTTATTGTAGTGTGATAGTACTCATGTGTGGGGGTAGAAAGTTATATCTGCCTTCTTTTTGTCATTGGGGATTTCCAATTGACATCTCCAAAAGCTATCAAACAATAATGTTGGTTATCTTGATGAATACTTGCAGGTGTGTGTGCCTGTTGGTTGTACTCCACCGAACATAGTTGAAGAACCTCTTTCAATACTGGAAAATGATACTGCTGGAATAATTGATGAGGGTAAACAAGTGTATGTTCCTTTTTACCGTTTGTCAACATATTTGGTTGGTGGGCTTCCTCGGATACTATCAGACGAGCCTGCTGATAAGATGATGATTTATAAATAGGTGTATGTGCCTGTCTATAGTACTCCATCATAATTATTTGGAAGGAATGATGTGTTGTTGCCATACAAGTCTGATGAATAGAGAAATTAGGATGGACGAGTGTATGTGCTCGCTCGTTGTTTGGCATCAAGTTAGGTTGATGGACTTCTTCAAAGGGGGAATAGGTAAGAACCTGCTCCATATTTACCAAACTTCGCCTCTAGCAGTTCATCTTGTGTGCTTGGGTCTGTTGAGCCTGAGCCGAACACCTGGAGGCGACACCATCATCATGTTGAGGGAACACTACCGCATGAGTCTGGCGGCTATTGTTAGTGGGAACCCTCAGGAAGGACTCATTAATTTTTGAATGGAGGCCCTGAATGACCTCTTGATCCACCTCCCTGCATTATGGGAGGGACTGGTTGTTGTGTTCTGGTGATAATGACCTGTAATGGTTAGAGATGATGGTTGGCACCACTTTCTTCTTGACCACTGGTCGTCGTTGTCCAGATGACCAGGGTGAGTTGTTAACTTGGAGGGATTGTCGAGAAACCTCTAGAGTCGGGATTGTACCATTTTGACGGTACTCCTTCACCAATGCATTTGAGACCCAGCGTTAAAGACGATGGGTAGATGATGTCGTCCTCGGAGCAGACGAGGATCCAGTAGGAGTAGCAGCTGAGGCATTCACGGGTACGAACTTTAAAGAAGCCATTTGGATTGAAGAGAGATCCTGAAATAGGTTTCCTGTTTGATATAGAAGACACAGTCAAGATAATCCTAGTCAGAGCTACATCTTTTGGATGAGCACATATATTATGGATTGCTTTGTTAGCCCACAAATTTAGTTTAATAGGGGCCTAACAAATAGGTAAAACATCATTTAAATTGGTTAAGGATTCACATCAGGTTCACCATTTTTTGTTTCGTCGCTTAGAAATGGAGATGACATCGTTTGTTTTAAGGATGAAACATTCTAATCGGTTTCTAACGGTTTTATTTGTAGAACCGGAAACACCCAATGATTCTATATCCATTGCACCAAATTTCCAAAGGTAGGTTCTCATTATTTATGGACTGACGATACTTAAGAATTTGCATTTTTGGAGAGGATGGGAGTTCATGCTCATCACACCTTTTTGAGGGGAATTATTTCCTACTCTGGGAATCTCTTATAGATTTAAGATATGTTCATGAATCCTTATTAATTCTCCAAGCATTGAAAATGATCTTTCCTTAAGATTTGACAATCAATAATTGATATGTGTGATATTTAGAGAATCATTTATATGTATTTGAGGTTCTTCATTGATAGAGAATCATTCATGTGTATTTGAGGTTCTTTGTCAATGGTATCCTTTAGTACATTATGTAAAGATCTCTTTGTCATTGTGAAGACCATACTGGTTTTAAAGCTACTCAGTGAAGCACTAGGAGTTTATTGTCATCCAGAAAGAAAGGAATTATTTCATAGTTGGGATCGAACCCACAGATGGGATACCTATGTATAATTGTTTAAAAAAATTAGAACCCATATAGTTTGGGAATTAGGATATAGTTTAATGTCAAATGGGATGGATGAGAATTAATGAATGATGGTATTGAACCTTAGAAAGGATTCCTACGTACTCTACTTTTGAGGAAGATATCAATGTCCACGTAATTTGAATGAAGAAGTGTGGGGATTATGTATATTTAATTTCCCATCAATATGTGTTGCAGTTACTTTTACACTCTAAGCTCACGTGAGTCATGCTCGGTGTGAGAAACAAGTGGTATCAGTAAACCTGACGATTGTTCCATGAAAAGGTGTGGTCACAAAGAATGATGTGGGGCTTATGTTTGTAAAACTGCCCAAGTAGATGAAGACTAGGACTTACTTCATGGAATAAGCATAGGAACAAGGTCCATAAAGGTATTTGTGCTTTATGGATATTTGGGGACTTAACATGGGGTTTACCTCTAAAGATGATGCCCAAATGAAAGGGGATTTATGATTGGGGCTTAGTCCGGAGGAGGATGCCCATGAACATGGTCCATAAAGGTATTTGTACTTTATGGATATTTGAATCCTTAACTTGGGGCTTAATCCTAAGGAAGATGCCCAAAATTAAAGGGGATTTGACTTGTGATTGGGGCTTACTCATGAGAAGGATGCCCATATCAAATATCCTATCATCTTAAAGGATGAGGTTTAATAGAGTAAATATCTAACTTTAGTGGAGTAAATTTATGTAAGTCATGAGGTTTCGAGAGATGTTCCACAAAATTCTTTTCAGATAAGGAATCCAACAAAAGAACCATGCCGTAAATGGCTTTGAAGAGGGTTTTGATGGCTAAATCTTGAAGAGGAGAGGTGGATTTGAAGAAAGGAGGTGAATTAGAAGGAGGCACACAAGTATTGGTCTGGCGCGCAAGTCCTGGTCATGCAAGTAGACTTGCGCGACATGAGTTCACCTTGGGCGATGGATAATCCATATGTAATACTTGGGTGAAACTTAACTCAAGCCCTTAGTATTAACCCTATATGGTTCCCGAAGGGTGGCGCGCAAGTTCCGATGAGAGGGAAAGGTAGTGCACAAGTGTCTTCATTTCCCTTAAGTGATGGACACTTAGCCGTGAAAGTATTGATGAGTTATAATACTTATGCCTTATTCTTCTTCTTCAGATATTCCATTCTAGGTAAAGAATTACCTTAGAAGTGTTCGGAAGACTTCAGACAAAGACTTGGGAAGCTAGAGCTCTGTATCTAAATTCTGGAAAATCTATCCTCTAAAATGAGGGCCACAGGGGGTATTTATAGGCCACCTGAGATTAGGGAGAAATTTCAATGTGGGCGCGCACGTGACATGCACACCTCCATCTTGTGCGCACGTGACATGTGCACCTTAATGACTTTTTCAAATTTTGATGTTTCTTTCCTCTTTTTTTAGGTATTATTATTTTTCCTTATTTGGACTCTGTGACAGAACAGAGCATCAACATCAGTGTTAGGTAGCATTTGATCACCTAAAGGAGAAGTTAGTCAGTGTTCCTATTCTATAGTTTCCTAAAAAGGTAGTTATATTTGAGATATTTTTGGATGTTTCTCATCTTTTTTTAGGTTTTACCCTAATTCATGAGTGATAAATGACGTATTTTGGGCCTTAATAGTTACATCCTTATAAATATAATTATGTTACACATTCACTCAATCATACAGTCGTGATTTTTACATTGATGTTTTTTGTAATATCACTAGATTTGAGAGATATTTTTGGTATTCATGGATAAAAAAATATTGAATTATATATTCTCTCTATAGTATTTAAATTTTGCATCATTTATATGGGTGAATTTCTTATAGGATTATGACATCGGTATCTCTTACACTCTAAGGAATAAAAATGTTTTATTTCATGGGAATTTTTTTATTCTGTTGGTGATGCAAGAGGTGGTTCTATGTGAATTTCTTAGCACAAATTTGGTTGTATATCTTGATATATCCAACATGTTTCATACTTTAAAGGATAAATTTTGGTATCTAGGTATAAATAGTTGATGTCTGAGTTCATGTATCAATACTTGGTTTTCCAACATGTGAAAGTTGATCATATAGTTTCAGCTAGTCAATTTTGGTACTTAGATGTTTCTCAGTGGAAATAAGAGGAAATTTTTATTTATTTTGTATTTTATGTTCCTTAATCCATGTGTTTTTTTTATTTTATTTTAGTTATTGTGGATCTATTGATAAATTAAACTAATTTATTAGTGACTAAGAAGTCTAGTGTGGTGGATTCCTTAGTAAAAATTTATATGGATGAGGTTTTGAGGATCCATGGTGTTCCAATGATTATTATCTCTAATTTAGATCCCCATTTTACCTCAAGATTATATAAGATTATAGAGTAAGATTTTATCTCTTTTTTATTCCTTAGCACAACATTTTATCCTTAAATATACACTCAAACAGAGTAGAAAATCCATATACTAAAGAATATATTTCGTGCATGTGTGCTTTAAGAAGTTTATGGGTAAATCATTTTCCATTGGTTGATTTTTCCTATGATAGTTTTTATCACTCATACATTATCATAACACCTATTGAGGAATTGTATATGCTACCTTTTGTTGCATTGGACTGGGGTTGTAGCGATGAATATTCCTGTTCTAGATTTTTTATAGAGTTTGACAAAGAAATTTCTGTTGATTCTTGAGAAGATAAATGATTATCATGATCTTAAAAATATATATGAGGATTATAAGAGGATACATTTTTAGTTTAAGGTATGTGATCATATGTTCTTGAAAGTTTGTATTCATCATGGTAGGCGATGACTTGGTAGAGGAAATAAGATTTATCCTCATTTTGTTGGACCTTTTGAGGTGTTAGAGTTAGTTGGTGATGTGGCATACTAGTTGAAACTTCCTCTAAATATTTATTTGATCCATGACACCTTCCATGTTTCATATCATTAATGATATATTTATTATGATTCTCATTTAATTGATTAAGGAAATATTAATGTTAAGGGGGATGGAACATTCATAGAATGGCCAGTTGAGATTTGGTATCATTAGGAGAAGGTGTTTCAAGGATGAATCATTAATTTCTCATGTATTTTGGAGGTTTTATGGTTTAAAGGAATTCAAATGGGAATATGAGTCGTAGATGTGAGCTTAATATCTTGATTTTTTTGGATGTTTTGATTCCTGTTGTGATGTTGGGATTTGGATTAATGCTATTATTATTGAAATTTATATGTTCTCTCTTTTGTGTTGTACTGATATTTTGTGATGACATTATTCTTATTTGAGAGGTATCTCAATGGGAATTTTAGTTTTTAGGTTATTTTTATTTCTTAAGATTTATTTATTATTATTAATGATGAAAATCCTCTAAAAGGTATCTAATACTGAAGCCCAAATTTTCCTTTGTCCTATAATTTGTGATTTTGAGGTGTTAGAGGTGATACAAGAGTGTTTCAAAGAAGTTTGGAGGTGTAGAGATGATTTTTGGGATTTAGATGGAAACCATGATGTGGTTAGATCCCACTACATCATGATGTGTTTTGGCTTCATCGTGGTGGTATCTCTGCTCATTATGGCATGTTTATTTTTCTATTTCTGAGAATATTTAAGGAATATAACCATTTTATATGAGTTTGACATCATATTATAGGATTACGGCATGGTGGTTCCCATTTTTAATTCATGTTTTTAGGAGAACTCCTTTTCTCCCATAAGAAATGTGGAAATGGTCGTGGTGGTCATCATGGTGGAGAAACTAGCATGTTGGGAGGATTATATGTCATAGTAATTATGTGGTTCAACTGGAATATTGAAGTATAATAACCTGGTCTATGATGGTTATATCATGGTTTGTTTGGGGTGATTTTAATGGAGTGAAATGAACTATTAGATTTAAGGAAGGGAGCATTGTTTTGAAGGTCATGGTTTCTAGATCTATGTTGGCCAAACTAAACCATGGCATGGTTTAGTATCACCACATTATGGTTTGGTCACTAATATTAAATATTCATTAACTTTATTAAATTACTCTCATCACAAAATTGTAACTGAAAAATGATTAAGTTTCATTCAATGTTCATGTTTTGATCCTAAACATATATAAAGAGCATTGTTTGAATTCATTTAATTAAACTAAAATTTAATTTTTTTGATTATATATTTCAAAATACTAACCAAAATGATTTGATTCTTCTTTTTTTGTGTTCCTGATTCAAATTACAACATATCATTAAATTGTAGATTTGGCCAATTCAGCCATTTGAAGGGCCATATGGACCACACAAAAAGGCCCAAAGAATCTGTTAAAGAAATTTGACCATCCATGATTATTTGATTTCTTGGATCAATACACAAGCATAAATTTTATTAAATTCCACAATAAGTTCTATTATATCTATATAAATATTGGATAAAGATTTCAAGGAGCAAATCAACCAATAACAGTTCTAATTGATGCATGTATGTCCAGCCCACAATTCTATCCGGGATTTAAAAGTAGCACACATTACTTGACTTTAATCTCAATATAAAAATCAAATTGAGACATACTTTTTTAGTGTGAAATAAAATATGTAGTCTAATTTGTTTTTTGATGAAACGGTTCATATTTTATGGCGTATTGATGTCCAAAAAACCATTTATATTGTGGCCTCTGAAAAAGTCTTAATAAAAATTGATAGAAGAACATTTTTTAAGAAAACATCCATAACATTGGATAAAAAGGTCAAATGGACTACAAATTTTGAGGGTGAACTATCCATATCAATATATACAACTTGGAAGAATAATATTTCTCCATATTCAATTATATAAATTGTCAAATTGGTGATCCGACATGAGAAACATTTTTGGAATGAAAATAGTCATCTATTTTTGGTTATAAATAAATACTCACTCTCACCTTGAAAGGAGTTAGAATTTCAGAACATAAGGAGGATATTTCTCATGAATAGATCCTTTCCAATGGTCTGGGAGAACTTGACTTAATCCTTTCTTAACATGAGAGACATATTCTCCACTTTTCTTTTTATGTTTATTTTCGCATGTTTTCAATTGTAATCATGAAAGTTTATTTTCATTTCAATTAAATATTAATGAATTTTTCTCAACATAATCTATAATTATCATCCACCCTCTATTTTTTAATATTAATGTTCTTGAAAATTTTTAAATAAAGTTGAAAATAATCCCCTTTTCCCACTTTCTTATTCAATCAAAATCACGTATTTACCTCTCTTCATGTTTCGTGTGTGTGTTTGGTGCATATCTCTTTTCTTGTACCATTATTTTTATTATCTTTATAAATCATCACCATAATAATCCTCAACCATATTAATAACAATCTCAATGGATGAGTAAATACCCCATTGGGGTGATTCATAATTTGAGTACGTTAAGTGATTGAGAGATTTTGCTCGTTTAACATTATTTGAACTAATATTGTGTATGAAAAAAAAGAAATGTTATGGATTAATAGCATGTTTTTTTTATATTTGGATTCCATAGACTATTGGAACCAAAACTTCACATGGGTTTATTAAATATTAAACCTTCCATCAATAATTAGAACTGTCATTAAAGGATGGATTAATGCTAAAACTTTGAATTTTGATTGAAATCATCTTGTGAAGTGGATGTTAATTAAATGAAATGTTTTAAAAAGATCAAGGATATCATAATTTTAAAATACCCAATAATAAACTCACCCAAATATTTATTAAATTTTTAAATAAAATATCATCAATCAATAATTTTACCTAATCTCTGCAAACAAACCCCTCATTAAAAAGACAAATCAGAAACAATCAACTCTAAAATTTGTACCATCACCAAGGATTTGACCTGAGTGCCATTATACACAATATAGTAAAGCACTGAACCTTTTAAAGATCAATAGGTGATAATTAGACACACTTAAAATAGAACTTTTACCAGGGATTATGCAATTACTAGTCGATCATATTTTGGTTTTTTAAAAAAATCAAAAAACAAACTTAAAAATTCTAAATAAAACACAAAGAAAAACCCTTCTTCCCATAAAAAATCATAAAAGGAAAAAAAATACAGAGAAAAAAACATCCTTTCTCAACCTTCAAAATTTATCGGAATGCCCCTTAGCCTCTCAAAAAATGCATAAAATTTGTTTGACCTAGAAATCGAGTGAACTATTCACCAACTTAGGAGGAACATTAGAGATAATCAAGTCAATCAATACCTATTCATTTCCCATCTAATTGTTCTAGATATGGAAAATCCTAGGGAGAAAACTTTAAAAGAACTCTATACCCATAATATGAATTACCAACCCCTTTATATTAAATATCTAAATATTTAGGCTAATTTCATACTCAAATCAGGTTTGATTCCTCTTCTGACTCATTTCCATGGGCTAGTTGGTGAGGATCCTCATCTTCACTTCAAATAGTTCCAATTAGTGTGCTCTGCCATGGAGCCTCAAGGGGTTCCTAAAGAATAAATCAAAATTTGAGAATTCCATTTCTCTCTATCTGACTCTACCAAGTCATGGCTCTACTACCTCCCTCCTGGTTCTATAACCACATTGAATGACATGAACAACTCTTCTTAGTGAAATTATTTCCTACTTCAAGAACTGTGACTATTCAAAAGGAAATAAGTGGTATCCATCAATGTCCTAATTAATCACTCCATGAGTATTAGGAGAGGTCAAAAAATATTTTGCAAACTTGACCACACCATTAAATCCCTAACCAAAAATTGATCCAATACTTCTATAAGGAATTATTGTATATGGAGAAAAATCTAATTGATTCTTCAATCAGTGGAACTCTTGTTGAAAAAACTCTTGAAGTTGCATGATATCTCATAAGCAACATGGTTTTAAACACACAGAAGTTTCATACTCATGCGCATGCTGAAGTCAAACAATTACAAGAGAATAAATGTATAGAGCCCAACAATATGACTGAGTGGATGAGTGAACTTACATATCTTGTGTATCAATTAGTTGTGGTTTCCAAATACCTAGTCTCATCTTCTCCACAATATCTATTCCCTGGACTTATCAAAAATTGTGGAATCTACATCTCAGCTGCTCATCCAACTGACACATGTACTCAAATTTAAGATGACCCATCAATTTCATCTGGACCAATGGAGATCAATGCAGCATATTCTCAGTAGAACACCAACCATAAAAAATTAGGTTAGTTCATTAGAAACTCCACCCAACCCCACTCTGAACCCTTCTCTTCTACTTTTTACATAGGCTTGAGTTATGGTAATCCAATCAGTCATCCCCCTCAATTCCCTCCTCAAAATCCAAACCAATTCCAATATGGTCAAGGTAGTGGTAACTTCCAACATCCTTATCCTTTTTTTTCTCAACATCAAAGGTGAAACCTCCTCCTACTCCACCTAGCTTCCACTATCCTAGTTATCCTTCCCAAATCCCAACCCAATATAATTTATTTCCCAAGAAATAAAATCAAGGCAATCCCAATTCATGAGAAGCCTCTTCTTCCAAGAAACAATGGAAAAATGTTATAGAATATCTTTCCTCCTTCACCCTTTCTAGACTTAAAAACATTGAAAACCAAATTGGTAAACTTTCATCCCACCTAAGTCAGTAACAATAAACCAATTCTTCCCAAATCCAACCTCAACCATTTCCCAACCCTAATGGTAATGTAAGTGGAATTTCAGTTAGATCAAGAAAGTAATTTTCCATTCCTCTTGATGAATCCTCTCAATCCCCTTTAAATGGTGAGATAGAAAAATAATAAAATTAAAGTCTAGAAAAGGAACCTGAATCCACTCCCTCACCTCCTTACATTCCTTTAAAAAACTCAATTCCTTTTCCTCAAGCCATATCTAAGAGAAATAATCCATTTGAACCCGATTCTAAAATTCTTGACATGGTTAGACATGTTGAAGTGAACATTACCCTCTTAGATTCCATAATAAATCCCTATATATGAAATGTTTATTAATAAATTGTGCACCCATGAGATACGACTTAGGAAAATTAAAAATGTTTCAACCCAACAATCCATTACCATGAAGTGAAAATATCTAGGTACATTTATGGTTCCATGAAAACTAGGGAGTTCTAACTTTGATGATACACTCCTAGACCTAGGAGACTCAATAAATGTAATTCCCAAATCCATCTTCTCCAAAATTGGTCTAGGTCCCTTGCACCCAACGAGTTATGTCATTTAGTTAATCAATCGAAGAACTTCCAGTCCTAAGGGAGTAATCGAAGATGTTCTTAATAGGGTCAATGAACTTATCATCCCAGCTGATTTTTATGTCCTTGACATAGAAGGTGAGACAATTCCTTGCCAATATCCTATAATTTTAGGAATACATTTTTTCATGAAATCCAGAACTAATATTGATTTCCATGTTGTCATCTTTTACATGTAATTTGGTGGCCAACTAGTCAAGTTCAATATTTTTCAAGCCATGCGATACAAATCAGAGAATCACATTGTATTCTCTATCCATGATTCAGAAAGTCTCTTTGAGAGTATGTTGAACCCTAATCTATTATGTTCTTCCTAACCTAATGATAGAGTATTTTATAAATTTCTCATCCTCATTAGAAAATTCATAAATGTAGAAGTTGATTTAGACGTTTCACAAGTAAACTCCATCAATCTAATGGATCCTAAGAACTCTTTGGAATACAATATCACCTATGATCCCCACTAATACAAATTAGAGTATAATGAAGAAAATGAACTAGCATGCTAATTTTTTGATTCAAATTAGATTATCCAACATTCAAAATTTCCTATCCATGACTCTAAAAATTATATTATAAGTCATGTGAACCTTGAAGTAATGTGCTTATCTTGTCCCAATAGTAGTGATGTTTGTGAGATTTTTTCCATCATTAATTAAGTGATCACTAGTGAGGAGGAAGTTGAACGTTCTTTGAAAACAAAATTGATAATAATGATCTAGAAAAAACTATGAAATCTCATGTACCCTTTGATACTCATTATATCACATTGTAAAGTGATGAAATAAATGATTAAAAATAGTTGGGATCAAATATTCTAATTTTGTGTTATCTGAACCTTACATAAATGCAACATCAGAATTAAAACATCTTCCTGAATTTACAAGCATAGAAAACCAAAAATATTTGGATAGCATCATTCCTAAAGTTGAAGGTTAATTGGTGGATACCCACATTCTCTCTCCAACCCCATTGAATTTTATGCATAATAACAAGGAAGGGAAAAAATTATGCAATGAACAATCAGGCCTCCCAAAGGAGATGTTTTTCTGGAAGCACAATGGAGTTGAAAAAATATAGTGGCCACCATCAGACTATGGGTAGTCCACTACAACTGTCCAGTTGTACATAAAACCAATTTAATGTTTCTGGGGAGGCAACCCATGTTTTCTTTTAATGTTATGAAATCTTAATTTCTTTTTATTTTTTCATTAAAAGAATAATGATTATTATTTTTTCTTCTCTTTTGGGTAACAAAAATTTTTCATAGCATACCCAAAGGGGACACATGCCCCAAGAACCACATTGAATTCCACTGACCCACCACTAGATGGAGAAGGTAACCCAACAAATCCAAACTAAGGGCACCTATTTCTCTTTGAATCCCACTTTCTCTCTTCTTCCTCCCTCCATCTTTATATATTCATTTCTCTATCTCTCTCTTTCTCTCTTTTTCTCCTTCTCTATTTCTCTATTTCTATCTTTCTTATTATTCCTCTCTCATTCACCTTTTTTTACCACTTCCATCATAAAACCCTTTTTTTATCTTTTTTGTGGGTGTTTATTTTAAAAAAAACTAAAAAATAAAACAAATAAAAAAACCAAAAAGGGTCCTAATTACTCACCATTAAATTTTGAAATTGTTTCCAACCATTTTGTGGATTAAAAAGACATGTTATAATCTCAAAAAATTGTATTTTCATCTTAAATTTGGATAAACAATTTTGTGTCAAGATCAATAAATTTTGAATGCTCAATTTGTTATTTGGAAAATGATTTTTCCCCAACCGTGAGGAACAACCCTACCTTTCATGCCAAGGTCACCTATGGCCATCTTTTCATATTGTGTGTTCTTCACCCCCATCTGTGAGTCTTGAGTTTGTGAACATTAAAGATTAATTTCCTACTTTATCATACATTAATATGAAAGATGAATTTTCTAAATCACATGTGAATCACAATAGCCATATATCCTCCCATTACCCTTACATTGATCCTCATTTTGAAAGACCCTTCGAGCCTATGAAAGCCTTTTTCTTTATAGCCACATTATAATCCCAAAACCTTGTCCCACCCAAATCTACATGGATTTTTATTCCATGAT
Organism: Viscum album; assembly: GCA_963277665.1. NCBI lineage: Eukaryota > Viridiplantae > Streptophyta > Magnoliopsida > Santalales > Viscaceae > Viscum > Viscum album. Next base: position 1,792,074,820 of record OY728158.1, read on the forward strand.
TTATTAAAATTTATGTGTGGGGGGAATGGATTTCATTTTGGGTATACATTTATTAATTTTCATTGTGTTATCATATGCTTGACGGGAAGCATCCATTCCAGTGTGGGGGTTGTAATTCAGTGTGGTTTGGAAATTTATATTTTTTTTGTCATTATGTACAAAATTTGTTGATAAGTGTTAAAAAAATTAAAAGGTAAGAAAACAAAAAAAACAAAAAAATGAGAAAAAAAAAGAAGAATGGATTGTGTCTTGGGAAGGTAAAAAATAACAATTCATCAACCCTTGATCTTGATATAAATATTACAATTAGTGTCATGAGGAGATGAAAAATGTTTTGAGAGATTAGTATGTGATTTGTATCAAGTTAAACATTCTAAAAAAAGAAAAAAAAGAACACTTTCATCATATTTTATTATGTCATTGGGAGAAGTTTTGTGTTTTGTACATATTTCATCTTTTCATACCCTTCCAAATTTCTCTGTCTCCTATCTTCATTAACACATTAGTTCCCTTTTAAATATGTGTTTTCATAAACATTCCATGTATTTCAAAAAAAATCATTGATTTTTCCATGTTGGTATTTTACCCCTCTTTTCCTTTCGTTTGTACATTATATTCCTACCATCCCATAGCCACTAAAACCCCCCAAAAAATACCTCTTGATTCTTGTAAACTTTATAATAGGGAATGGAATCTAAGAGATCTTTCAAACTCTAATATTTTCACTTTTGGTTTGTGAATAAGTGAACCTCTATAAATAAATTTTTATCATATTGAGAGGAGTGAGTTATGAGTGCACACATTTTAAAATTCAATTTTTTAACATAAAAGATGAATTGTTTTTGAAACATTATTGTAGTAATAATTATTGGTGGAATTAATTATGTTTGAGTGAACTACTCTAGACCTCCCCTGATTGGTAAAAACAAAATTTTAATATTTGTGGATGCGTGAAAATGGTTTTGTTGTGTTTTTGTGTTTATGTTCCTGAAGACATTCGCTATATTAAGTGTAGATGATTTGATATTAAATATTAATTAAATATATTAAATTAGTCCCATTACATAATTTTCACTTAAAATTTATTAATTTTCATTCAATGTTCATGTTTTTATCATAAACATATATAAAGATCATTGTTTAAATTCATTTAATTAAACTATAGATTAATGTTTTGATCATATATTTCAAAATAATAATCCAAATGACATGATTATTCTTTTTAGTGTTCTTGATTCAAATTAAAACAAATAATTAAACTATGTATTTGGCCAATTCTTCCATTTGAATGGTGATATAGACCACACAAGAAGGCCCAAACAATCTACCAAAGAAACTAAACCAGCCATGATGATTGAATTTCTATGCTCAATCCATAAACCTAAATTTTATGAAACTCATCAATAAGTTATAGGATATCTATATACATCTGGGATAAAACATTCAATGTCCAAATCAACCAATAAGGGGACAAATTGATGCATTCATGTCCATCCAATAACTCTGTATGGGATTTAAAAACAGCACACATTTCATGACTTTTCTCTCAATATAGAATTCAAATTTATATGTACTTTTATATTTTGAAAGAAAAGATATAAGATCCCAACTTTTTTAAGATATTGTTCATATTTTATGGCATTTTCCAATCCAAAAACCCATTCACATTGTATCCTTCGAAAGATTCCAGATAAAAATTGACATCAGAATTTTTTTAAGAAAATGACCATAACTCTGGATAAAAAAGTCCAATAGAATCCTAATTTGGATGGTGAACATTCCATATCCACATATATAGCTTTTAAGAATAATATTTCTCCATATTTGGATATTTAAATTGTCAAATTTCTGATCCAACATGAGTGACATTTTTCTAATAAAAACAGTCCACTCCCTTTGGCTATAAATAGATACACACTCTCACATTGAAAGGAGTTGGAATTTCAGAAGTTAAGTAGGATATTTTTCATGACTAAATCCTTGAAAATTGTTTTGGAGTAATTTCATTAATCTTTTTTTAATAATATATACCTCTCATTCACTTTTATTTTTATGTTTGTTTTCTTTTGTTTTCAATTGTAATCGTGTAAGTTTGTTTTCATTTTAATTAAATATTAATGCATATTTCTTCATCATAATATCTAATTATCATCCAGACTCTGTTGTGTAAAATTAATTTTAATGAAATTTTTTAAATCAATTTGAAAATCATTCCCTTTTCTCACATTCTTATTCAATCAAAAGAACATATTTACCTCTCTTCACATTTCATGTGCGTGTTCAGTGCACCACTCTTTTCTGTTCCTATTTTTTTCTTCTATTTTATAACATATTACCATAAGAATATTCAACCAGATCACTAACCATCTCAATGGATTAGTAAATCTCCCATTGGGTGATTCTTAATTTGGGGATGTTAAGGGATTGAGAGATTCTTCTCATTTAACATTCCTTGAATTAATGTTGTGTATGAAGAACACGAAATGTTATGGATTAATAACATGTTTTGTTTAACATGTGTATTACATTGACTATTGGAACCAAAAATACATATGTTTTTGTGAAATATAACCTTACATCAATAATAATTGATGAAAATTATAACCCTCGTAAAATCTTTGATTAAAGATAAAATTGGGAATTTCAATTGAAATCATCTTAGGGAGTGGATGATAATTAAATGAAATATTTTGAAAAACTTAAGGATATTATAAGCTTACCTCCCCAATAATGAGATCACCCAAATATTATTTAAATTATTATATCAAACTTTATCAATCAATAGTTTCTCCTAAGCTCTACAAACGAATCCCCCATTAAAAAGACAAATAAAAAACAATCGACACTAAAATTTGTACCATCGCCAAGGATTTAATTTGTGTGCTACTATAAAAATTATAGAAGAGAACCATACCTTTTAATAGTCAATATCCAATAATATTCCATGCTTTAGTCACCCATAGTTTTGTTTTTTCACCCTCTTTTTTTATTCTTTTGCTTTCTCTGAACCCCTAGGTGGTTTTGGGTTCTCTTTTGGAAATTTTGATACCCTTTGTGTTCTTTTAAGCCCTTGGCTTACTATGTTGGATTTATTATGATCTAAAAGTTTCATTTATTTATATTCTTTTATTATTTATTATTTATTTCTCTCGAGGATGCAATGGAAGTGGATGAAGTTTGGTTTTGGTGAAGTATGGGTGTAGTCTTGAGAGAGTATTGATGTTTCATGGGTTGTTAAAAGATCTATGCATGTTTTTTGTGTTTGATCATTGATTTGTTCTTTTCTATTAGTGTTTCATTTCATAAATCTTTTTTTGAGGAAGGTTATTTGGATTCTGTCATCCTTATTTATTGTGTTGATATTAAATTTTCAGGTTCGGATTTAATTTGGTTAAGGAAATTAAATTGAAATAATATTGATAATGAATCAAACTAAATAAAATAAGGTATAGGTGTCAAATATATTTTACATTGTTTCCCTTATAGTTGATATATTTTTCTTTGATTATTTCACAGATCATTCTGCTATAATTTAATGTTTTTATGCTAAAATTTTATTTAATTTAGATAAGTAGTTGAAATATTATAATAAATTAATAAAATAAAATCTGGAATTTGTTTTCAACCTTTTTTCAAGCTTGAACCAATGGTTTAATAAATACAGTATAGAAATTGGATTGTTTTATTGATTTGTGTATTTGATATTGTGACAAATTTAGGTTATTGATACTATTTTTTATGAAAGAGGAAGTGGTTATGGATTAATGATTTTGTGGTAAGGTAAGAGGTATGGTGTGGTTATTTTTGTGATAGTGATGCAAGGTTGATGTGGTTTATCATTTTTTTATAAGGATATACATGGTGTTGAAATTAAATGAATAAATTGATTATATTGGAATGGTAAAGGGTTGTAATGATTAAATTAGTCTTGAATATGAATAATTAGTTTTCTATAATAATTCATACGATAACTAAAATATAAATGTGAAAGTGGGGGTGTTAAATGAAATATTTATGGATGGAAATTATTATGTGGATAATAAATTGATGTTATTAATGAACTTAATGTTTTGATAAATTTATTGAAGTGAAAATTTTGAATGAAATATGAAATGGGATGAAGATTTTTATTATGTGGGAGTGTTTTTTTTCTTATTATAGTGGTGTTCTTTTTTTGTAGTTAAAGGTGGTAGTGGTGGTGGTTGTTATTCAGCGATGGGACTTTGGTGATGGGTTATAGTTGTAGATATGTTTTGATGGTAAGTGGACCCTAGTTTGGGATCATGTAATTATTATATATATATTTTATTTTTATTAATTTTTACTCAACACAACCCAAGTCAGGTATTGCGATCGACATCCATATAGGTTTTTAGGTTTCAGGTTGACCCCCAGCATTCAGAATGTGAGTGATAAGAATAGCTGACTACTCCCTCTCTTCCATTCTCTCTTCCAGATATATTGTGGTCATTACATTAATTGTTAATGACTTGGTAATGTGTTAGTATTATAGATATGTGGTAGTGATGTGGTTATAACATGGATATGTGGTGGTGGACACTTTGTAGTGGTTATGAGGTTTTGGTATGTGGTATGTGGCTATGTGGATGTGATTATGGTTGTGTGGTATTAATATGTGGTTATGTGGTTATGGTTATATATTTATTATAACACACCATGTCAGTATTATAATATTTATATTAATTAACCTTGGGTTTCCTTAAGTTTTTAGGAGTTTTTGGGCTATAATTTTGAAATTTGGATATTTTATGGGTGTCGCACGGTCAGCCTGCACGATTTAGTAAACTGTGAGGTAAGTGTGTGGGAATAATAAAAATTGTTTTAGTGGTGTTCCACATAGTTAAATCATGGTTTACCAAATCATGCATCCAAACCATGTTAGTGTGTAGTGGATCTCTTGTGGAGCCCACATGGTTGGCACATAGTTTACCGAACTGTGTGTCCAAACCATGTGAGCGTCCTAGGTTATAAAATTTTGGATTTCAAAATTTTTTCCAGTTCAAATTTAAAGGGTATTACCCTTAATCATCCTCTTTTTTGGTTTATCTGAGCTAGGGGTGTGAGAGGGATTTCCTCTCATCCTCCTCCATGATTTTTTAGCTCCTCCACCTTAAGTTAAACTCATCAGTTCCCCTTATTCTCCCTTCTCCCTTCCTCTTTCTTTCTTTCTCTCTCTATTTCACTACCTCTTCAAAACCCATGGGGTTTTGGGGCCAAAATTATGGTATGGGAGGTTCTAATTGAGGTTTTTGGTCATTTGGGAATTATAGGGGTCATTCTATTACTTTTTTGAGCTTTCACTATTGAAGGCGAATTGGTTCAACTTGTCATGTGGGGTTACTGCTTGGAATGTGTTGGGTGTTTTTGTGCACTTCCTTTAATTAGTATTTCACTGTGTGATTATTGATTTTAAATTCCTTTTTTATTAATTTAGATATATGTTTGATAGTTATTGTGAATTATTTAAATGTCCTAAAATGAGTTCATACTTGGTGTAAAGGGAATTTAATGGTTTTTTATAGTTTTTCAAGCGACATTTGAATTCCATGTGTCTTAGAAATGTTTTAAAGGTTTTTTATAAAATAATTTTTATTTTTAAAGAACTATAACCACATTTGGGCCATGAAATGGAAAAAAGAGTGATGATTTGGACTTTTAAGATGATTTAAAAAAAGGGGATTTAATTCCCAAGTTGATTTCTAGTATGGTTTCAATTGTATTATTTAGAAAAGTTTTTAGAAAGTTTTTGAATGGTTATAAAGGACTCCACAACCTGAGTTAGTTGTCAAGAATGCTCATCTGGCACCTTTAAAGGGTTTTCATGTTGTGTGCATGTGTGAAACACTCTAGATACCTTTTTTAATTGTTGGTGATTTGGATAGTAATCCCAAGGTGGGGTATTTTGGATTATTTGAATTGTGAATGATTAAAATGAGGTTATTTATTGTGAGGGAGTTGGAGGTGATTTGGAGTTTGTGTATTTATTTAATTGTTTATTTTTGTGACTCATTTTATTCTCATCTCCAAATTTTTATCTTTCATGGGAAATCTAGGATAATATAGAGGTCTAGATTTATGATACACTAGATATTACACAAGCTTCTAGTAACCCCTAGTTGTTCTATATGTTAGGTAAATTGGGGGGGTGCTTCCCAAAGAGGCTGGTGTAGGATAATTGGGAAGATTGTGTGGTTTAAGACATAATATTTTTCAGTAGTTTGTCTAGTGGTCTTGGTAATGTATATAACTATCTCACCTAAAGAACTACTATGTCACCCATGATATTATTTGGTGCTAGATAGGGGACTTCAATATTTTATCTTCTTTTCATCTCCTATATCGATTGACTAATGTGGTATCTTAGTTTGTAATGTATTAGTCTTTCTTTATTAAGAGGTCCCATTTTGAGTGTGTGTGTGTGTGTTTATTTTAATGTGATGTGTTTTGAATTTATTAAATGGGGATTTTTATAATTGTATTTCAAAGAGGTATTTTAAGAGGAAAAGAAAGGTTTTCATTAACATGAAGAAACTTTGTACGGAGTTTTCATTAAAGTTGTCATTTTTTAAAGATAATCAAATTTATTAAAGAAAAAAAGTGGGGTTTTATAATAAATAAAAATGGAATATTTTTTTATTATTATTCTTACCCATGAAAACCTATGTTATATATATAATTCAAGCTAGAAAAAATGATTTTTTTATTTTAAATTAATTGAAAAAACTTTTTGGTTAGACCCTGTTGGGCTCATTTTTCTCACACCATGCATACACTGATTGGTATATGCAGTTCTCATGTTTCTTTTTCAGGTACTTAGGATTATTCTTTTCTCCTTTTTCTTAGCTTATGTTTGGCCTAGTTAGTTAGATAGGGTATGGGATGTGGTTAGTGACATTGGGTCACATGTATATGGGTAGTATCTATTTGGTTTTAGTTTTTTTAGGATAACTGTGTGTTGGACTTATCAATCTAGATTTATCTTTTTATTTATTTTATATATTATATGTTTATTTATTTAGTTATGTTCATTTTATAGTTGTTGTATTTCCTGATTTTCTTCTATTATCCTTATTGTGTTCACTTTGACTGGTTGTTTCTTTTTTGTTTGGTTATTAGGTGAAACCATTCCCAAGTGTGTTTCTTTAATACCCAAGCACTAGTTTCTATCTTGTTGTAAGAACTCGGATCTTCGTTTCAGGTATATTTTTCCATTCTGGTAATTTTTGAGGAAAAGAAGAAAATTTGGAAATTTTCAGAGTACACACTGTGTACTTTTTAAGTACACACCATGTACTTTTTTGCCACGTGAGGTCGTGTGTTGGTCATGTCCAGGCCACACACACGGTGTGTTGGGGCAAGGTAGAGGCCACTTAAAGCGGATTACGGAAAGGCTAAGTACACGTCGTGTAACCCAGAAGTACACGTTGTGTACTTTATTTTTTTCATTAAATGGACCAGGGTCGCGCCTAATCGATGAAAACACCTCATTCTCAAGGTTCTTCGATCAGGAGCATCTGTACGGCCGCGAAATTCCTCCGAGCCCCCGAGCCTCCGTCTTTTTTCCAAATCGATCACCGTCAATTGTGTTGGAACCACAGCGGTGAGCTCTTCATTCTTCTTGAGTTTCATTCCATGTTTTTCCCTCTTTCTTGAGATATCGTGGGTTGAGATTTTTGTGCGTTTTCGTAGATCTACACCGTTATAAGGAGAATCAAGCCTCGTGGTCAAATTATATTGATCTCCTAGAATCAAGGTAGGTGGGTTGTTCCTTACCTTTCAAAGTCATTGAGTTTTATGTGCAAATTCTACCAATACCCTTGGATGGGGTATTGTGTGTTTACCATTTTTCCCCTATTGTTTTCTTGCCTTTCTTGTTTGCCTGTGTATAGGTAATTTGATCTTGTAAGAGGATAAGTTTTGTTCTTGGATGTTTTTCCCATGCCATGTTCTTATTATGAACTTTGGGTTTTGTTAGCCTTTAGCCGTTATACCGGTTTTCTACGCCTTGCGACCGTAGGATGGAATGATATTCTTGATATGATGATGTTCTATAGAATGGTTAGCCTAGTAGCTCTGTAGGTGTACTTTGGCCTTATAGCATTATTATGAACTGACTGGCACGGGACCATGAGAACCTGGTGCTATAGACTATAAGGGATAGTCCGAGTGAGCTTCCCCGAGAGTCTTGGATATTATAGACTACAAGAGGGTAGACCGAGTGGGATTCCTCAGAGAGTCTTTAATTTGTTTGAATTTACATAAAACCTTTCCAATCTAGAGAAGGAATTGACTGTGTGAGCTTCGTTAGAGTGTATGTGGTAGACCTGAGACTATAAGAGGAATTGACCGAGTGAGATTCCACAGAGAGTTTCTAGACCTTGGGGCTATAAGAGGGTTAGACCGCATGATCTTCCTCAGAGAGTCCCTGAATACCCTAGACTATAAGGGGAATTTACCGAGAGATCTTCCCCAGAGAGACTTATAATTTCGTATGACCAAACGAGAGGGGTTTGGCTGAGTGCACAGCCCAGAGGGTTGTTGGTACTTCATGGATAGGACCAGAGGGTTTGGCTGCGAGTACTTCCTAGAGGGTTTGCTATTGTGGTTAGCTGTTTACTTCACTGTGGGTTGTTGTTATGTGGATTGATTACTGTTGTTTACTGTTACTTCTTACTGACTACTGCATGTTGTTTACTGTTAGTGTTTACTACTTACTATACTATTAGCTGCCATATAATCACTGACTGTGAGGCACAGATCTTTGGGTGGTTGCCTACTGGGATTTAGTCTCACACCCTATTTGGGTCATTATTTTGGGCCCAAACAGACTATGTTGTTGCAGGTATAGACAAGGGAAAGTGCCCTTCAACTTCTGGTACAGAATTGCTTGGTGTAGGAGAGCATGGGACCAAGCTTAGGCTTGCGATGCTGAGGAGCTTTTTATCTTTTCTTTTGTACTTGTTTTGGTACTGTTTTTATTTCCAACATTGTGACATGTTTCGCTATCTTACTAGATATGTATCGTGCACCATTTCATATATACACATGTGATCAAGTGGTTATTTGCCTTAGTATTCCGTTGTTTACATGACCATTGTTTTTGGATATTCACTGCTTCTGCTATTGCATGTTTGTTTACTTTCGCTATGTACTCTGCCAATGAGGGCATAATTTCCCCACTATCACACCCAAGGACCTCATTGCTAGTCGGCAGCATATGGAATTTGGGAAAATGCGCTTGAGGCCATGTGACCAACTGGGTATGGGGTGCCTTAGGGTGGCTTCCAAAACTGGGATGTTACAAAGTGGTATCAGAGGAATTATTTTCTCTTGATTTACTGTTTGGATCATTTATCCAGGAATAGGACAAATTCAGAACTTGGTAATAAGCTGTGCCCAGGAGTAGCTAACCCATGTAGAGGGAAAATCCAATCTACCTTGTTATTGCAGTTTTCTGGATTGAGATTTTACAGTTGATATGATTTCACCTAGAGTGATTCACATGTCTTGTGTAGTTATTGTTATGCTAGTACGGTTCTATTTTTGTCGCACCCCGATGAGATGAGGGTATTCCATCTCATGCATCATATCAGCACTTGTTAGAAATCACATGCCATTCATTCTTGCCATGCCATCTAGGGTGCATTAGCGATTTCATGTTTTTGTGATAGACGTTGTGTAGATTATACATGTTATTGTGATAGATGCTTTGATAGAATCCCTACAGTTTGATAGAGGAATTTTTTGTATTGTTCCTTGCTTAAATGAACGCCAAATTTTGGTTCTTGAGGTGTTATGGGCCCTCATGAATAGTAACTAGGCGGATCATTGACCTTTTTCCCTTGTATATGATATGTAGAAGATGCCATGTTTTGGTTCGCGGGGATTATGGGTCCTCATGGATTGGAATTTGGCACCTTCATGTTTGTTTTTCATTGTTTTCTGGGCTTTGGTGCAGTTTCTGAGCTACTGCCCGAAAAAACCCAGAATACACGGCATGTACTTGACTACACGCCGTGTAGTTTTAAACTATCTCACAGACTGTGTGAGCAGAAACACAGGGTGGTGAAAAAGTTTATAGGAACACGCCGTGTACAGTCGTTACACGTCGTGTAGTAGTGAGCCGTGTACCTAGTCATGTCACTAACAACACGTGTCGGGGATGCTAGATTAGTAGATGCCGTGTTGGGTACGAACACGCCATGTAGTCTTGTTCTGGGTACCCGACCATGTCATGAACAACACAAGATGGTGTTATCTCTCCTATACACGTCGTGTTTGTTCAGAACACACTTTGTAGGGTTCAGCCGTGTAGCCGGTCGTGTAACTAACAACACGGGTTACCGAAACCTGTCTAGTACACGTCGTGTCCTTAGTGAACATGCCATGTAGTCTAGGGTTAAGAGGATTGTGTGATTTAGCAGTGTAAGGAGACTCAGGTAGGGGAATGGAGATTAGGTACACACCATGTGTGGGGAAAACACATCGTGTAGTCTGGGGTGTTACACGACCAAAGGTGGCATAAGTACATGACCATGTGAATGGACGTAAGGACCATGTCGTGTAGTTTTATACATGCCATGTAGTCATGTTTACTGAAACATGAGTGTCTATTCCTATTATTCCCATTTTGTACTCTTGTTTTCTCTATCCTTGATAATCCTGACCTGAGGTGTGCTTTGGATCTTTCAAAGTTATGCCTCTAAGACGTCCTCCGGTAGTACATCAGCTGCCAGAAATTGATCAGACAATGGATATGACTAATTAGGGACCTCCTGCAGAACCTCGTACTGTGCCAGCCTTGGCACCAGCGGTTATACCCGTTGCAGGCACCGATTTACAGTTCATGGAGGACTTATTGAGGATGATGCATACCTTTTAATGAGTGTCGCCTCCTACACCGTCGATGGAGGAGTTGAAGCAGGTTTTCCAATAGCAGCATCCTCCTACTTTCTCAGGGTATGGAGGAACTCAGACTACAGAGTCATGGCTAGAGGCCACACTGATGATCTTTGATCATCTGGAGATACCTCCAGAGAAAATGGTAAAGCTTGCTACTTATATGCTCCAAGACACCACCAAGAGGTGGTGGGAGGTGATCTCATAGTCAGGGAACCAACAGAGTATGACTTGGGATGAGTTTCGGTGCATCTTCTAAGATTACTTTTATCCAGATACCTTTAGGGTCGACTGAGTCTGAGTGTTTATGAGTATCGAGAAGGGTACTCTTTCAATTATGGAGTACTCGTCTCGTTTTACCGAGCTGCAGTGCTTCACGCTGATGCCAGCAGGTGATGAGTTGTTCCTTGCTAGTAAGTTTGAGGACAGTCTCAGGTAGGAGATCCTTTCCCAGGTGAATATCTTTAGGTTGACTTCTATATACTCGATCTTCAACCAGGCACTAATCACTGAGCACAATCTCAGAGATTCTGGAGTAGTGAGCCAGGGTGGTTCGACATCCATAGTCAGTTCTCCTCCTTCTGATAGCAGGAAGCACCGTATGGTGTTGTCTCGAGGAGATCAGAGTTGGAGGAATGTATCTTTAGGCAGCCAGGTTGTATGCTACCATTGTGGTAGGAGCGGGAACAGTCGGCCTCAGTGTCAGAGAGACCCTATGGAGTGTCGATCCTGTGGAAATATGGGCCATCTTTAGTGTTTTTTGTTAGATCTTCTCACCTACAGCTAGTGGTAGTGGTTCTTCCATGACCCCGTGTACATGAGATGTATCGCCAGTTTGGGAACTTGAGTTCTTCCAACCGTTCGAGCTGAGATAGAGGTCGCGACTGTGGTAGTCAGTCACCAGGTTACCAGTGACAGCAGAGTGGATCAGCTCAGAGTGGTCAGCCAAGGGCGCAGGGCCGTGGGACATGCCATACTTTTTTTGTGGAACAGACCCTTCACGAGTAGGATCTCGGACCTTCTATAGTTTGAGGTATGATCTTAGTGGACTCTATTTTATCTTCATCTCTTTTTGATACTGGAGCTTCACATAGTTTTATCTATGTTGCTGTTTTGGAGAGCCTTAGGCTCTGTATCTTCTCATCAGCCGACATGTTGACTCTTGATACACCGTTGAGAACGAGGACGTCTAGCTTACGTCACTGCAGAGAGTTTCCTCTTGAGGTTGCAGGGTGCCACTTTTGATGGGTCCTATATGTCATAGAGATGACAGGCTTGATGTCATTCTCAGTATGGACTGGTTAGTTCCCTTCCAGGAAGTCATCGATTGCTATCACCGCAGGGTGAGTTTCGTATAACCAGAGGGCAGATCTTTTCTCCATAGAGGTGAGTGGGATGTCCAGGCGGGTAGAGCTGGGCCAGAGGATCATGGTCTAGGAGGAGTTACATCCCATATTTCCAGTCATTATCTGGATGACTAGGGGACTTCACAGTTAGAATTTCCTCCAGTGTTGGATCGTTTCAGGGATGTCTTTCCAGAGGACTTTTTTAGGTTTTCCTCTGGAGCGTGAGGTATAATTTTCTATTGAGCTCATGCTAGGAGCACAACCGGTGTCCATTACTCCTTATAGGATGGCTACACCTGAGTTGCAGGAGCTCAAGAAGCAGTTGGAGGAGTTGCAAGAAAAGGGTTTCATCCGACCCAGTACTTCTCATTGGGGTTATCCAGTCCAATTTGAGAAGAAGGAAGATGACACCCTTAGGCTTTTCATGGATTATCGGAAGCTGAACCAGTTGATGGTCAAGAACCGATATCCCTTGCCGAGGATTGATAACCTCTTTCATCAACTTCGAGGAGCCCGAGTGTTCTCGAATATCATTTTGAGGACTGTTTATCATCAGTTGCATGTTAGACCATCAAATATACTTTTTCCAGCCTTTAGGAGTAGGTATAGTCTATACGAGTATACGGTCATGCCATTCGGACTCACGAATGTGCCAGTAACTTTTATGGCACTGATGAACCGAATGTTCCATCCGTACTTGGATTCCTTCATGGTGGTTTTTGTGGGAGATATCTTGGTGTACTCCCACACTCGACACGACCATGCTACCCATATTGAGATCATTTTGAGTACACTGAGAGAGCATCAGTTATATGCTAATCTCTCAAAATTCCAAATTTGGATGGATCATATTCACTTCGTGGGTCAAGTCATCTTAGTGGTAGGAGTATCAGTAGACTCAGAGAAAGTGAGAGTTGTAGTTTCCTGGGAGCAGCAGAAGAACATATTTGAGGTGACAAGTTTTCTAGGGCTGGATGGATACTACATGCACTTTATACAGGACTTTTCATGCCTTGAATCACCATTGACAGGTCTGACCAAGAAAGGGGTGAGGTTCTTATTGTCAGATTCTTGTGAGTCAGCCTTTCTGGAGCTGAAAGGGAGGTTTCCGACAACACCGATACTGGTCTTTCCAGAGCCGGGCAAGATCTACACTGTTTACTGTGATGCCTTAAGTATCGGACTAGAAGCTATGCTTATACAGGGAGATAGATTTGTTGCATTCGGGTCTCGGTAGTAGAGGCCACATGAGAGGAACTACCCGATGCAAGATCTGGAGTTAGCAGTTGTTGTTCATTCCTTATGCTATTGGAGACATTACCTTCAAGGATAGCACTTTGTGGTTTTCACTGACCACAAGAGTATCAAGTACATCTTCACTGAGCATGATCTGAATCTAAGACAGCATAGGTGGGTCGAGTATCTTTAGTCCTTCGACTTTGAGCTTGCCTATAAGACTGGAAAGGGAAATGCATTTGCTGATGTGCTAAGTAGGAGAACTCAGATACATGCAGTTCAGGGGGCCAGCAGTGAGTGGAAGCTTATGGATTTGTTCTCTAAGATGCATTTGGAGGTTAACGACAGACATGGACAGACCTTCATATCTTCTATAGCTGTTACCTCTACACTTCTTGATCATGTACGGATGAGGAAGCTATCAGATTCAGAATTCCTAGTCCTATGGGACAGTGTTTCAGGAGAGGACCCTCTTCCAGGATGGACCATGGGTGAGGATGAGATCCTTCATTTCTAGGGACGCGTATGGGTTTCAGTAGACATACGCAAGGAGATAATGTGGGATTTTCATTCCCCTATTTGTGCAGTTCATCCGGGTTTCACCAAGATGTATCAGGATCTTCATCGCCAGTATTGGTGGCCAGGTATGAAGAATGATGTTGCTGGTTTTGTTATGAGATGTTCTACTTGTCAGCAGGTGGAAGGGGATCATCAGTGACTAGTAGGGCTTTTACAGCAAGTACCCATTCCTGAGTGGAAGTGGAACGATGCCGCGATAGACTTCGTGACCGGGTTGCTAAGGTCACCTTGAGGGATTGATGTTGTTTGAGTTGTCGTCGATAGGCTTACGAAGGTTCTCCTTGGCCGGTATGTTCCTCTAGTACAGGTGTTATGGCAGCACAGGCGAGTACAGGACAAGACCTGGGAGAGGGAGGCCGATGTACGATCGCAGTGCCTGGAGCTATTCAAGGTTTCTTCTTCTATGCCTCGCTAGGGAAATTCGGGGAAATATTTCTTTAAGGGGGGATGTTTTTAAGAACTCGAATCTTTGTTTCAGGTATGTTTTTCCCTTATTGTCTTTTTTGAGGAAAAGAGGAAAATCTGGAAATTTTCAGAGTACAAACCGTGTACTTTTTAAGTACACGCCATGTACTTTGTTAACACGTGAGGTAGTGTACTGGCCATGTCCGGGCCACACACACGGTGTGTTGGGGAAAGGTGGAGGCCGCTTAAAGCGGAGTATGGAAATGCCAAGTACACATTGTGTACCACAGAAGTACTCGACGTGTACTTTCATTCTTTTCATTAAACGGACCGGGGCCACGCCTAATCTATGAAAACACCTTATTCTATAGTTTATTTGACCAAGAGCATCCATACAGCCGCGAACTTAATCCGAGCCCCAGATCCTCTATCTATTTTCCGAATAAATCGTCGTCGATTGCATTGGAACCACAACGGTGAGATCTTCCTTCTTCTTGAGTTTTATTCAATTTTTTTCCCTCTTTCTCGAGATATCTTGGGTTGAGCGTTTTGTGTGTTTTCGTAGATCTACACCATTATAAGGAGAATAAAGCCTCGGGGTCAAAGTATATTGATCTCCTATCATCAAGGTAGGTGATTTTTGCCTTAACTTTCGAAGTCTTTGAGTTTTATGTGCAAATTCCACCAATACCTGTGAATGGGGTATTGCGTGTTTACTGTTTTGCCCCTATTGTTTTCCTGCCTTCCTTGTTTTCTTGTGTAGATGTTATTTGATCTTTTATGAGGATAATTGCTATTCTTGGATGTTTTTCCCATGCCTTTTTCTTGTTATGACATTTTGGTTTTTTTAGCCTTTAGCCGTTATACCAGTTTTCCATGCCTTGCGACCGTAAGATGGAATGATATTCTTGACAAGATGATGTTCTGTAGAATGGTTATCCAAGTAGATATGTAGGTGTACTTTGTCCTTATAGAATTATTATGCACTGACACGAAGGGGACCATGAGAACCTAGTGCTATAGACTATAAGGGATAGACTGAGTGAGCTTCCCAGAGAGTCTTGGATATTATAGACTACAGGAGTGTAGACCAAGTGAGCTTCCTCAGAGAGTCTGTACATTGTTTGAATTTCCTTAAAACCATTCCATGATAGAGAATGAATTTTCCAAATGAGATTACTTAGAGATTTTGTGGTAGACCTGAGACTATAGGAGGAATTGACCGAGTGAGCTTCCTTAGATAGTTTCTTGACCTTGGGGATATAAGTGGGTTAGACCATGTGATCTTCCTCAGAGATTCCCTGACTAACATAGACTATAAGGAGAATTGACCAAACGAGCTTCCCCATAGAGTCTTATAATTTTGTATGACCAAACCAGATGGTTTAGGCTGAATGCACTGCATAGAGGGTTGTTGGTACTTTTTGGATAGGACCATAGGGGTTGGCTGCGAGTACTTCCCAAAGGGTTAGCTGTTGTGGTTAGCTGTTTACTTCACTACTGCTTGTTGTTCTATGGATTGATTACTGTTGTTTACTGTTACTGCTTACTGACTATTGACTACTATTTACTGTTACTTTTTACATCTTACTGTACTATTACCTACCATATACTCACTGACTGTGAAGCACAGATCTTCAGGTGGTTGCCTACGGGGATTTAGTCTCACACCCTGTTTGGGTCATGCTTTTGGGCCCAAACAGACTGTGCTATTGCAGGTATAGACAAGGGAAATATCCCTTTGACTTCTGGTACTTGATTTATTAGAGAAGGAGAGCATGGGACCAAGCTTAGGATTGCGATGCTGAGGAGCTTTTTATGTTTTCTTTTGTACTTGTTTTGGTACTGTTTGAATTTCCAGTATCGTGACCCGTTTGGATATTTTCCAAGACATGTATCGTGCACCATTTCATATATACATAGGTGATCCATTGGTTATTTGTTTTAGTCTTCCACTGATTATGTGTTCATTTTTGTTGGATATTCACTTCTTCCACTATTGAATGTTTGTTTACTTCCGCTGTGTACTCTGCCAATGAGGGCATAGTTTACCCACTATCACACCCAAGACCCTTGCTGCTAGTCCGCAACCTTTGGTGTTTGGGAAAATGCGCTTGAGTCCATGTGACCAACCAGGTATTGGACTCCTCGGGGTGGCTTCTGGAACCGAGATGTTACAACTGTGGGGATCAAGAATTCCCTTCAAGCCTTGTTCAAAATTGGGTCAGGTGATGGGTTGGGTTGACACAGGACTGTTCATGATAAAATGGTATCAAATATTTGGTTATCAAAAGGGTCCTAGGCTCTTGAAAATACCTCTTGTTATTTATGGCGTGTCTAGGTATAAATAAGACTAAAACTATTTTTGATACTCAAGAGGTAGATCATGGATGGGTTCTTGATCACCACCATTTATGATGAAACTTGATTATCCATGGGAATTCTCAGTTTTAATAATGATTTATGAGTTCTTTTTTGATTATTTTCTATGTATTTTGATGTGATATGATGATATTTTGATCCCCATTGAGCGTATTGATGATTTTGGGGGTTTCCCTTAATTTAGAGGGTAGATATGGAGAGAAAACTAGAGTTTCATGGTTAGCCTGCACGGTCTGGAAAACCAAATGAGCCTATGCACTAAGGGTTTTCAAACTTCAAAGAGTCTGTTACATGGTTGGTGCATGGTTCTCTAACCCATATGTCCAAACTATACAAATATATGTTTCTTAATCACATATTTTGTTTGTTCATTTTTCTCTCTGTGTTGACTCTGATGGTGTTTAACATTAATGTGAGTGTAATTAAATGAGTTTTAATTATAAATTTAATGTTATTGGAATTGGTTTTGATTTATGTTTACACCTTTTTTTCATTTACCTTTTAATGTTGATTTTTTTAGAAAACCAGTTTTGGGATGTTTTAAATTGGTTATAGAGTGTTTTCAAGGGAAAATTTATTTAAAAGGTAATATTTGGAAGAAATTTGAAATGGGAATGTGATTCTTATTTTAAAATCGGTATTTTGAGATTCTATGAGGAAATGAAAGAAATGAAATTATATTTTTATATGTGGTGAATTTTTAAAATGAAAATAAGATGTTTATAAGGGGTTATTTATTTTTAATATGGATACTACTTAAAATAAATTTTTTGGAATTTTATTAAGGGATTTTGATTTAAATGGAAAACTTTTATAAGAAATTTTAATTTTTTTTCTATGAAATTTGATTTATATTGTATTATCTAACCTGATTTATAGAAATTGAGTAGATAGTGTTTTTCTTTGTGTTATTTATACTATGCCTCCAAGAGGGTCTTTTAAAAGGAGTAGGAAGTCCATTTGTTTGGCTGATCTTCTGGGTAAAACTCCTCATCATTCAGGTTTGGGTTCTTCACTTTCCAACTCCACTCAAACTCAAAACTATGTGGTAGATTCAGAATCTTCTTAGATCTTAGACCTCATCCAAGACTTCTTAAATCCCCATTCACCTTCCTTATACAGTGATCAAGGTCCTCTTGAGGTAATGAAGTGCCTAGATATAATTTAGAGGATCTCTAATTTTCTTTAATCCTCTAAAACTCCACGATTAAATGTCATTTTCAATCTCTTTGAGGGACCCATCCATGTGTGGTATGAGATGTTGGTTCCTTCTCAGCTATATTTGGACCATGTCACTATAAGTTGAGTAGTCCAGATCACCTATGGTGATTGTTGCCTCATCTTTATCTGATCTTAGTGAGGATTTCATGTCCTGTGAGAAGAAGAGTTCGTTTGAGCCTAAGCTCAAAGGGATGACGGAATGAGTCCATTATTTACATAGATGGAAGAGGCATATTATGTGAACCTATTGTGGAGAACTTGGATATTATAAGTCATCCTATTCTAATGATATGAGATTTTATCCCTAATGTGACCACCTATGTCATCTTTAGAGGTTTTATAAGATGAATTTTTAGAGTAAGAAGTTTCAGGTGTGATTTTATTTTTTAGGGTGACTTTTTTTAGGAAATATATCTAGTGAATGTGGAAATGGATAAATTTTTGGGATTTTATGTTTTGTTATTTTTGGTTGGTGTGGAGTGTTATAAATGGGTGTGTACCTTATTGATTTAGGTTATTTCATTTTGAGGATTTTTTGTATACTTGTTGGTTGTCTATGTTGAGGTTGAATTCCTGGTGGATTAAACATGGGTTATCCTTGGTCATATTCCCTGGTAACTAGGATTAGTTGAATTTATGCTAGATAGACCACTTGAGGGTTCTTGTTTTAATTTAATGGGTTATCGATAAGTCAATGTTCTGATCTGAAGTCCTAGATTAACTTTTTTTATTATTGAGACTCATGTCTAGAACCCATGTTGTTTTTGGATGAGTCATGCCGATGGATTGTGTCCTATATAGTTTTTGTTGGGTGTATTTGGTGGAATTATGGATGGATCTTCTTTTTTGGTTTATAGGGTTTTTTGGATGGCTGTTTATTTTTGGTGGAGAGGTATATTTTCTCTGGGTATTTTATAAAGGTATCCCCTTTATAAGTGAATTTCTCTCATGTATCTCTATTATAGATGAATTCTAAAATGGTTAAAAGTCCAATAATTAGGTCCTAGTTTCTTTTAGGGCTCATTCTAGTGGTTATGTTTGTGTCGTGTTTGGATACATTTTGGCAATGGTTGCGGATATTTTACACTATCCTTATATAGTTATCATGGGTTTAGTGTATTTACCGACATCTATTGTGAGGGGTTGTTTTTGGATCAATGGTTCCTTTCTTATGACTCTTTTATTTAGACCCTGCTTACTTAGTGGGGTATCATCATAGCTCTTGACTTGTAACCTTCTATATGAAAATAGAATTTCTAGGGGGGAAATTTCCATTGTGGGGAGACTATAAATTCTCATGTCATTTTTATAATATTTATAATAATTATACTTAGGTTTCCTTATGTTTTTATGATTTTTTTATCTTTGATTTTAAAATATGGAGATTTTATTAGTGTCACACAATCATGTCGCATGGTTTCGTAAACTATTGGAAAAGAATGTTAGAGTGTTGTAGTTTATTATGGTAGCATTTTTCACAATTATTGTATGGATTACCTAACCATGTGTCCAAAATGTGTGAGTGTGTAGTGAGTCTCTAGTAGATCCCACATGGCTGGTGTGCGGATTATTAAACTTTGTGGAAAACTATGTGACCTTCCCAAGTTTTAAATTTTGGAATTCCAACATTCCCTATATTTTAATTTAAAGGGAATTACCCTTACTCCACCTCTATTTTGTTTCGTTCAAGCTAGTTCATGTGATAGGGAGTTATTACCTTCCCCCTCCATGATTTTTTAAGCTCCTCCACCTTGATTTCAAGTGGATTTCTGGAGGTAAAACTCTTTATTCCTCTTATTCTCCTTTCTTCCTTCCTCTTTCTTCCTTTTTCTCTTAGTTTCATTTCCTCCCCAGAACCCCAGGGGATTTTGGCATAAAATTAGGGTATAGTGTGGTTATAATGGATGATTTTGGTTATTTGGAGCTTATATGGGTCATTCTCTTTATTATCTCCATTTAAGTTAACTTGGTTTGGCTTGTTGTGAGGGGTTACCGCTTGAAATGAGGTTGGTGTTTTTTTAAATTCCGTTAATTGGCATGTCATTGTGTTCTTGAGGGTTTTAAATGCCTTTTTTTAATCTATATCTATATGTGATAGTTATAGTAAATTTTATAAATGTTTTAAAGTGATTATATACTTGGTATAAAGGTTATTTAAGAGTGTTTTCTAGTTTTTCATGGAATGTTTGAATCCCAACTATCTTATAAATGTTTTAATGGTTTGTTTAATAGAATTTAGATTTGCAAAAATATTTAACCTTGTTTGGGTTTTGAAATGGGTATAAGATTTATGTTTTGGACTTTTAAGAGGTTTTAAAAAATGGGAGTTTCTTCCCTAGTTGATTTCTCATATAGCTTCAAATGAATTTTTTAGAAATGGTTTTAGAAAGTTTTAGAATGGATATAAAGGACTTGGCATCTTGATGAAATTTTCAAGAAGTCTCATTTGAAAACGTTAAATGGTTTTCATATTTTTTTGGTGTGTAAAACCCTCTAGAGACCTTGTTTATTGATTTGGATAGTTATCCTGAGGGGGGATATTTTTAATTATTTGAATTATGAATGATGGAACTGGGGCATTTTCTTATGAGGGAGTTGGAGGAGACATGAGATTTATATTTTTATTTAATTGATTATTTATGTGACACATTTTGTACTCACCTCCATATGTTTGTCTTTAATGGGAACCTTATATAATGAACTATACCTTCACTTTGAGATATGGTTCTAAAAACACATACTTTAAACATAGGACTTTATACCAAGTGATATGACCCAAGATAAACATATATTTATTTTATATAACTTCCATAAGTAAAACATTACATCTCACAATAATCTCATAATCCCAAGAATATAATGTTTATTCTCTTTGAGGATCAGTTACATAAGAAACTTAATTTATGATACTTGTGAATAGTTCTCTATAATTTATCCATAATAGAATCCCTTATAGAATTCTTATTAGTTATACTCATCATCATAACATAAGGAATGGAAATATAAGAAAGGGGTGATCTCAAACACTCAGTAAGGTAAATCATATCATCATGGGTTAGATCACAAGAATATGAGAAAACATAATAAGGGGAGATATTTCTTATTTAAAAGGACATGGAATAGTTATAGTTTTCCACAAGTCATAATAGCAGAACATGTAATCTCAAATGAACAAACATGTACCATGGTATAAGAGTGTGAGATAATCATAGAAACATGGTATAAGGAAATGATATTATAAGTTCATGGAATAATATATATATATATATATATATATATCAAAAACATAAATCATGACATCATAAGCCTAAGTCAAGGCTCACCACCAAGATAGAATAACATTGTGTGATTAGGTTAACCGCCCGTGCACCATACATGGTATCTCATGAGATGAAAACATTTCTTGATTCACTGGAGTGCTATCAAGGAGAACCATTCATATTAATAACATTTAAATGCATATGTGTTCCACATGAGGAAAAGTAACTATACATAAATAATAATCATTGCAAAACCCATGAGAAAGAAGTGGGTATCATAATCTTATCTCAAAACATAACCAAGGGTTATATAAAAAAGGTTCCCAAGAGAAGAAGTAATTATATCATTTTGGATGTTTATATTTGAAAGAATAAAATGTCTAAAACTTGTAGTTCCAATATAGAAAAATATATGAGAAAGGGTGGAGAAGTGAGGATAAAAATGTTCCACTTATATGATGCTTTATGAAATGAGTAAAGGATCTTTTAAAGAATGAAGGAGCTTATTATTTTCCTTATGACCATAATTGAACTGAGTGGTTTTTTAATAAAATAATTAGAATTTAAAAAATATATTCATGTTTAAAAAAACTTTATGGGTATGTTAATATACCTTAAATAAGAAATTGGGAAGTTACCTTAAATCAGGTTTAGTTAAAAGAGAGAATCATGAATGGAACATAAAACATGTATTATCTATGACAACCCATGTTTTTAACACACCTTAACTAATGATTTATTACATAGAGATACACTTAATAAAATCCTAAAATATAGTGAGTATTGGTTTATTTGGGTAATTAGATACATATCATAATAACTTGAAACATGGGTACAATAAAATTATTTAAAAACTCCAAAAAATTCCCTTATATTCCATCGATCTTCTAATATTGCACGAGTTAACCTAGGTATATACATAAGAAAGGGGTGAGATATAAATATTAGTAAGGGAATAATTAAATCATAGAATAATTAAAGTAGTACATGTGAGTCAAGATGTATATCATGGTGTTATAAAAGGGGTGAATCATAAACATGAACATCTAAGTATGATATAAGATGATAACATTAAGGAAACATAGGAATGTGGAAACGACATAAAAAATGACATCATAAACAAAATTCAAGAATACACATTGAGAAATAATAACATAATATTCTAAGGATAACCTCCTATACACCATAAATTGTATCTAATGAGATAAAAACATTACCTAATGAATTGGAAGGCTATATAATTTGGGCATACTCATCACATTCATATCATGTACATGAATTTGTCTGCCCATAGATCAAACAAAATATGAACATATTTTATCACTTTTAACCCCCATAATTAAGTAATATAGGTTAAATGAATGAAAGTTTCCAGTCAATAAAGGATAGGAACATCTAAGTGAATACCCTTGAGTGGAAATAGGGATGAGTATTTGTTAGAAAAATATTTGGCATGGAAAATCACAGGATAATTTTGAAAACATAATGGGTGTACATAAATATTAATGAAAGGGTTTAATGAGAGTGAAATGTGGTATCTAATTACTTTTAAATCATAATGATATTAAAAGTTATGTTTAAAAACATATTTCAACCTAAACAATTGGTAATAAAAAGGCATAATACAAATAAAGTACATGGATTCAGAGGAGGAGAGGATCTCTTACCTAGGGAGGTCACTTATAAAAGCTTGGAAGGTGCTTCTTAAGAGATTGGAAAAACATTGGGAGGGATTTATAGAGTTTTAGGGAGAGGAAATTCATGCTCAATGGGTTTTTAGAGAATATGAGTGGGACGTTGAGTGGGTATTTATTAAAAAAGAGAGGGGAATTATTTATTAATTTCTAAATATAGGATTTGGAATCTATATAATAACATAAACAAAATAAAAAACCTTCCCTTGGTTTTTACCCATGGTTTATTCCAAAGAGGAGTGGTTTTAAATATTTTATAAGTCAAATAACCAAGAATATTAAAATAACACCATTGGTGATGTGGAAGTGAGTCATGTTCATAAAAAATTTGTTTTAAAACCTTATAATTTAAGTTTTTTATGATTAATTAAAGTATTATAAAATTGAAAAAATAACATAAAAATGAATTATTTTAAAGGGAAAAAATATATATGGTTTTTTATTTTTTTTTTATTTAATTTATTACATCACTTTTGGGATATTATGATGTCATAATATATACCACATATTTATACCGTTTTTAATTTTTACCTAAAAATTTGACTGTGTGAGAAAAGTATGAAAATTTCATCATTGGATAACTTCAACCAGATAATTTCAAAAAAAAATTATTTTACGAAAATAATTTTCTAAATATGACAATTTTTACTTTTAAATAAGAATACTTATTTACTGGAAAATACTAGTTTTTACGACACTAACCTCTTTCTGACCCTTATAATATTACCTTTTACTTCATTAAATTATATTTTCATTTATATTTAAATAAATATTACTTAGTAAAAATATTTTATTAAAATATAATTTATTTTAAAAAATATCGAGTTTAATAAAAAAGAGTATTTTAATTGAAGATATATATATTTCCAAAAATACAATTTTTATTTCTTCAAATCAAAATATTATTTTTATCAAACTCATTATATAATCATTTATAAAGATATAATAAAAACTTATAAATATAATCATTATTTATTTTAAAAGAAAATATAAAAATTATACTACTAAGGTCTATACACATAAACCCTTATTACACCAGCGTGCATCCTAAGGGTAAGGTGTGTGATGGTGACTATTTATTGGGGTAGTTAAGAAAATATAGTATGGGTTGTGATATTGATAAGATTGAACTTCTCCTATAAATATTTTCAATCATATTTTCGTTTTTGAATATTAGCATGGGCTTGGTCAAGGTAAAATCTCAATGAAGTCATCTCCCTTAGAAGCTTTGAAAAATCATCTTCATAGGGTTTGATCATGTTGGTAGAGGTCATTACATCTTTGATCTATGTCAATTAATTTTTTTCATAACCCTTAATATAATAACCTTAATGAAAACTTCATAATGACTATATTATCAATGGTTATGGTTCTTAATGGTATTTTAAATACAAAAATCTATAACATCCCAAAATATCCAAAGTAGTGCATGTGTTTTCTGTAACTATATTTATTAATAAGGCATTTATTTGTTCAAAAAGGGGGTTTCATTTATGAATTTTTTGGTTGTTATATTATTCCCCATTCATAAATTTAACCCTTAAAATTTCATTTCATACACTAAAATATATAATAGCACTTTTTTCATTTCCTCTTTTGGTTCCCAAGTTGCTTCCTCAAAATTTTGGTTCCACTATAGCACATTGACCAGGTGATTTGTATTGTTTATTATAAATTTGTGTCTATTATCAACGATCTTTATTGGAAAATCCTTGTATGAAAAATTATTCTCCAGTGGTACCACCTCTGGATTCAATACATGTGAGGGGTTCTGTATGTATTTCTTTACGGAGGATATATAGAACATGTCATATACTTGATATAGGTTATGTGGGAGTGTCAATCGATAGGCCAAAAATCTACTATGGTTGAGGATCTCAAATGGGATAATGTATCTTGGAATAAAATTTCCATTTTTCTTAAACCTCGTGACTTTCTTCTACAATGATATATGAAGGAACAACTTATATCTGACCACAAACTGTAGTTCTCATCAGAGATTGTCTAGATAGATTTTCTATTGACTTTGTGCTGATTTCATATAATGTTGAATGGTTTGGACCTTCTCTATAATCTCTTGGATAAAACCATTTGTCATAATATTTCACTCTCTAAATTCATCCCAACAAGTTGGATTCTGACACCTCTTCCCATATATAGCCTCATAAGGTTCCATTTGAATTCTATAATAAAAACTATTATTATATGATAATTACACTAGGGGAATTTATTGTTCCCAAAATCCTTGAAAATATATTAAACAAGATCTGAATATGTCCTCTAGAGTTTTAAGGGTTCTCCTAGATTGTCCATCAATCTGAGGGTGATAACAAGTACTGACACTCATCTCTCTATCCAACCCTTATTGAAGACTTCTCCGGAACCTCAAGGAAAACCTAGGATCTTGATCAAATAAAATGGAGAGTGATACTCTATGTAGTCTTACCAATTATCTTATAGATATATTTATTATTTAATAAAGTGATAAATCTTCCTTTATATAAATTAAATGTACTGACTTTGTAAGGTGATTGACTACCACCTAGATGAAATTATTTACCTTAGATGTCATGGGGAGTCCAATGATGAAATCCATGGTTATGTTTTCCCATTTCAATACTGGTATAGGCAACAACTGCATCATACCATTAGACTTATTTCATTCATCCTTAACTTTTTGTCATACCAAGAATCAAGATAAAAATTCTGCAATCTCCCTCTTCATGTTATCCTACTAGATGTTTTTCTTTAGATCTATATACATCTTAGTGCTTCCTAGATGAATATAGAAGGTTGATTTATATGAATCATCCAAAAGTTCCCTCTTTATCTTTATTTTTTATAGGAAACATATCCATGTTCCCAACCTTATCAATCCATATTTAGAAAATTTAAACTCTAATATTTTCTACCTTTCTCTATAGCTCCTCGGTGTCTTTTTGGGCCTCCTTGATACGCTAAATAATGGATGGTTGAGAAGTTACCAGAGCAAGGTATGATGAATATCATTTTATTATTCCCATCTCCATCCTTTGAATGTCTAAGAATATTTTACTTTGTTCAATCCTCATCATGGATAGGGTTTTTAGATCCTTTCTACTCAAAGTAATTTTCACTTTGTTTTCCTTCCCAGGATGGTAATAGATTGAATAATCATAGTCCTTAATCATATCTAACCACCTTTATTGGCACATATTGAGCTCCTTTTATGTGAATATATACTTGAGCCTTTTATGATTTATATATATTCCAAACATATCCCCATAAATATAATATCACTAAATCTTCTATACGAAGATCACTTCAGCCAATTATAGATCATGTATTGGGTAGTTTTAATCAGGTATCTTTAATTAGTATGAGGAATAATCTATCACTTTTCCATCTTTTATGAGTACACAACCAAACACGTTTTTTCACGCATCATTGTAGATCTCAAATCCTTCCCCAATGATGGGTAATGTGAGCATAAGTGCAATGATTAACCTCTTCTTTAACTCTTTAAATATCTCCTCATATTCATCAGTCTAGAAAAACATGACTATGTTCTGAAAAAGCTTGGTTAGTGGGTTGAAAATCATGATTAATTTCTCACAAATCAATGATAGGGCCCAACTAATCCAAGGAAACTATGAATTTTTTACATAGATTTTGGTCTAGGACATCCTTTAATTACCTCTATTTTTTAAGGATCCACATATATCCCCTTTTTGGTGATATCATAGCCCAGGAATGTTACTTTCTCCATCCAAAACTTGCATTTACTATACTTATCATATAACATTTAATTTTTCAAGGTATTCAGTACAGTATTTAAATGCTCCTCATATTCCTCATTTATTCTAGATTAGATAAGAATATCATCCATAAAGACTATCACAACTTTGTCAAGTTAATCCCTAGATAATCTATTCATTAAAACCATGAAGATAGCCAGAACATTAAAGAGTCTAAATGGAATCGCTATGAACTTGTAGTCATCATACCTTGTATGAAAAGAATTCTTGGGGATATCCTCCTTCATCACCTTTACTAGATAATATCTTAACTAAAGATCCACCTTGGAGAAGCACTAGGTTCCATATAGCTGATCAAACATGTCATCGATCCATAGAATAGGATATATGTTATTTTTCATGATCTTATTAATCTCATGATAATAAATGAAAAGGAAGATTGGCCCATCCTTCTTCTTGAAAAAAAAGATCGATGAACACCACGGTGAAGCACATGGGTGTATAAACCCATTATCCAGATTCTCCTATAGTTGTTTCTTCAACTCTTTAAGTTTAATAGTGGCCATTCTATTTGGAGTCTTGGATATTGTAAAAACTTTGGGTATAATTCTAATCGATAACTCAAACTCTCTACTATGAGGAAGACATGGAAATTCTTTGAGAAACACATCGGTGAATTCCCTTACATTGGACATGTCATCAAGGATGATCTTTTCCTTAGTCTCAATTATTTGAGCTGGATACACTTTCTTATAAGTCAATAATATCCATTATTGAGATGATGATTTAAAAAGAGATTTATTATTCTCTTTTCAATTATATAGAATCGAATGTAGATTCACAATATAGATGGTGATTTCTTTCTCTCAAAAATTTATGTTGGATTTATATAAGGAAATAAAATATATACCCTTAATTGCATAGAATTATTCTAAAGGGGGTATCACAAGGTTTACTAGGAAGTTTATCCTGCAAATATGGATAGGTGGGGAGTTATATACTTGGGATACAATAATTATCTCATTTAAAATTTTCACTAATAGCAAAACATCCATATTTTGAGGTTCTGTCTGAATAGTTATACTAAAATTACATCATACAAAATAATGTGTACAACTAGAATCAAATAGTATGTTTTTTATTCTTGAATGAATAACTCGCATAATTATAACCACATCGTTGTCAGGATCCACTTCAGTGGTTATGATGGAATAGGATATAACTTTATTTCTAGGCCTTAGAAGTTATTTCCATCAGTTATCATAAAAAACCCTTATCTTAGTGCATTAATTTTCATAGTGTACTTATTCCTTGTAGTTGAAACATCGGACAACAAGCTGGGGGTTGACAGAAGCATTACTTTCTTCTATAACATTGTTGGGTTTCTCATATCGGTGTTTGTTAGCTAGGTTCCCTTCCTCCCCACACCAAAATCATTTCCTAGTCCCCTTTAGGAAATTTCTAGGATGGTTCTTCCCACACTTGTTTTCAAGTGGGATGTTGAACTTTCTTACCCCCATTATATTTCTCCATTGCTCTATCAAGATTAAAATCTATTCTTTGCATCCTATATCCAGACCAATGAAACCCTTGAGATTCACTGATCTCTATTTTGACTTTGACGAACCATCAGAAAATTTCATCACAGCTATAAAAGTCTCGAATTGCTAAAAAATTTCATTGATTCAACTTTATACCACTAAATAAATGGTCAAATTTACATTTGGGGTTAATGGAAAATCTGAGTTGTATTATGTATGTTTTTTGAAGTTTACATTCTATACCACAATAGATTCATCGTCCTTTTTTATTGAGGCTAAGTAAATCCCTCTCCATTTTAAGTCTGAGATTATGAGGAAAATATTTATTGAAAAGCATTTTTTGAATTCTTTTCACTCCACAGCTTCATTCTCCTCCCCTGGCTTCATATGTTTTAGCAACATCCACCATTGATCAACTTATACCTCTATATAATAAATTGTAAACATGACCTTCTCTTTATCAAATTATTGAATGATAGAGAAGATCTTTTCAATGGATTTGATCCATTATTTTGTGATTAATGGATTGTAATATCCATCGAAAGTTGGAGGTCTTTATCACATAAAGGTCTCAATTGTAACTTTCTCTTTTTTAGGGGAATGTGGATGTTACTTTTGATTCAAGTTTCTATTAAAAATTTGCGTTAATTAAGAAATTATTGTAATAAATTTCCCAATTCATTCTCCCATTAGGTTAGGTGTCTCATTTGGGAATCCATCACATTGCCCCTCACATTATTTTTTGACTTCGTTCCTCCTATTTCAAGCCATTGACTAAAATAAAAGAAAAATTAAGGATGAGAATTTTTAAAATATTAAACATGTGAAATGGAAACTATGAACATTAAGGGATAACTCATAAATGAAATACATTATTTAACCTATGAATTTCTAGGTTTCAATCTAATTTATTTGTGGTCTATTTCATAACATAAAATTTTATGGGCATTTTTGTTCCCATTATAATGGTTCATAAAGAGATTGGAATTTTAAAAACTCATTTCCCTCATGAGTTTCAAACCAGGTGTGTAGCAAGGTCTCTTTTTCATGCACTAGGTGATGATCGATTTAAGACCCAATTCACCCTTTTTGGGGTTATTACCCCTATGTACAACTATTCTAGAGCCACATCCAATTGTTTTACTCAAACATGGATTTGTTTCTTGGAAACCACTTAATATATACTTTACCAAAATTTAGGGATATTTTCCTATGTTTAGTCTTATCCCTAAGGATCTCACTAAGGTTTTTTAATCCTAATCCCAATAAATAACTTGACATGGATCTGATACCAACAATGAACACCCATATCTTTAATACACCTTAATTAATTAATAATTAAATATAGATACACTTAATATAATACCAAAATATCCTCAGGCATAGTTTATTTGGGTAATTAGATACATGTCACAATAACATGAAACATGGGTATAACATCATTATTTAAAAACTCCAAAACATTACCTTATATTCTATCAATCATCTAATACTGCATGGGATAACCTGGGGAGGCACATGGGAAAGGGGTAAGATATAAAGCCTAGTAAGGTAATAATAAAATCATTACATGATGAAAGTAGTGCATGTGAGTCAAGATTCATATCAGGGTGACATAAAAGAGGTGAGAATAATAAACTTAAACATTGAATCATGATATAAGATGATAACATGAAAGAAACATGGGAATATGGAAACAACATAAAACATGGCATCATAAACATAATTTAAGGATAACCATCGAGACATCATAATATAGTTTGATTAGGATTACCTCACATGCACCATACATTGTATCTCATGAGATAAGAACATTGCCCAATTAATTGGAGGGATATATAATTTTGGGCCCACCCATCGCATTCATATCATGTACATTCATTTGTGTGCCACATATATCATACACCATAATAACATCATTATTCAATTTTAACCCCATAATTAAGGATTTTGGGTTATATAAATAGAATTTACAAATTAATTAATGATAGATACATATAGTATAACACCCTTGAGTGGAAATAGGGATGGTTATTCACTATAAAAATGTTTGTCATGGAAAATATGAGAATAATTTTGGCAGTATAATGGGTGTATATAAAGACTTGTAAAAGGGTTTAATGAGAGTGAAAGGTGGTATATAATTACTTTTACATCATAAGGATGGTAAAAGTGATTTTTTAAAAAATATTCCCATGTGAATAACTTGAAACCAAAAGTAATAATAAAAATAAATTACTTGAATAAAGAGGGGGAGGTGGAGATCCCATACCTTGAGAGGGTACTTCTAAAAGCTTAGGATGAGCTTCATTAGAGATTCAGAACACCTTGGGAGGTATTTACACAGATATAAGGATAGAAAATTCATACTCAATGTGATTTGAGTGAAGATGAGTGGTAGATTAGATGGGTATTTATAACAAAAGAGAGAGGAGTTTTTTATTAATTTCTAAACATGGGTTTTGGACTCTATCTAATAAAATAAACAAAACCAAAAAAAATCCCATGGTTTTTTCCCATGGATTATTCAAAATATAAGTGGTTTTAAATATTTTATAACTAAAATAAATGAACATTTTAAAATAATAATATTGGTGATGTGGAAGTGAGCCACGTTAAAAAAATTGATTTTAAAACCTTAAAGTATAGGTTTTGGAGGATTCATTAAAGGATTATAAAATTTATCAAATAACATAAAAAATACATTATTTTAAATTTTAAATATATATTTGGAATTTTATGTGTTTTATATCATTTATTATATCACTTTTGGGTTCTTGTGATGTTATAATACAGACCATATATTTATACCATATTTAATTTTTACCCAAAAAATGGTTGTCTTAGAAAATTATGTAAAATTCACCATTTTCTAATTTAGACATTCTAATTTCAAAAAAAAAATTATTTTACAAAAAAAAAATCAAATACGAGAATTTTCAATTTTAAATAAAAATCTTTATTTGATGGAAAATACTATTTTTTACAACACAGACCACTTTATAGATCTTATAAAATTACATTGGACTTCATTTAATTATATTGACATTTATATTTAAATAAATATTATCCAAAAATAATATTTTATTAAAATAAAATTTATTTCAAAAATTCCTGAGTTTATTAAAAAGGATGTCTTACTTTAAGTTATATATATTTCCCTAAAAAATTGATTTCTTTGTATCAAAATTAAATTTTTATCAAACTCGTTATATGATCATTTATGAAGTAATAATAAAAATGGATAAATATAAAAATTATTTCATTTAAAATAGAATATAAAAATTTTACTACTAGGTTCCAAATACATAATCTCTTATTAAATCAGTGTATATCTTAAGGGTAGGGTGTATGATTGTGACACTTTTTTGGGGTAGTTCGGTAAAAATTGTTTGAGCCATGATCTCAATAAGCTTGAAATTCCCCAATAAACAGTTTCACTCATGTTTTAGTTTCTGAATCTCATATTGGGATTGGTTAAGGGGAAATCCTTGTGAATCTATCTCCCTTGAATGCTTTGATAAATGAGATTCATAGGGTACGATCCTACCGGTCGAGGTCGCCGCTTCTTCCACCTATGTCAATTTTATTTTATGACAACACTTAATATACTAATCTTCATGATCATTTTATAATAGCTATATTATCAAGCATTATGATTCTTAGTGGTATTTTAAATCTGAAAGGCTATAAAAATTCAAAATAACTAAAGTAGTGCATGTGCTTTCTATAACTACATTTCTTAATAAGGCATTTATTCATTCAAAAAAGGAATTTTATTTATGAATGTTCATTCTATTACATTATTCCCTTCAAATAAAGGCAAATAAAACAAAGTATATATGCAACAAACATATATACATAATATAGATGAATTATATGATAAGAATATAGAAGAAATGGAGAAAAAAATAGAATGTGTAATCCAAAAGTAACGAAGGTGGTTCAGAAGATCCCTTTTTATGTTTTAAAATACTTTTGTAAAAATATCACATCTTTAAACGGAATAATAAAACATTATTTTGAAAATTAGAGAGGTAAATATGAATGTTGCATGATATAACACATAATTAGGTTTCCAAATATAAATTATAAGATTGGAAGGAATAGAAAAATATAGACAAGGATGAGAAATCATCATTAAAGAGGATGTGAAATGTTCTCAACAAAGATATTCTTTTTGAGGAATAAATTTATCAAGGAAAAATATTTGAATTAAAAAAGTCTATTTACCCAAATAAGAAGATAAATTACCATGAAATAATGTCTTAGGGTGGAAGAATAAAATCAAAGAAGTAATAAATTCAAGATGAAACATATTAACTCAAATAAAGAGGGTTTGAGTTAAACAATACCCTTACAACTCTATAATATTTCAAATTGAAAATCCATAGAAGGTATAAAATTAGATAGATTTTTAAATAAAATATATTTCATGAAATTTATAACAATAATTAATCCATTCCCAATAAAAACACCACAAAAATATAAAATTGGTGAATATGATTCATCTCTCAATAAAACAAAATTAAGATCCAAAAACCCTTACCTTGGGTCCTAATTCATTATATATGTGTGAATAACATCTTAAAAAAATTTAAGTTTATTAAAAACTATATTCATAATTTTCTCATCTATATTTCATTTTATAAGTTCTATTTATTATCATGTGTTGTTCATTTATTAAATAGTGTTCACCTATGCCGGTTAGTTGAGGTCGTTCAGTCAATTTCTATAAAACATTCTCAGTATATTAAATCTGGTAAAAATTGTTTTAAAATAGATTAATATTCCCCAAAATTGTATATTTTTATGTTTTTTATTATTATATTAGTACAAAATTTATACATTTCTATATGTTTTCCCAAAATGGACTCAAATTAAGGGAGGTGATTTGGTATCGTTTCAGATAATTAAGTTTACTATGAACATTTATTTTTAATATCACTTTTATAATGTCTAATGGTACCCTTAAAAATATTAATATTTTCATAAATTTCTTTTTTATTCATAAAATGAATTTTTAAATATGACGATATTGGGTAGTAGTGAGAAAATGAAACATGTTATTCTATGGAGGCAGAACTCTTCACATAAATAAACACCACATTAATTTTCCAGGGAATGGATGGTGTAGAAAAAAATAATTATAATTTAATAATATTAAAAATTATATTTTTGTTATATTTTTTCATTAAAAAACTATTTTGAACCATCCCTGTATGGTGGTTGTGAAAAATATAAGGCATTGTTCATTGAGGTGATAGTCTGTACAAATGCATGATGGCGTCTTTCTTTTTAGAATGGTTTTAGAGGGAGATATAAAAAGTGATATTCCAGTATTATAATAAAAGTAGTAATATTAATAATACGTATTTTATCATAAATTCATGGATAGAAAATATTTGAAATGGTGGAAGAAAAAAATAACTAAGAGATCTCAGTGGAGAGCATTACCTCTCCCTTTGGTTGTTCTCCCTTGGGTAACAATTAAGGATTATTAGCTTGGTATTTTGGAAATACCATGGATTCTAAGACATGGTTAGATGGTTTAAAAGATACTAGGTCATAATTTTGGTAGATATATAGCTTTTTAATGGGTGGATAAATTTTTTGGAAGTGATCTCCTTTTTTAAAAGAATAAAATGGCACTTTTTAAAATACCTATTAATTTTTCAATAATGGCATGAACCTATTCAATGTTCAATGGATTAAAAATAGAAAATAATTGATTTGGGGTAATTTAGGGTTGATAATTCCTCCATAATTAATTTTTTTTTCATGTTTTAAATATGTTTTCAGTCCCTTACCATTAGGTTCTTAACTTTTACCTTATTGGTTTTTACCTTGGTAACTATATTTTTCACAATAAAGTTATATTTTATTAAAAATATAAGGTAACTCCTCTTAAAATAATTTGGTGTTATAAACCTAAATTTAAGATCCATATAATCTAATTCAATTTCTAAATAATACAAAATGAACTTTTAAATTAAATCATTTAATATATAGAAAAATTATTTTGTAGAAAAAAATGATGTTATCACCATTAAGGGTTCTTAATATTATATAGAATTAATTACCAATTAAATGAGTTATAAAATATTATTATACAAGTGTAAAAATAATATCAAATTCATTATGTAAAATATATTTATTTTTATTTATTAGATAAAAATAACACAACATTAATAAAACAATTCTTTGAAAATAACCCTTTCACCATTATCATATTTATTAACTTTAATCATAGTAACCATAATTTATAACTGGGAATAAAATTAAACTTATTGAATAATATGAACATTATAGTATAAAATATTATATCCATTTTTTATATTTAATTTCTATAAGTGATGAAAATACATTTTTAATATATGAAAATGAGAATAGTTTTTATTGTAAAATATTGTTTGAGTTTATAAAATTCTAGAAATGGATTTTATAAATTCAATATAATATTTCTAAAAGATATATTTTAATTTAAATATATATTTTTTATAGAAAAAAAATGGTTTAAATAACTTTTAAGTCATTCTTGTATTATGATGAAGTCAAAAAATTGATAGTATTAGTAAAATAAAAGACTCACATTTCATGAGTTGATG
This sequence comes from Viscum album, assembly GCA_963277665.1. Classification (NCBI taxonomy): domain Eukaryota; kingdom Viridiplantae; phylum Streptophyta; class Magnoliopsida; order Santalales; family Viscaceae; genus Viscum; species Viscum album. The sequence goes on from OY728158.1 coordinate 1,792,109,749, forward strand.
ATCAATGTTACTCACTCTAAATATTTTTTTAGAAACCACTTAAATAGTTGTGATGGCATAGGATTTCCCTTATACCCTTTCCCTTATAAGTTTTTGGTTCCTATTGTCCTTATTATCCCTTATATTAGGGAATTAATTTGGGTAATGTACAATTTTCCTTCATTTAAGATAGTTAACTGTTAGTGGTACCTTAAGATAAAATATTTTTACTTTCACTACTTCAATTGAACTCTTCATTTTTTTCTCAGAAATTTGTTTCTATATTCCCTCCTTTACCATAGATAAAGAATCTTTGAGTATCTTTGAGACATTTCCCTATGTTCCTATTCCAAAAAACTTTAGATGAATGAAATTTAATATTCTTTCCTTAGTCATATTCATTAACTAAAATTCCATAAGAATCTATACTTATCTTATTTGGTGTGTTTGGAAACTCAACTAAGTTTATGTTTTTGATAAAAATTATTAATAGTTAGTTTGGAATAATCACATCATTTCTCACTCAAACTATTTTTCCATTAGGTTGCTCATTGGGACAATATCTATATTTTCCATAGAATCCATTATTAACTTGGTTCCTTTGGGAATCATCCATTATAAAAACTAAAAGGGGTTTAATGGGAGTAATGAATAATTATCATCATAATAGAATTATAATAAATGGTCTTATAAAAAACTAATCCTTAAAATGTTTTACATTTTAAAACAATCACATTATCTTTCAGTTCAATCTAAATAACTCTTAGTTCAATCTAGATTTTTGTAGGTTGGGTTCTCTCATAATCCTTAACCTCATTTATTAACACAATAAATCCTTTATAATGGATCATAAAATGAATATTATTGACTAAATAATATCCCCAGGAGTTTCTAAATTGGTGTGCAGTCTAAGTCCTACTCGGCATGTACTGAGTGATTATCGAGTTGTTACTCAAATAACTTTTAAGGTGATTACCCCTAGGTGCATTTATACTATACGCACATTCACTTTCTTTTATCCAAAAAGAGATGTAATTGTTAAGAAAACCACATACTCTAAACTTCACCAAAATTTCAGGATATTATCCTATAATTTGAATTATCCCTTAGACTTGTCCCTAGGGTTTTCACTAAAGTTTACTTATCTTAATCCCCAAAAATATCTAAAATAATCCTAAAAAATAACTAAACTAATCCTCAAAAATAACTAAATTGTACTCTAATACCAACTATAATGACCCAAGATAAACATATCTTTATTTTACATCATTCCATAAGTTAAAAATTACATCTAATAATAATATCACAATCCCAAGAATGTAAGGTTTAGTTTCTTTCAACACCAACTATATAAGAAACTTATTTTATGATACTTATGAACATTTATCCATAATTGAGCGATATTAAACTCCCTTATAAAATTATTATAAGTTATACTCATCTTCATAACCTGGGAAATAGAAACATAAGAAATTGTTGAGATCAAATACTCTGTAAGATAAATCATGTTGTCAATGGTTAGATCATTATAATATGAGAAAACATGATTAGGGGAGAAATTTATTATTAAAATGAACTTATAACAATAATATTTTTCTATAATTCATGATATCAGAACATGTAATATCAAATGAATAGACATGTACCATGGCATAAGAGTTTGAGATAAGAATGGAAATTTGGAATAAGGGAATGATATCATAAGTTCATGTAATCATACATATGTGGATATAACATAAAACATAACATTATAAGCATGCATTAAGGCTCACATCCAATACATCATAACATAGTGTGTTTACGCTAACTACATGTTCACCATACAAGATATCTCATGAGATAAAAAAATCACCCATTGCATTAGAGTGATATCAAGGTAAACCATTAATATTCATAACATATACATGAATATGTGTTCCACATAAGTACAAGTGACCAGACATAAATCATAAGCATGATAAAACCCATGAGAAATAAATGGGTTTCATAATCTTCTCCCAAAGCATAACCAACAACTATATCGTAATGATTACCAAGATAATAAGGGATTAAATCATTTTTTAAGTTAATATTTTAATGAAGAAAAGTTATTAAACATGGATTTACAAAGTATAAAAATCCATGAGAAAGGTTGGAGAAGTAAGAATAAAATTGAGCCACTTAGCTGATGCTTTATGAAATGAGTAAAAATTATTTTAAAGAAGGAAAGAGCTTATTATTTTCCTCTTGACCAAAATTAAACCAGTTAAATTTTTCCTAAAATAATGAGGTTTATAAAAATTTATTCATGGATAAAAACATTTGATGGGGGTGGTACTAGACGTGAAATCTGAAATTGGGAAGTTCCCTTAAATTGAGTTTTCTTAAAAGAGAGAATCCTGAAGGGAACTTAAATCATGTATTATCCTCAATAAAGAAAGGTAAATCAAACTAAGAATATATGTAAGGAATATATATACAGAATATAGATGAATTATATGAGAACAATATATAGAAACATATATAAATGGAAAGAGAATGTGTAATCCAAAAGTAACAAGGGTGGTTTGGAAGATCCCTTTTATATTTTAAAATACCTTTTTTTAAAATCCCACATCTTAAAAAGGAATAATAAAACATTATTATAAAAATAGGAGGGGTAAATATGAAGGTTACATGAGATAACACATAATTAGGATTCCAAATATAAAGGAGAACATTAGTGGGAATAGAAAAATACAGACAAGGATTGGAAACCATTATTAAAGAGGATGTGAAATATTCTCAACAATGGTATACTTTTTGAGGAATAAATTCAGCATGGTAAAATATTTGAATTTAAAAGGATTTTTCCCTAGATGGGAAAATAAAGTACCATGAAATAATGTCTTAGGGTGGAAGAAACCAATTATATAAGTAAGAAGTTAGAGATGAAACATATTAACTCAAGGAAAGGGATTCTGAGTTCAACAACACCCTTACAGTGATGTAATCTTTCAAATTGAAAATCCATGGAAGGTAAAACATGAGATGGATTTTTTAATACCCAATATTTTATGAAATTTATGACAAAAAATCCATGTCAAATAAATATACCACAAAAAGAGACAAGTGGTGAATACAATTCGTATCTCAATGAAAAAAAAACTGAGTTCGAAAAACCCTTACTATAAAACACTGAGATTTTATGATTTTTTTTAATAAATTAAATTTCTTTGATAGCTTGTGTTACACACAACACAAATTTTTAACAAACCGCGAAAAACTATTAATATTATTATTTAAACATGACCAGTATTACCTAGACTTTAAACTTGGAAGAATGAATATGAATAACCAAATTTCAAATAATAAGTATAAGGTTTTTATATAAAGAAAACATATTGATAAAAGGGTAATTAATTTTCATTAAAGTCTTCAAATGTTTCAAAAATACTAATTTCTAAAAAAAAAACGTTTTTTATTTATTTTTGTGAAAAATAATAATATTAATTTTTGACCATTTTATAAAATAAATTTTATAAATAAACTTTTTTTTGAAATAATCATACTAAAATTATCTTAAGGTTATTTTTTGTGATTTTTCTGAAAATATAGTTTTTTATGAATAATGAAAAATACTAGTTTTTATTGAAAACTGGCTTTTCGTTTAAAGAATTTGTAAAGTTACTTTTTAAAAAAAATGGTTATAAAATTAAAAATATTTCAATTATATATTTATTGAACTAATTTAGGTAATTATAATAATTTTAATATTTAGTTTTTATATAAAAACATTTTAAACTTTTGAACATTTTCTCTTTAGAAAAATTTTTTCTTCATCGCACCTGTGGGTTTAATTTTAAATTAAATTTTTACAATTATGTGAATGGAATTTGGAAAAATATATTTCATATTTGTAATAATAATAGTTTATATTTTATAATAAGTTCAACTTAATTTTTTATCATAATTAATTGTAAAAATAGTAAAAATTATTTACCGTGGTTAAGGTAAAAATGGGTTTACCGAGGGTTAAACTAAAATGATGGGGTTTAAAATGATCCAAAACATGTCCAAAACCCATAATATGGATATATATTTACCTTATAATGTATAAGTCTCTATAATTCTCCATTTTTGATCCTTTTCACAAGTGAAAAATGTGGGTACACTTTTTCTTTTCAAAAAATTACATGTGTACAACTCGCCTCACTTATAAAATACCACCCCTTATCCTCTCATCATCACTCTTAAAAAAAATTAGGAAGATACCTTAAAAAATATATTAATTAAATCCCTCCCCAAATCCTAGATTAATTGGTGTGATTATAAGGCTGATATAGGAAGGCTTTAGGTTAACCATAAGGAGGTTGTTTGAAGAAGAGGTAAAGTTTTTAACTATGTGTTTTTATTTTACTTATTTTTGTAAATCCTTCAAATGTTATTAAATTATGATGATATAATAACACCTATATATTAAATATATTTATATTTTATTATGTTAATTTCATAACCTATATCCATCTAATATTCCATCAAATGAGATATAAAATCATCATTTGTGTGTACAGTGGACTACCGCTTCGCAAATCGATGTTTTTCGTTTTCCATCACCACATTTCACGACTAGATATAATGATGGATTAAAATATTTTTATATGATATTTATGATATTATTATACTTCTATAATTTTTATATCATATATAACTTCTTAATTTCTATTCTGTAGGAATACGTTAACGCCACTCTTGTAGTCGGCGGGCTACCGCCTCACGAAGCGATGTGATTCATTCATGTTTTACAAGGAAAATAATAAGGATAGTATTAATAAAAATTTGAGATATATATGAAATAAAAATTATTATGTAATAGTAATATATTAATTACCATTATTTATTTAAATCCATTGATAAAATGGAAAAGTGGTCATGGGTACGTACAACCTACTGTCTCCATGAATGGTGTATTTTATTTTCTATATATTACTTTTATGGATTAATATAAATACATATATACTGAATATATATGATATTTATATCATTTTTGAAATTATGGAGATTATTTAACCATGATAAATGTAATAGGACCAAAAAAATAACAAATCAAAGAATACACAAAAAACAATGCAGTTATTGCCCGAAACATGACTTTAACATGGAATTATTAATAAACAGGTAATAAAAGGTCATAATTAGATCATATATGGTAAGATATATATAAGTATGGTTCTATAAAACATTTATAATAAACTAATATTTATTACACAAGAGGTTTTAACATGTATGAAAGAAGTCGATACTTAAGGTAAGGTATTTTTGTCTCAATTTGCCTTCTTTGAGACATATGTTATGTCATGTGCCTATCTTATTTTTTGATTTGTATATACAGACCCTTTCCAGGTAATATCATTAATTTATTTATTCAAATGATATTATAAGTTTCATTTAGCATTATTATTTAATGGGTATTATGATTCAAAGTTATAAAAGTGGTAATGGTTTTACGTTATAATCTCATCATTTATCAAAATTGCTCATAATTATGATTCCAATGATGAAATATTATGATCTAACTCTCAATAAACTCATTTATTTTCTTATAATATGGTTATTTATGGAGAATAAATGTTTTAACATAATTTCTCTCTCTTTATGTACTCAAGACTTTAAAATAATTTTTTTTAAATCGTATTTATTTCTCTCTTTAGTTGAAAACCCTTTTTCTTTCAAAACCATGTTTTCTAAAAAAAATTCAAAAATAATTATCCAAATTTTTTATTAAATAAATTCTTTCCATTTTTTAATTCTGTACAAAAAAATTTTAAAGCAATATTCATGTCGTTTTCTAAGCAATTCATGTTTGGAATGTTCTGAAAATTTGAAAGGAATGTTTATTTTAATGTGTATGGAATGAACAAAATTTTCTGAATTCATGAGCATTATTTTATTTTGAGATTATATTATAATTTTTCAAGTTTATTTTATAATAAAAATATTTCCATAATATTTTATGAATTTTTAATTTTTAAAAAATAGTTCTTAAAGAAAGTATATTTTCCTCAAGAATCATTCTAAGTGATTTATCTTTCAAAATCATTTTTAATCTAAGAATACATGCTTTGTTGTTACTTATGTTTTACTATGGATATAATCTAAGGGTACCATTATTATTCTTTCTCTAAATGGTATATATTTATAATGACATGATTTTTATGAAACTCGTTTCTCTTCCATGGGTTATACCCTGATAAAATGCTTATGAAACTCGCTTCCTTTTCTAATGGTTATTATATGATGAAATTATGAAATTATTATTAAATTTTTTTATTTTATATGGGTTATGATATGATGAAATATTTTTAAAACCCATTTATTTTCATGGGTTCGGATATGATGAATTTTTTATGATCTTGTAGCACATAAATATATGATTTTTTATTATGTGAAGGGTGGGGCCTATATCACCCTCCAATGCATTGGGTAAATATTAATATCTCATGAGATAAATAGGACTGAAATTGGGAGTGAACCCAGTTCAGTAAGATACTTTTTCCACTATGATAGTCTTGGGAGTGAACCTTGACTACTATGATGGTTTTGGGAGTGAACACATTCCATTATAATAGTCTTTTCAATGATCCTTGAACTGCTAAGGAAATTATTTTCCATTCTTATGTGTGTTCAAAAAATATTTTACTTATTCCAATTCCATTTTATCATCATTCATGTTCTTTGATTTCATTATGATTAATTTCTTATGAACTGCCATGATTTATTCCATGACTCGAGTTTATGATCTATGATATGCAAGGTTTGGTTTTCAAAGGTTATTCTCATGTTTTCATTCCCTTATTCTCATGATATATTGATATCTACATTTTTTAGCCTTACTAAGAATATGTGATCACCCTTTCTTATGTTCACTTTCCATTTGAAATATGAGTGTGAGGAAAATTTCAAGGAATGGAAGAGAAGATTAGACATAGCACTTGTGCTTACATTACCCTATAGTGGAGAAAGGATTGTAATCTATAATGATGCATCCAATAAGGGATTGGGTTGTGTTATTATATATAATGACATGGATATATCTTATGCTTCATGATAATTAAAGTTTCATGAGCAAAATTACCTAATTCATGATTTGGATTTAGTTGTAGTAATTTCTGCATTAAAGATACAGAGGCATTATCTTAACGGAGAAAAGTGTGATATATATACCGATCACAAAATTTTAAAGTATATATTCACACAGAAGGAGTTGAATATGTTCCATAGAATATGGTTAGAGATTATTAAATATTATGACTTCTCAATACATTACCACCCTAGGAAAGTGAACAAGGTGGCTGATGCTTTGAGTTAAAAGGGTACTTCTAGCTTATCCATGATGAGGATCACAAAAGATTAAATATTTCTATATTTACAAAGGATGGATCTTTAAATCCTTAAGTAAGGGGAGAAATATTATCTTAATCTATTTAATATTCAGCAATATATCTAAGTGAAGATTAAAGAGGAGCGGAAGGAAGATATAGAGATGTAAAAGAAGGTTAGAAACGTCCATGACCCTTCACATGTACTAAAATCAGTTGCCATAACACTGGATAATGGTAATTCATATGAGGAATAAACATTGTATATTCTAGATCTAATAGAGGAATTTCTATGAAATAATACTACTCATCTAGTTAAGGTTTTGGGGAAAAACCACCAGTTTGAGGAAGCTACATAGGAACTTGAGGAAATGACAAAGTAGAATTATCCTCAACTATTTTTATCAAAGTGATAGAATTTCAAGGTAAAAATTAATTTTAATGTGGTAATAATTTAATTACATGAGATTTTATAAAATTATTATTTTTTAAATAAATTAAATTTCTTTCATAGCATGTGTTATATTCAACGTCAAGTTTTAATGAACCGCGATAAACTATTAATATTATTATTTAAACATAGTCATTATTACCTATCCATTAAAATTTGTATAATTAATAGGAATAACCAAATTTAAAATATTAAGTATAATGGTTTTATATAAATAAAACATATTGATAAAAAAGTACTTAGTTTTTTGTAAAATAATCATATATTTTGAAAATACTATTTTCTCGAAAAATGTCTTTATTTATTTTTGTGTAAAATAATAAAATAAAATTTATAAAATTTTTAAAATTTATTTTATAAAATAAAATTAATTTTTTAAATCATCATATCAATATTATCTTATGGTGAATTTTTGGGATTTTTTTGAAAAGATTACTTTTTTATGAATAGTGAAAAATACTTGATTTTATTGAAAACTGAATTTTTATAAAAAATATAAGGTTACCTTTTATTTTAAAATGGGTATAAAATTAAAATTAGTTCAATTATATATCTATTAATCTAATTTCTAGAAATTGAATCCTTTTCAAATTGATTTTTGATATAAATACTTTTTAAAATTTTAAACATTTTCTCTTTGGAATTATTTTTTCTCATTATGTCAGTGGGTTTAATTTTAAAATAATTTTTGACACTTATGTGAATAGAATTTGGAAAAATGTATTCCATGTTTGTAATCATAATAATTTATATTATATAATAATATAAAATAAAATTTTTACTATAATTAATAGTAAGAACAATAAAAATTATTTACCATGGTTAAAGTAAAAATGGGTTTATCGAGGGTTAAACTAAAATAAAACGGTTAAAATAGACAAAAACGAGTCCAACACCCATTTTATAGGAATATTTCTACCTTATCATGTATAATTATCTATAGGGAAACATTGTTTAGTATTTTTTCATGTGGAAAACAAGGGTACACCTTTTTATTTTTAAAAAATTACAAGTGTGTCACTCACCTCACTTATAAAAGGACTCCCCTTCTCCTCTCACATTCTCTCTCAAAAATCCATTTGGTTCATCCAATTACTGCCAAAATATCTTCCTTAAATCAATACCTTCATATTAGATGAATTTTTATATCATAAATATAATCTATGAAGGATTTAGGTTAAACCTAAATTGGTTTTCTGAAGAAGAGGTAAAAATTTTAACTATGTGTTTTCATTTTACTTATTCTTATAACCCCTTAAAATATTATTCAATTATGATGTTATAATAAGACAATTATCTCCCATATTATGAGATTTTATTATGTTAATTTAATAACCTATATCTATCTCCACTTCTATTAAATGGGAAACAAAATCACCATTCATGTGTATAGCAGACTACCGCCTCACGAACCGATCTTATTCATTTTACATCTCCACCTTTCACAATTGGATATAATGATGAATTAAAATGTTTATATATAATATTTATGATATTATTATACTTTTTAAATTATTATATCACATATACCTTCTTACTTTCCATTCTATGGGAATACGAAACGTCACTTGTGTGTACATCAGACTACTGTCTCACGAAGCGATGTGATTCATTCACGCTTTACATGGAAGATAATAAGATTTGGTTTAATTAAAATATGTGATATATATAAAATAAAAATTATTATGTAATGGTAATATATTATTTACCTTTATTTATTTAAATCCTTCAATAAAATGGAAACAACGTTCATGCGTACATACGGCCTACCATCTCCATGAATGGTGTATTTAATTTTCCAACAATAATTTTTATGGATTACTCTAAATACATATATAATGAATATATATGTTATTTATATCATTTTTAACATTATTGAAATTATGTAACCAGTATAAAATTAAGAGGACCAAAAAAATAACAAATTAAAACATACATGAAAAACAAAACAGTTACTGCCCGAAACATGACTTTAACATGGAATTGTTAATAAACGGGTAATAAAAGGTCATAAGTAAATATTATATGGTATGATATATATAAGTGTGGTTTTATAATATATTTATAATAAAACAATATTTATTATACATGAGTTTTTAATGTGTAAGAAGGAAGTCTAGACTTAAGGTAAGGGATTTTGGTCTCAATTTTCCTTCTTTGAGACATATGTTATGCCATGCACCTATATTCTTTGTGAGGTTTATATAAAACCTCTTTGACATATAATATCATAAATTTATTTATTCTCATTATATTATATGTTTTATTTAATATTATTATTTCATGTGGCTTACAATTCAAAATTACCAATGTAGTAAGTGTTTAATGTTACAATCTCATTGTTTATCAGAATTGCTCATGATTATGCTTCCAATGATGAAGTAATATGATATATTTCTTAGAAAACTCATGTATTATCTTATACTATGGTTATTTATTGAGAATAAATGTCTCCCCATCACTTTACTCTATATATACACTCAAGTTTTCAAAATAATGTTTTTAAGAAAAATCATATTTATTCCTCTCTTCGGTTGAAAACTCTTTTTCTTCCAAAAACATGTTTTCTAAAAAAATTTTTAACATTCTCCAACTGATTTATTAAAGAAATTATTACCCATACTTGACCTTTTTACAAATTGTTTTGAATGGAATCTTCATGTCATTTTCCAAATAATGCCCATTTGGATTTTACTAAAAATGTAAAATGATTCTCTATTTTAATGGGTATGGCATGAACATAATTTCCTAAAATCATGAACAATATTTTCATTAAATATTCAATTATAAATTTTCACGGTTATTTTCAGATAAAATTATTTCTAAAATATTTTATGATTTTTTAATATTTTTTAAAGAAATACTTTCAGAGAAAGGATATTTTCCTCAAGAAATGTCCCAAGTGATTTTTATTTCAAAATAATTTTTCTTCCAAGACAGAATCCTTTGATGTTACTTATTATTTACTAGGGATATGATCCAAGAATACCATTATTATTCTATCTATTAATTTTTTATTTTTATAATTACATAAGTTTTATGAAACCCGTTTCTCTTCCATGGATTATACCATGATAAAAAACGTATGAAACCCGCTTCCTTTTCCATGGGTTATGATATCATAAAATAATGAAATAATTATGAAACCAAATTCATTTCCATAAGTTATTCTATGATGAAATGTTTATGAAACCCATTTCTTTTCAAGGGTTTTGATATGATAAATATTTTATGATATTCTAGAACACATGTGTATGATTTTAATTATGTGATGGGTGGGACCTATATCTCCTTCTAATGCATTGGGTAAAGATTAATATCTCATGGGATAAACAAGACTGAAATGGGGAGTGAACCCAATTCAGTAAGGGACTATATCAACTATGATAGTCTTGGGAGTGAACCTTGACTACTCTGATGGTTTGAGGAGTGAACTCATTCCACTATGAGATTCTTGGGAATGAGCCTTGAACTACTAAGGAAATTATTTTCTATACTTATGTGTATCAAAAAATTTATGCCTTATACTAATGTCATGTTCACACGGTTCATATTCTTTGATTCCATTATGATTCATGTATTATGAACTACCAAGATTTATTTCATGACTAAATTTTATGATCTATGATATGTAGGGTATGTTTTTCAAATTTTATTCCCATTTTATGATACCCTTATGCTCATGATCTATTGATATCTCCATTTTTTTCCTTACTAAGCATCTGAGCTCGCCCTTTATTATATTCCCTTACCCAGGTAGTGATGAAAGGTATTATGTATGATATGTCTAAGAAGGGTTATAGTTATTAAGAACATAGTGGGAGATGACATATCTCACTTATGGACCAATGTTTTATGTGTCCAAGTTTCCAAAGGCACTAAACCTACATGATTATATCTTGGGTCATTATGTTATATAAAGAATATTTATCTAATAAGATGTAATATTTCTGTATGAGAATTTTGGGTTTTTACACTTACCATGGGTCTTGGTTCATTATGCGCATGTTCCTAACATTATAATGTTTATTAAAAACATTATTAAGATTTTTTTCATCTATATTTTGTTTTGTAAGGTTTATTTATTATCATGTGTTATTCATTTATTAAATAATTTTCACCTATGTCAATTACTTGAGGTGGTTTGATCAATTTATATGAAACTTCCTTGGTATATTGAACATGGAAAAAGTGTTGTAAAATAGCTTCATAATATCCATAATTATAAATATTTATGTCTTTTATTCATCTATTAGGATAAAATTTATATAATTCCTTAGGTTTTCCCAAAATGGACTCAAATTAATAAAGGTGTTTCGATATATTCATTTAAGGTGGTTAAGTTTACTCTAACCATTTATTGTTAATATCACTTATATAATGTCCAATATTACATTTAAAAAATATTAATAGTTTCATAAGTTTCATTTTTATTCATTAAATAAAATTTTAAATTCATTCATGTTCCGAGGTAGTGGGAAAATGAAATAAGTCATTCTATGGAGGCGGTAGTCCCCACGTACACTGATGACACTTTCATTTTCCATTGGACAAGAGGGGTAGAAGAAAAATAAAATAATTATCATTTAATAATATTAATAATGTTATATTTATTACATTATTTTATTATATTACTATTTTGGACCATCCATGTGAGGTGGTTGAGAACAATAGAACACGCCATTCATAGGTGGTGGTCCACACAAACTCATAATCGTGTCTTCATTTTTCGAATGGTTTTAGAGGGAGTTAGAAAGGTGATATTCCATTAGTATAATAAAATTCATAATATTAATATTAATTATGTTATAATAATTTCATGGATAGAGAATATTTTAGTGTTGTAAGAAGAAAAGAACTAAGAGAGCTTGGTTGAGAGTATTACCTCTCTCTTTGGATATTCTCCCTTGGGTAACAAATTAAGGATCCATAGCTTATTTGTTTGGCAGGAAAAAGGATCCTAGTACATAGATAGACGGTTTATAAGAGACTAGGTTAGATTTTTGATAGATAAAAATATAACAAACTAAGATGAGTTACCCTCAAAACTAGCAGATGAACTGATCCGCTATATAACCAAAGGGCATTCCTGATCCCCATGGGTTGGCGACTATCACCCAGGTATCGAACAACAACCCATGGGAATTATTTCATCCAAACTGTCACAAGATACATGGTGTATATACATAGTTTAATGAAAAAATGTAGGAATAACTAGAACAATATATTCCATAAATATGGAAAGCCAACAATAGCGATACAACTCAAAGAAATAAGAGAAAAACATCAATGTGCATGTCCAACAGTAAAGGAAAACTAAACAAAGACAAAATACATCATGTGATAATGTGGAAATTTCCCACCATCTCACCATAAAATACCCATACTCGGATGACAAAAACCCTCACCACCTCACGAAGGTGACTTTGCTTTTCCTATATCAAAATACAATACAATATCTACACACCATCGAAGGGGTGTGCTGTGTGTGAGATAAACAGCCTTAGTGAAACCCCACCCAAGTGTTCCATATCAAGTATATATATAATAATACCTTCTAATAAATTTATAAAACATTTCATGACAATAAGTAAAGTTTTTTTAGATCAAAATCATGGTAAAAAATTATTTTATTTCCACAGTTATAAAACAAATCTAGCTAAAATAGTTTCAAAGCATAAATCCAGCAAGCTATTTCCATTTCATTAAAAATAGTTATATCAACTCAAATCAGTACAAATCCAACACACAAAGGATAAAAATTCCATGGATAACTCATTTTTAGTTTAGTAAGTGTACTCGTACATCATTCATGAATATTAAAAACTTTAAGTTCCAAGTACCCATGCATCAAGGTCTAGGGATCAAAGGAACACCCCATAAAGTGAACCATCCTACAATGTCGAGTCAAGTCCTAGAGCCAAATGCATGTCGATATAGGAATGGAATAACACCCCAAAAAATGAACCTTCCTAAAAAAATCAAAAGATGATCCCCAAAACTACAACTCCCACCTAAGTACCCATGGATCCCATGTGCAGCATGTCAAATCATTTCAAAGGGATTGAACATTTAATAGTACAATTTCAAACAAAATTTTTTCCATCAAAACCCTCTTTGAAAACCCATTTCTTCATCCATTTCACAATTATTTGAAAATATTTTTTCTTTTAGAAGAATTAGGGGGAACTGATCTTTTTTTCAAAAATACATTTCATGTACACAAAGCATTAAATAATTCCATTTCATTTAGAAAACCATTTAACAGAACAATAGAAATTAATGGTTCACATAACATGGGATAGAGGTAGAACCACCCACCTCAAACTCAGGTTTCAAACCAATTACAATAGGACCCACTAACATCAAAAGTAATGTAGAACAACATAAAGAGACACTATAATTCATTCACACATCTTAAAATTTCATTCCATAAACTACAAGAGTAAACAGAGAGGTTAGATCACACGTACCTCAAGAACCTCACACACTGCACCACAACCAACATGTGGGATGGCCTTTAAAAAATATCGCTCAATGAATCTAAGAGAATAAAAAAAGAATCTACATGTGATCAATGATTCTTACAAATACATCCTAATGCCATTGCTTCAACCAAAAGTAATGAAGAAGTAGAAAAAATGCTTACTGAGAGAGAGACAGTGAAACCACCATAGAGATCGAGAACTTAACAAAGTGATCCATAATGATAAAAAACACATAAATTTCTTGGATGAGAGTTAGGGTCAACGGATAATGGTTTCATGATGAAAAACTGAATGAGTTATGAAAATGACAGATAAAACCTACTGGGCATGAGGAGTTTACATCATAAACATCAGTTTTACAATGTAAATCCCCCATAATGCATATCTGCAGAAAAATGCATCACCTTAGGTTTATTTATATTGAGAGATGATTTTACATCATAATCATGGAACTTATGTTGTAAAACTATTTTATAACCTAAAAGTTTTTAGGGACTGAACCATTTTCATGGCTTGTTCCCTACGAAACATTTACATCATAAGCCAAACATTTACAGCATAAATGCCTCCTATGGGGAGTTCCAAACAGAAACCCCTACATAAAACTACAAAAACGATTCTTATGTCATATTAACCTAAAAAACACTCTTAAACATTGAAAAAGTGTACCTTAAAATCCAAGATGTGACAATCTCTCCAACATAGGACTTTCCATCCCCATGAAGTCTTGCTGAAGAAGGGTTCTCTTGAAAGAGATGAGTCCACTACTCCCTCACTAACTATTTGTGATCACATGTCTCATGGGGATCTTACATGTGTATCTTTAACACTTTAAACGGTGATATAGACTTCCCATTCAAAAAATTGACCAGAGAATCAATGATATCTTCTCATTTATCCAAAATAGAGACATATGTTTCCAAATCAATCTCTCCCAACTCAGAACATGAGAGGGATCAGGATAGTACATCCTAAGCTATTGTATGTGGAAAACATCTTCGATAACCATCAACTAAATTGGAATTTCCAACCAATAATAAATCCTCCCAAGATTCTTGGTGACCTCAAACGATACAACATATCTCTAAGCCAGATTTCACTACTTTCTAAGATGGCGATGACACAACTGAGGAGAGACTTTCAAGAAAAATCAGTCACCAATGAAAAACTATAAAGGATGATGTTAATGATCTGTATAATATTTCATTCAACTTTGTGATGTAACCAAATGTTTATGTATATCCTAAATCCTCATCGATGTATCCTAAATGAGACGTGGTCCTACAAAAGAGGCCCCACCCACCTCTTCCTAACAAATAGGTGGCCTGCATGAGTGACCATACAAATCCTTGAAGGGTGCTATTCTGATTGACGACTAGTAACTATTTTTATAAGAAAATCAACCAGTCCTAGATGGAAATCCCAGGATCTTCCAAAATCTAATAAATAGGCATGGAGTAGATTCTCCAAGATGTGAATAGCATACTCTTCCTGACTGTCTGTCTATGGATAGTAAGATGTACTCAACCTGACCTGAGTCCCCATAACCTCTTGGAGACTCTTCCAAAATCTATAATTAAACCTAGTATCCCTATAAAAAACAATGGTGGATGAAACCCTATGTAACCTCATGATCCCCTGCACATACAGCTTCCCTAGATCGTCAACATTAGCAGTGTCCTTGGTCAGAATAAAATAGGATGATTTCATCAACCGATCAATGATCACCCAGATAGCATTCTTACCTTAGGGAGTCCATGGTAATCCAATATTGATGTCTATGGACACCTTATCCCATTTTCAAACCATCATTGGAAGAGGATGGAGAAAACCATAAGGTTTTAGATACTCTACCTTTATCTATTGGTAGGTTTAACAGTGGGGCACAAAATAAGCAATGTCACAGTTCATACCCATCCACCAGAAATTCCATCTCATGTCATAATACAAATTTATATCACCCAGATGGATGGTCTATGAAGAAATATGATATTCAAACAAAATTAAACTTCGCATAGAAGCTAGGATAGAAAATTAATCCCTAATGAAAAGAATACCATCAGAAGGGAGAGACCAACTAGAAATGGTCTCCACACCATAAAGGGTTTCCCTAATTCCTCTAAACTCTTCATTCTACTATTGATCCTATAGAATAGTCTTAAGGAGAGATGATAATAATTGAAAACTAGTTAGAACCATACACGAATCATCCTTCTGATCATCCAGATTTAACTGAGTGAAGAGACCTATAAGTTTCCACTCTTATTCTGATTCCAAAATAGCCTACGATGGCACTTTCTTACTGAGATCATCTGCAACAACATTCCCCTTCCCCAGGGTGTAGGTGATGTTGAAATTGACCATCAAAAGGTAATCCAACCACTTCATCTATCTGAGATTCAATTACTTTTTAGGAAATTTATAACTTAAGATCTTATGGATATGAAAGACTATGAACCTCTCCCCCAAAAAATAATGTTTCCAAAACATAAGTGAATGCATAACTCTGGAAAAAACCAAATTGTGAGTGGGGTAATTATTCTCATGTGTCTAAAGATGACAAGATCCATAGGACACCAAATGATTGTCATCTATAGTCACAAAACCTAGACTAGTACCAGAATCATCATAGTATACCACATACCCCTTATCAATATTAAGTAAGATCAAAATAGGTGCTGACATCAAAAGTCATTTCAAATCATCAAAATAAGTTTAACACTTATCATCCCAGATGAATTTCACCCAATATCTGGTAAGAACAGTCAAAGATGACTCCAACTTCAAGAAATCATTGACAGTCTTACGATATTATCTGGCAAGACCCAAGAAAATCTAAATCTAAAAGACATTTTATGACTCCTCCAATATAAAGATATCCTTAACTTCTCAGGGTTGACTAAAAATCTACGTTTAGAAATTACATTCCATAAGAAATTCACTTCTTAGATCCATAAATTGTATTTTGAAATATTTCCATAAAGATAATGACTCCTAAAAATTTCTAAAACTATATTCAGATGGTTTTCATTCTCACACTTGGATATTGATTAAACCAAGATATCATCCACAAACACAACAATAAAAATATTGAGATACTGATGGAATATCTGGTTCATCAAATTCATAAAAAATGAAGGAGTGTTAGTTAGACCAAAAGTTATCAGAAGATATTCATAATGTCCATACCTACTCTTAAAAGTTGTCTTTTGAATATCAAACTCCTGAACCCTGAGCTGTTGATAACTCAGAAAAATATTGATCTTTGAAAACCACTTCTCCCACTTTAACTGATCAAACAAGTCATCCAGATAGGAAAAATAGTACTTATTCTTAACTATCTCCTTATTCATATTTATATAGTCCACACATAAACAAAGTGAACCATCTGCCTTCTTGCAAAAGAGCATAGGGGATTCGCACGATGAAACACTAGGATTCACAAAACCTTTATCTATCATATCATCCAATTTAATTTTGATCTATTTCAGCTCTACTAGTTCCATATGATAATAGGGTATCAAGATCGGTTATATACCTAACACCAAATCAATTGTAAACTCCACCTTCCTCTCTAGAGGAAGACTGAAGAACTAATCTGGGAAAACAATAGGGAAATCCATAACAACCAAGGGAATATCTCCAACAAAAGAAAAATCATTAGTCTCAACTAAAATAGTAGACAAAAAATTCTTGAGCTCTAGGTGGGATGGTTCTGCAATACCACACCTCATATCCCGCTCTCTCTAAAACACCCTAGAGCCCCCATTGGTAGAAAATAATGAGACTCTTTGATGATAAAAATAAATCTTAGAATGATGAGAATCAATCTAATCCATCATGATGATGACGTTGACAAAAAAAATCAAGAATAAGGAAATCTTAGACTAACTCCACGTCATCCATTGATAGAGAATAAGACGGACAATGAACCCCTACTATGTAACGCCCCGACCCCAGATACCTAGATTCGGTGCGTTATTAAATAACATTGGAATGATCACAATAAAGATAAAGTCTCGAAAGACCGATTATTTTAGTAGCCTTGGAAACACTAGATATATTCATAATGTTTACATTACATCATAAAATGAAAACTACAACAATATAGTCTCCATAGTCCACACTCTTAGCCCCTCATACTATCCCTATAGGTCATTCATAAATTACTTCTTCACATACAGGGAAAAATAAAACATAGATAAGGGGTGAGCTCAAATTCCTAGTAAGGATAACAATATAGAGGAAACTTTCATAAATAAGAATAAACATTTAAGGAAATGTATAACTAAAACAAAAGCCTTTTAAACTTGAACTTCAACATAGTATGGCAAAAATAAAATGAAATAACCCCATTTACTTATTCACGTGGATATTCTACTAATCGAATAATCACATGAAATATCAATAACCACATTCATAATGATGGAATGCATAATTCCAGACTATCATAACCACATATCCAAGGCCTCGTGCCAAGACTACAAATAATATTTTGTCAAGTCCTTGTGCCAAGACACTAGTTTGTCTCATGAGACCTACCGATGCATCGAGGAGCTATAGGGGGCTCCAACCGCCACATATTAAGTCCAATGCATTCCTATATGAAAAGGTTTAAACATAACATAAACATTCGTATTAATAATATCATACGAAATGTAAATACTACATTAATAAACCACGAATGGTGTAAAAATAACACATCCACAGTCAAACACATCACAAAAACTTCAAAACAATATGGAATTTTTGTATCCTAATAAATCAACTTCAAATAAACTTAAAATACATCAAAGGATGTTGACATAGATGAAATAAAAACTATTTGAGAGAAATACCTCTTTTTTTGAAATCATTTAAAAGTCACACATTTATTAAGGAAGTACTTTAAAATAAATTTTTGAATCAAACTGTCCCATACCACTTCGAATCTTTTGAAAAGAAATATCTTTTAAAAACATTCATGTCCATATAAATAAATACTTAAAATCATTTTGAAAACATGGACTTTAATTAAAAATATTTATAAATATAAATATTTAAAACATTTAGAATTCTAATTTTGATAAAGAGTACCTTTCAGAAAATCATAAAGTATTCATTTTTGAAATCATTTAAAAGTCACATAATTATAAAATAAAACATTTACTTTGAAAATATCCTTATAAGATTGTAAGGGAAGCTTCCAAAATTTTATAACGGCGGAAAATAGCCTCACCCTTCGTATAAGTTAAAAATAGACATTCTTACCTTAATTCTGTCGAAAAGGATAAAAGGGATATTGTTTGGAAAACGACAGAAAGATTCCTTTATAAACATCTTATAAAAATTAAAAAAAGGGTATAAATGACTTTAACCCATATTATGTAAAATAGTAAAAATGTTTTTAAATACACTTTCAAGAAACATGGATGTGGTTGATAAAGAGGTCCCAATTGATAATTATGTATAAACAACCTCAGATAATGAAGAGATTGTGAAATAACCCTTACCTTGTACTTTTCCTTGGTTGGGGGTAGGTTAACCTCCTGTATAATGGTGAAATAATTGTTATTAAATTATACGAGAATCATATACATTAATATGATATCATATATGATCTTTTAACATTGATTTGTTAATAATATCGTAGTATTATCGTTGTTTCAGGTGTTAACTTACTCGTTTTCTTTTATATGTTTTGTTACATAAGTCGTGTTTGTCATGGATAGGTCATATCTTAATCATATCCAGAATGATATCAAGTCCTTGTATACTATTATTAATCATAAAATGAGAATTATACTTGAATGGATACGATGGAGAATGAATCTCATCGCGTTCGTGGAGACGGTAGTCTGTTCATACGCACGAGCGATAATATTATTCTTTTGATATTAAAATAATATATAATTGGATGGTATACCATATATAAGAATCATTATCATGTTATATTTATTATTTACATGAATTACACATCATTATTATACCCATCCAAATAATAATTTATTGAATGACAATTACACCACGACGTGCAGACGATAAGCCGTACGTACGCACGTATGGTGACATGCCATTAAAAGGATGGATATAATACTGAATATGGTTGTACCATATTTATAATAACATCAATATATATAGAAAATACTGGAGTTATTGTTTTAGAATATAAATAACAAATAAAGAAGAAGTTGAAGAAGAAAGGAACTTGAAAGAGGGTGGTCAAAACATTACCTCTTCTTCGGGTTCTTCTTTTTGATTTGATCAAAAGGGATTCTTAGGTTAGTTTTATGATCAAACTAAGGCCTATAGGTTGTATTTAGGGAAGTTGAGAGAGTATTTGGGCAGGGTTTGGCCAAGACAAAAGGCTTTTAATGTGTGAATTAGTGAGAAGGGGGAGTTCCCTTTTATAAGAGGGGTGAGGGGCACCTTTGGAAAAGCTAAATATATTATTTTATAATAAATTCATATTCGGTTTATAATGGCCCCAAAGTGGATTATTTAATGGTTAAGGTAGGGATGGGTCTAAAACCACTCAACCAATATAATTTAGACAGGTTTTGGCCATTATATTAACCTTATCTTTAAGTATTAACTCTTAGTTAATTAGTTTCACTTTTACAATGTCTCTTTGTATTTTTATATTATATGGTTAATAAACTTACTATATACATCCAAGAGACCCCAAAGTGGTCCATTAATGATACACCTATCATGATATAAGTCTCTTGTTCGATCCGTAGATTTTTAGGAATTTAATATCATTTAATAATATAATATTTTTTTAAAAACTCTTTTATGTCAATTTTGACACTATTCAATAATTGATTTTTGTAAATATCATAACAGATTGATTACTTCAAAAACAGTTAATTACATCATTCATAACATGTCATATTAACCTATAAAATTATTTGTATTTATAAAAAGTCTCAAATTACATTTATGTGGGTATTTATAATATCAATTATTCTAATTTTTCCTTAATTAGGTAATTACTGCATCACTATTGTGTCATAAATAATTTAAATTATTTAATGTCTAAAAATTACAAATAAAATACCATTATGTAGGAAATATTTTTATTTTTCTAATTAATATTTACAATAGAATCTATCTTATGTATAACCCCATATTAAAAATATTTTAGTAAATAAACTTTGATTTGAACTCTTTTAACTCTTCTTTGAATTAAATAATAATAAATGTCCTAATCTAATACAAGTGGACCTAAAAGATAATATTTTACTCATAAGATTGTTTTTTTTTTCGAGATACACTAGTCCAATTGAATTAGGACATGTGTTAGGGTAATATTAATATCATTTTTACCCTCCTTAAATAAATTTCATCCTCGAAATTTGAAATTGTTCTTTGAAAATAGAAGGTTGAATATAGAAAATATCTTTGTGGGAAAACCCACATCTGAAATTGGGTTAATAAAATTTAGTCTTAATAATAGGAAAAGAGAAATGAAAGGGTCACCACAAAATTATGATCTCTATTCGGAGAACATTGGTGGAAATTAGAGACATATAATTGGAGTAAAAACATAAATATTTATAGGTAGTGATTGAGGTCATAAATCACAAACAAGTATAAAATTGAGGGCCTTAAATTCATCAATCTATGATGATTAAAATACCATCGGTTCAACAAAATATATGGTATTAGTATAACACATTTTTTGTTTTAAGATCCCTTCACAACAGTATACGAATTAATTTCTTCATTGAATAAGAGAAGAACAAAAATATATACTTGACAAGTAGAGTCTCATCCTTTAACTACGTTCTACCACAAACTCATCTTTCACTCTAAAAGAGAACATAACTTAAAAATAAAATTCTATTTATCCTATTCGTATAGGGTTAAAAAAATGAATTTATAATTCATCTAGAAGAACCATTAAAAAACGAAATTATTCAATCCAGGACATCACGTGGGTCAGTGGTAGGTGATACACCCTTGTCACCCATCGGTTGTGGGTTCAAGTCTTGCGGCCTTGCCAGATGCGACGGGTTGCTGCCCGACCTCCGAGTTGTCTTTTTTATGGAAATACAAAATAATCCAAACTATAACTATCCAAAATACTTTAGTCCAAAATTTATAAGGAAGGTAAACACAATGAGGATCCTTTTTGCTGTGTAATAACATGTGAACACCTTCATCATGTATTCTTTTAAAACACTGCAACATCCTGAATTACCATAAAACCTTATTGATTACATTCATGATCCCTTATTTTTTGAAGAATAATAGATATACTCATTCAATCCAAAAATGTTGTAAACCCAAACAATGATAGAATATACAAATAATTAATCAATTTCAAGGTAGTCAAGAATATCCAATATACTTTATCCAAATCAATCATGTATTATTCTAAAATCACTACCTCAGTATCAGAACCATATTATGGTTTATCTTTCTCTCAACCATATATTTTCCAAAATTTTAACCTGCTATTGAGTCACTTTTCTTTGTTCCACACAATCTCAAGTCCTTAATGAATTAGTACTGCAGTACATTCCTTATATACTCCATAATTATTATAACAAGTAAATTGTTGATACAACACTCAAATGACATAATCAACATAAGAACTCTAATCATTCCTCTTCATCTGTGGTAGTATCATAACTTGATTATTATCCAATAGAATCATTTACAGCATAGTCTGATGACTAGGGCATAGGATCGCGTAGTGTCCAAACTCCTTACAAATGAAGCATTGTACATTTGAAACTGTTTTCTTACCCTTCCAGTCACGTGTTTTGTTCCCTTTTCCTCCACACTTATAAAAAACTTCCATTCCTTTCAGGCAAGTTCCATGGTGTTTCTTCCCACATTTATCACATATGGGAAAAATTCTTCTTTTCCCTCTTCCCTTTATCCATCTTTCCCTCTTCCATTCTTTTCTTCTCTTGCTTCCCTTCAAAGACATATGACTCAGTAAACTCTTTACTTATCTTATCAACACATGATATTATTTCTTCATATGATAATAATACATTGGAGACTATTTCTCTTATAAATTATGGCTTAAGACTATGAAAGATATGATACTTCTTTCTCTTTGGATCATTTGTATTGATGGAGTTCTCATTCCTTCTACTGGGCACCATTTCTAAACAATGTCATACACTAGATTAGTTTATGAATAACAATACCTAATCCCAAACTTGTAAAACACATAACATAAATTAAATAGTTTATGGATATAATCCATAATCATAAAAATGTCTCCTTTGAGGAAGTATATACTCATAAACCCTTCATAATGGTTTGTAAAGAAAATAAGAATTATCCTAAGCATATCCCCCGGGAGTGTGGTAACCAAGAGTGCAGTAAGGCCTGTTGTTGTGCACCAGTTCCTGTTCGAGTCTAGCTCAAAGCGGTGTTTTCAGGTTTTACCCCTAGTTACATCTGTGCCAGAGCCGCCTCTACCTACTCATATCCAGACAGGGATGTATTGCTCGGAAAACTCACAAAATCTCTACAATACCAAAATTCTAGGAAGTTATTCTATACTAATCCTCAAAGTTTATCTTAGGCCTACGTGCTCTAATCAGATTTTATCTAAATCTGGCTTCCAAGGTTTGTACTAAACTTCCTCTGATACCAACTGTAATGCCCCGACCCCAGATACCCAGAGTCGATGCATTATTACATAACATTGGCATGATCACAAGAAATATCAAGTCTCTAAAGACCAATTAGTTTAGAAGCCTTAGAAACACTTGATATATTCTTAAAGTTTAAATTACATCATAAAATGAAAACTGCAATAATATAGTCTCTATAGTCCACACTCTTATCCCCTCATACTATCCCTATAGGTCATTCATAAATTACTTCTTCACATATTAGAAAAAATAAAACATAGAAAAGGGGTGAGCTAAAATGCCCAGTAAGGATAACAATATAGCGGAAGCTTTCATACATAAGAATAAACATTTAAGGCAATGTATAACTAAAACAAAAGCCTTTTAAACTTGAACTTCAACATAGTATGGAAAAAATAAAATGAAATAATGCCATTTACTTATTCACATGGATATTCTACTAATCGAATAATCACTTGAAATTTCTATAACCACTTTCATAATGATGTAATGCATAATGCCAGACTATCATAACCACATAGCCAAGGCCTCGTGCAAAGACTACAAATAAGATTTTGTTAAGGCCTTGTGCCAAGACACTAGTTTGTTTGATGAGACCTACCGATGCATCGAGGAGGTATAGCGGGCTCCACCCGTCACATATTAAGTCCAATGCATTCCCATATGAAAAGGTTTAAACATAACATAAACATTCGTATTAATACTAGCATACGAAATGTAAATACTACATCCATAAACCACAAATGGTGTAAAATTAACACATCCACAGTCAAACCCATCACAAAAACTTCAAAACAATATGGACCTTTTGTATCATAATAAATCAACTTCAAATAAACATAAAATCCATCAAAGGATGTTGGCATAGATGAAATCAAAACTATTTGAGAGAAATATCTCTTTTTTTGAAATCATTTAAAAGTCACACATTTATTAAGGAAGTACTTTAAAAGAGATTTTTGAATCAAAGTGTCTCATACCACTTCGAAACTTTTGAAAATAAATATCTTTTCAAAACAATCATGTAAATATAAATAAATCCTTAAAATCATTTTGAAAACATAGAAATTAATAAAAAATATTTAGAAAGATAAATATTTAAAACATTTAGAATTCTGATTTTGATAAAGAGTACCTTTCAGAAAATCATAAAATTTTCATTTTGAAATCTTTTAAAAGTCACATAATTTTAAAATAAAACATTTAATTTTAAAATATCCTTATAATATTGTAAGGGAAGCTTCTAAAATTTTATAACGGTGGAAAATATCCGCACTCGCCGTATAAGTTAGAAAAAAGACATTCTTACCTTAATTCTTTCGAAAAGGTTAAAAAGAACATTGTTTGGAAAACGACGGAAAGATTCCTTTATAAACATCTTATAGAAAGTAAAACAAGGGTATAAATTATTTTAACCCATATTCTGTAAAATAGTAATAATGTTTGGAAATACACTTTCAAGAAACATGGATGTGGATGATAAAGACGTCCCACTAGATAATTACGTATAAACGACCTCGGATAATAAAGTGATTGTGAAATAACCCTTACCTTGTACTTTTCCTTGGTTGGGGGTAGGTTAAACTACTTTATAATGGTGAAATAATTGTTATTAAATTATACAAGAATCATATACATTAATTTGATATCATATATGATCTTTTAATATTGATTTGTTAATAATATCTTAGTATTATCGTTGTTCCGGGTGTTAACTTACTCGTTTTATTTTATATGTTTTGTTATGTAAGCCGTGTTTGTCATGGATAGGTTGTATCTTAATCATATCCAGAATTATATAAATACCGTAGATACTATTATTAATCATAAAATGAGAATTAGACTTGAATGGATAAGATGGAGAATGAATCTCATCGCGTTCGTGGAGACGGTAGTCCGTTTGTACGCACGAGCGACAATATCATTCTTTTGATATTAAAATAATATATAATTGGATGGTATATCATATATATAGAATCATTATCCTGTTATATTTATTATTTACATTAATTACACATCATTATTATACCCATCCAAATAATAATTTATTGAATGACAATTACACCACGACGTGGAGACGGTAAGCCATACGTACGCACATAAGGTGACATGCCATTCAAAGGATGGATAGAATACTGAATTTGGTTTTACCATATTTATAATAGCATCACAGTATATAGAATATACAGGAGTTTTTATTTTAGAATATAAATAACAAATAAAGAAGAATTTTAAGAAGAAAGGAACTTGAAAGAGGGTGGTGAAAACATTACCTCTTCTTCGGGTTCTTCCTTTTGATTTGAACAAAAGGGCTCCTTAGGTTAGATTTCTGAACAAACTAAGGCCTATATGTTGTATTTAGGGAAGTTGAGAGAGTATGTGGGTAGGTTTTGGCAGATCCAAAAGGCTTTGAATGTGTGAATTAGTGAGAAGGGGGAGTGCCCTTTTATAAGAGGGGTGAGAGCACCTTTGGAAAAGCTAAAACTATTATTTTATAATAAATTCATATTTGGTTTCTAATGGATCCAAAGTATATTATTTAAAGGTTAATGTGTGTATGGGTCGAAAACCACTCAACCAATAGAATTTAGATAGGTTTGGGTCATTATATTAACCTTATCTTTAAGTATTAACTCTTAGTTAATTAGTTTCACTTTTACAATGTCTCTTTGTAGTTTTTATATTATATGGTTAATAAACATACTATATACATCTGAGAGACCCACAAGTGGTACATTAATGATACACCTATCATGATATAATCCTCTTGTCCGATCCTTATATTTTTAGGAATTTAATATCAATTAATAATATAATATTTGTTTTGAAAACTCTTTTATGTCAATTTGGACACTATTCAATAATTGATTTTTTAAAAAATCATAAAAGTGTGATTACTTCGTAAAAGGTTAATTAAATCAATCCTAACATGTCATATTAATCTATAAATCATTGGTATTTATAAAAAGTCTCAAATTACATTTATTTGGGTATTTATAATATCAATTATTCTAATTATTCATTAATTAGGTAATTACTGCATCACCATTGTGTCATAAATAAATTATACTAGTTAATGTATAAAAATTATAAATAAACTACCATTATTTAGTAAATATTTTTATCTTTCTAATGAATATTTACAATCGAATTTATCTTTTGTATAACCCTATATTAAAATTTTTTTAGTAATTAAAATTTGATTTTAACTCTTTTAACTCTTCTTTGAATTAAATAATAATAAATTTCCTAATATAATACAAGTGGACCTAAAAGATAATATTTTACTCATAAGACTGTTTTTGGTCGATATACACTTGTCCAATAGAATTATGACATGTGTTAGGGCAATATTAATAACATTTTTACCCTTAATTACCCTATTTACTTTTAACCGTGGTAAATAAAAGTAAAAAGTTACTATTCACCAAAAATTATTTTCGTACCATTGAACCACATTTTACTCCTTGATATTAACCGTGTCTCTTGTTGTTTCAAAATTCCACTCACAGAAGTGATAAAATTATGTTTTATGAAAAATTCAGTTTTTTAACTACCATTTTGTGGTTTCACTATTCATCAAAAAATGAAAGTTTCTAGAAAAATATCAAAAATTAGGCCTAAGATATATTTGATATTATGAATTCAAAAATGATTTCTATTTTACCAAATTCATAACATATAAGTTGCATTAATTAATACAAAAATTAATTCTCGTCATCAAAACAAATATCGTGTTTTTAAGAGATAATAACTATCAAAAGATTGACACTTGTTTATGTCTGGTTTAAATGTGAAATTATATCCAATGACCAAAATTGTATTAAATGGTAAAAAATATATTCTAAATATAATTTAAAACCACTCAAATTAATAATTTATCATGATTAATTATTTCAATTTAAAAAGTTTTTTAATTAAAATTTAGTAATTTTCACTATTCATCAAAATATGAAAGTTATCTGAAAAGTACCAAAATTTCACACAAAGTTAATATCGATATTATAAATCCAAAAATGAAGTCCATTTTGAATGAAAAAATTTATAAAATTTCAAAAAGTACGTATTACTATTCATAACGGCTAGTTTGATTTGTTGTGGTGTGTTAGAATCTCGAAGTTGCGTACAATGAACGCCATTGCATTATTCAAAGGAAAACGTATCATTGAAGATTGGGATGTTTCATTGTAAATTTTTGATGTCCCCATTCTAAAAATTATATTTATTTAGTCAAATTGAATATATAAATGTTTAAAATATTGGATTTAAAAAGGGTTCACTATTAAAAGTTTGTAAAAGTGCAATACTGAAAATGAATTTGTTCTTACATTATGTCTAAGAAACTCATAATATGGATTCTAAAATTATAAGGATTATATAATGTTTAAAATTTAGTTAATACTATTCATAACCTATTTTGAACGGCTTGTTTAGTAAGTCATGGTGCGCTTGAACTCGGTGTTGCGTGTAGTGAAAGTTATTGAATTATTTTGAAGAAATAACACACTATGAAATCTTAGGGTGTTACATACTCTTTAAACTTTACAAGTGGTTTCTATGGCTCCATAATAAAGGGAATGGGCTCCATTGTAATTTTTAGCACATCAAAAAAATGGGAAGATAAAAATTAGTGTATGACACCAATATCAAATAAATCAGTTTCTATAGAAGATGTAATAAAGTTGGTACCGATCATTGTCATTAGGTCCGCGTTAATCTCCACCAGAAACTCATCTACTATTTGACGGTGCCTCACTCTTGAGGCCTGTGGATGGAACCCTATAGAATTTGAAGCATCTGATTGTTCTGTAGTGTCCTTCAGAACTAAATACCCATGATTATAACATAACGTAGACATAGGCTGTCAAAACCTCTATAGATAGTCTTATTGGCCACAAGCGCTTCAAATCTTGGTGGGTGGGGAACAGGTATGAAGAGTATTCCCTACCTTTCCATGCTAATAGAAAGTTAGAGGCGCACTGCTACCTACTATTGATGGTGCATAGAAAGCCCGTGACTGTGAACTAAATCCACCACCCCTGCGATGATCATGTCACTTCCACTTCTATCCCTGCACACCACTAAAACTGACATTGGGTGGAAGGGAAGGGATAGAATAACCAATCTTACCCATCATATCCATCTCTATCATCATTTAACTATCTATAATATCAACATAGGTGTAATGTTTTAGCATATATATCTACAATCAAATTTCTGTTTGCAAATCCTATAGGTATTTTTGATCTTTCAATTGGTCATTCATCACCATCTCTAGAGAAAAATAAAGTAGTTTCGTAAATCGATTGGTGTACTCCAGAACTAAATGCCCATCCTACTACAAAGAGAGTAACTCCATAAACATTTCTATCATCATAGATTCTAAGAAGAACTATTGAAATAAAAGGGTCATGAAACCCTCAAACCCATATGCCGGTTTTCCTGTACCATGGAATCTCACCACCGCTTTTTTCAACCCTCAATCCTGAACATCACACACTTTACCTTGATAGCCTTAGGTGTATCTAGGATGTCAAAGATCTGGTCAATCTTTTCCATCTAGTCCTCCAACTCTTGAGGTTCATTCATACCCTTAAAGGATGGGGGCTTCTTGTGTTTAAACTCTCATGATCAGTTTCTATCTTTCTCATCTCCTAGATATGCCTTAACAACTAGGTTCTAAACTCATGGTACATTCTAGTACATGACACAAATTATAATCATGATAGCCTCTATAATATTCTAATCCATGGGTGGATTTTATTTAAAAGTATCTCCCAGTGCACTATCCTGAGGAACATGTGGAAGAAGTCTCAGAAGCATATTGTTACACATCGAAAACAAACGAAAATGATCATAAAATCGGAAAAAACATAGTTTAAACTAGATCAACAAAAGTAGAAACTGAGATTAAGGTCAAAACTCAATACAAGATACAAACATCCTGACATCCCATGGTAACTTGAGTCTCATCATGGCAAGAGATGGATGGGCACTCACCACAACCTACCTCTCAATTCCAAAAATCATATCTCCAGTCTACCAAACATCCCAAGACAATGACTCTTGAGGAAAAACCTAGCCTTCAATAAAATTTGTAACAAACCAACAAGGGTTACCCACAAAAACTAGTAGTTGAACCAATCTTTCACATACCTGAAGGGTGTTCCAGATCCCCAAAGGTTGCTAAATAGCACTCGAGCATCAAACAACAGCCAAAAAGATTAATTTCTCGCAACTTGTCACAAGATACTTGGCATATATACACAGTAGAAAGAAATATCAGAAGGACACCTATTATAATATATTCCAAAAAAAAGTAAATCCAATGGTATAGGTACAAATCAAATCAGCAAGAGAAATCTCTAAGGTGCATGTCCAAATGAAAAGGAAAACTAAGTAAAGACCAACTAATCCATGTGATAATGTGGAAACATCCAACCACCTCACAACAAGCTACCCATACCTAGCTGAAAAAAACCCTCACTGCCACACTGCAGTGCCTTGTCTTTTCCTACATCAAAAGACAATACAAGATCTACACACTACTAAAGGGATGTGTAGGGTGTAAGTTAAATAGGCTCAGTAGGATTACACCCAAGTGTTTAATGTAAAGTCTCTATATAGTAATCTTGTATGTGCAATTTATAAAACATAGAATGATAAGTATTAAAGTAGTTTAAAAAAAAATTCAAGGAAAAAAGTTCCCCTTTGTCCATAGTTCTAAAACAAATCCATGTAAAATAGATTCAAAGCATAAATCTAGCAAGCCATTTACATTTCATTAAAAATAGGTATATCAAGTTAGAGAAGTAAAAAAGACAACAAAAAAATGATAAACATGCCATGGATAACACATGATCTGGTTATATAGGTCACTCATACATTAGTAATGGCTAGTAAAAAATACAATTTCTAAGTAACCATGTGTCAATGTCTAAGAAATAGAGGAACACCCCATAAAGTGAGCCCTCCTACAATTTCAAGTCAAGTCCTATATCCAAATTCATCTTGATCCAAAAAATATAAGAACACCCTAGAAATTAAACCTTCCTAACAATATAAAAAGATGATCCCCAATACTACACCTCTCACATAAGTACCCAAGGCTCCCATTTGTGGCATATCAAATCATTTTAAAGGGCTAACACATTTCACAGTACAGTTTTAAAGAACCTTTTTTCCATCAAAAGTTTCTTTGAAACCCCATTTCTCAATCCATTTCATAATTCATTAAAAATAATTTTTTTACCAAAATGAGGGGAAGACTCTATTTTCTCAAAAAACCATTTCACACACACAAATCAATAAATAATTATATTTCATTTAGAAACCCATTTAACAAAACAAGAGCAATCAATGGTTCACATAACATAGGCTAGATACGAAAACACCAACCTCAAACTCGAGTAAAAAACAACTTGAAACCGAATCCACTAACACCATAAGGAACACATAACAACAAATAGTGGCCCTAGAATCTTTTCCAAAATCTTAGAATCACATTCCATAAACAATAAGAGTCTTCTGGGAGGTTAGATCACTCATGCCTTGAGAACCTCACATGCCACACCATAACCAATATGAGGATCGACCTCCAAAAGAAGATCACTCAATGAATCTAGAAGAATAAAAAAAGAATCAACATGTGATTGACAAATACTATAAATTAAACATAATGAAACTACTACAACCAATGAAAATGAAGAAGTATAAAAGTCTCTTATCAAGAGAGATGCATCGCAACTGCCATGGAGATCGAGAACTGAGCGAAGCGATCCGAAATTATTGGAAACACCTAAAATCACATGGACAAGAGCTAGGGTCTAGGGAGAATGGTTTCATGATTAATGGCTGAAGGAGTTACATAAATGGCAATAAAACCTACTGTTCATGACAATTTTATGTCATAAACCCCGATTTTATGGCTTAAATCTCCCATAATTTATATCCATTGAAAAACATGTCGCCTCTGGTTAATTTATCCTAAGCAAAAAATTTACATCATAAGAATGGGTTTTAATATGTAAAACTATTTTAGGGAATAAAAGGTTTTATGGCCTAAACCATTTCCATGGCTTGTTCCCAGCAACACATTTATGTCGTATTACAAACATTTACGACACAAATTCCTCCTACAGTCAGTACCAAACACAACCCCTATAAAAAACTCCAAATAGAATTTTTATTCCCTCTGAACCTAAAAAACACACTCTTAAACATAAAAAAGATAATACCTTATAATACATGATTTTACACTAAATCTTTGGAATGGGTGGATAAATCTAGTGGAAGTGGTCTCCTTTTATAAGTGAAAGAAATTGTACTTTTGTATTTTTCAATGATGGAAGGACACTATTCAAGGCTCAAAAGCTCTGAAATAGAAAATAATTGAGTGTTGGATAAGGTAAGGTCGATCATGCTACCAAAATTAATTTGGTTCTATTTTTGAAATATGTTTTTATCATTTTAACAATAGGTTTTTAACTTTTACCTTTTTGGTTTTTACCTTAGTAAATAGTGTTTAGCCAATTAATTTATATTTTAATAAAAATATAAGAAAACCCCTATTACCAAATTTTGATGTTATAAACCTAAATTTAATATCCATATAATATAATTAAATTTCTAAATAATATAAAACTAACTTTTAAATTAAATCATTTAATATATATAAAAATTGTTTTGTAGAAAACAAAATGTTGTTTTCACCATTAAATGTTCTTAATATTATATAGAATTATTCACTAATTAAATGAGTGATAATATATTTTTATACATTTTTAAAAATCATATCAAATTAATTATATAAAATAGATCAATTTTATTTATTAGATAAAAATAACACAATATTAATAAAATAATTCTTTGAAAACAACCCTTTCACAATTATCATGGTTATTAACTTTAATATTATTAACCATAATTTTATAACTAAAAATGAAATTAAACTTATTAAATAATATGAATATTATGATCTAAAATATTAAATCCATTTTATAGATTTAATTTCTACAAGTGATGAAAACTAATTTTTAATATAAGCAAACCAAGACACTTTTTAGAGTAAAATATTTCTTTAGTTTCATAAATGTTAATCATGGGGTTTATAAATTAAACATAGTATTTTTGAATGATTTATTTTACCTTATATATATATATATTATATAAAACAAAATTTAAAAAAATATATAAGTCATTCTTTGATTATGATAGTGTCATAAAATTGACGGTATTAGAAAAATTGGTATTTTTTCATTTTCAATTATTTTTAAACAATCTAAAGAATTCATCCTAATATAATTTTGATATTTGAAATTAAAAAATGAGGTTAATTTTTTAAAATTAAAATTATAAAATATATTTATTTATCTTTTAAATGAAAATAAAAAATATGAAGAAAAATTACTTTTATTCAAAACTTCACTTTAAAAACTTTAAGTCTTCTTAATATAATTTTGTATGAACTTCTAATTGATTAAAATATTTTTATTAAATATTTGTTTTATTATTCCTACATTTTCTTAATAATGTTAATCTAATATGTAGAAACTCATTTTAGTTTAGTCTTTCATGTGAAACAAGATTTTGAACATAATATTAATTTAGATAAAAATTTATTCCAAACTTTAAGGGTGTTATACCATAAGATAAATGAGAGGTCAATATTTATTCTATACTAGAGAGTACATATGATTATATTTCACCGCTATTTGTGCTATATATCAGGACTGGTGTGGGATAGTTGGCCACTTTTCGTAACTACCTAGAGTTTTTCAGATACCCTACGCCTTACTTTCAGCCCTCATTTAAGTATTATGAATTATAATTTTCTTAGGTGAATTATCAGGTATTTTCTTGTTAGTTTTGAAGGGTTTTGAGGACTTAAAGGGTGTATATGGTCTTCACATGGTTAGGGGAAACCATGTGGTTCTCCCCATGAAAACATGCTAGTTTTTTAGAGATGGATAGTGGGAAAATCACAGTTTATGCATGGTTAGATACAAGAATATGAATTTTCCTAGAAAATCATGTTTGATGGGATAAAGGTGAAATCACAGTTGGCGCACAGTTTGGAAAACTGTGCATCCAAACCATCCATGGGATTTTAATTAATCCAAAAATAGTGTTTTGATTCCAAAACCACTCTGAAACCTCTCATTATTCCTCATATTCTGAGGGATCTTGAACCTAGTGACTCTATTGGTTATTCTTGGAGATTAATCTCCCTCTATACCCCACATATAGTGGATCTAGAGTGTTAGATCATGTGGATTCAAGGTAAGAAGTTTTTTTCCCTCTACTCTTCATGTATATCCTAGATCTCATATTTCTCTCTTGATATGAATCATAGATCGAAGATATGCTGGCTAGATATATGGATTCTAACATAATCTATTGTATAATCCTTGGTTGTTTGTTAGATAGATTCCTAATATAGGGATTTGGAATCTCTTCTTTGAGCAGATCTAGATCTACCATTGACGGTGAATCCCTTTTGGTAAGTTGATGTGGATTTCACCCCTTGGCATGAATCATTCCTTGAATTCAAATTATATAGATTCTATGATGATTGGTTACGTCTTGTTCCAGTGAATATTGGTGCAGGGATGTGATCTTGGTATCATTCCTTGGTGGATCTTTGAATTTGGCATTGACGTGTTAAAGGTAGGAAGTCATTAACATTTTGTGCCCTTATATGGAGTTGTTGGCATGCTTGGATTGCATATATGTGCATAGTGTAGTGTCACTTTTATGATATGGTTTGTTGGAATTCATGGGTAGATCATGAGACCTTGTTTGGTATGTCTTGTGTGTATCATTCTATGTTTCACCTTATACGTTTTTAATTCATAATTGTGGAATATTTGATATACCATGTTTATTCCTTACTATGTTATGCCTTTATTGTGTAATATTTCATATCCTATAGAATACTTTTGGTGATATATTTTTCTTTATTATGTTATTACTTACATGTGTAATTGTACATAGACAGTGTAATCTCTATTTCAGTGTTCAGATTGATATGTGGATCTAACGGACTTAGTAGACTTCTTAGAGGGGCAGCTTGGAGGACATGACTCACTGATTATAGTCCTGGGTGTAGGATGGTCAGTGCATGATCTTGGAATGTGTTATCCCTTGTGGGAATGACCATACATCATTATAAGAGGATTTATATGTTGATATGATCTATTTATAGGTAATTTCCTTGTATATGTGTAGATTTTAATTGGTTCGGGTGTCCCAAGCATACATACCATTAGGGTAACAAGTAGCCATTAGTCATGGGTTTTACTTTCCCTTAGATACAATCATGTATTTGTTACTTAAAGATAAAACATGCATTTTCCTTTAAGGTGGATGGAGTTAAATAGCATGATCTAAGTCATGTGATAACTACTTATGATATTCTTCCAACATAGAATCGAAGTAAGTACATTTCGGGTTTGTGGTAGCTTGGGTAATACATGATCACTTGGTACATGATTGGTAGTATAATTGTGTTCACATTTACCTATTACATCATGGAATAAACCTCTATATACATGTGAACTTATGTTAAGGATGAATTAGTGGTGTCCCACTGGGTTTATACTCACACCCTGCATAAGCATCTCTGTGCACATACTATCTTCATGATCAGGGATCTAGATAAGGGAAAGGGCCCAACAATAGGTTTATGAGAAGCTTAGAGTTGGGGATTAATGTGGTACTAGGATGGACTCCAAGCAGTTTTCATGACATCTTTTAATATCTTTTATTATTTTGATACTTATGCTTGTTGACCTGCCACACTGGGGGTTCATTCCTTATTATTGTGTGACCTAGCATGAAACCTATTATAGCATGTATTCATGTTATCTTCCCTTATTTTTTTAGTCAGATTATGTTTATGTTAATTTTTTCTGGTATATGGATATGATTATTAAGGGTATAGTCTCCTTGTGTCACTTTAGTCTCTTGCCATTGGTCGGCAGACTCATGTGGGTGGGGAGACACACATGAGGTAATGTGGAACATCGGCTCCAACCCGGTGATTTGGATCAAGTCGTGACAAAAAAAATTTAGAGGTGAGGTTTCATTTCATTTCTTTTGGGGTTATGGTAGAAATAAGATAAGCTATGTGGAACTGGGTTAGGAGAGTTTCTTTATTCCTAGATAGATCATGTGTAACAAACCTCTGAGTTACCAGTTATGGGATTGCTATTATTGTTTTATGGGATTTGGGTTTATTCATGCATCATGAATAGGAACATAGGGTCACATGTCATATATATATATACCTATTGTTTGTTTTATAGTAGTTATTTAATTAAATTCCTTGATTTTTGTTAATATATTTGATGATATATCTATGTTCTTTGCTTTGGTGATATATTTATATATCCATTAGTTAGTTAAACTTGAGTATGTGGTTATGATATATATATATATATATATAATTGTGACCATTATAAAGGTATGCATGAATAGTCTTTAGAATTGGGTAAAACTAGGAGGGCTATACCTTGTGTGTGGGTATTTCCTAGGATAGGACTTCTGGTTGAATTCCCTTATATGAATCTTATAACTACTTAAGTTTTTCTCATAAACAAGTTGTTATAGACATTATTAATATTCATTTGGAATTTCAGTAAAATGACATTTCAGAGATGCTAGAATTCTCCCACTAGAGAGGACACACCAGTTATACCACATGTTGTGTGGGGGAATACACCTGAGCATGCTCGTGTACCCACATTGATAGTTCAGGTAGTAAAATCTCCCAAGAATATATTCTTATAAGTTGCACCTTCTTAGGTAATAGAGGCGTAAAGGATGATGGCTGACTATGTCCAAGACTTTAAACTCTAGAATCTGTCAGTGTTCCAGGTCACTAGTGGTCCTCAAGATACCAATGAGAAGATTGAAATTGTCAAGGGAACCTTTGATCTGGTAGAGACTTTTGGGTATTAGAGGGTGAATCTAGCTACCTTTATTCTTGAGGGACCCACTAGGAGATAGTGGGGTGTTATAGGTCAAGCAGTAAAGTGTGATGGTCTTACTTGGGAGGCCTTCAAGGAGTTATTCTTCTAAGAGTTATTTCCTCACATGTTGAAGCCAGATTAATCACAATAGTTTATAGAGATTCAACAGGGGACGATGTTAGTTTCTATATACTCAGCTCATTTTAAGGAGTTTATATGATTTTATCCTCTTTTTAATATTAATAAGGCACAAAAGGATAGGATGTTTGATATTGGACTTCATCCGGTTTTTAGACGTCAGGTTAGGGGCTTTGAACTGACGACATTTTCTTAGGTGCTTCATAAGGCACTAAATTTTGAGAAAGGGATAAAGGAGGATAGATATAAAAGTTTTCTTCCACCTTAGAGTGCACTGAAGACCAAATTTTCTAGTGTTGTAATGAGTGCCTATTTTGAAGGTTAGAAGAGGAAGGTTAAGGAAGTATAATAGGATGGTAGATGGGCATAGTAGAGTAGGTATTCTTTTACTCCCTCTATGGTAAGAGGCTCTACCATGTGTTATAAATGTGGATAGAAAGGATATTTTAGTACATGGTGTGTGAAGCCACCTAAGAAATGTCACTGATATGGCAAGTTGGTCCATCTCTAGCACTTTTTTCTAAGTTTCCATGTCCAAATTCAATGTTCTCGGGTTAGGGTGTGAGAATGGGTCCTCAGTAGTAGATCTTGGCACCACATACTTTGGTGACTTAGGTGAATCATGCAACATAAAGGCAAGTTCATGCCCCAAAGGAAAGTAGGATTTATACAATGGATGAGGTTCTATCCATTAGTGGATAGGGGCCTTCTCTAGTTAATGGCATGATTTTTATTACCACAATACTATCTATTACTTTTTTTGATATAGCATCTTCACATTCTTTTATATCTTCTCAAGTTGTTACTAGCCAAGATTTACCAATTGAGTTATCTATTGAGTTTCTCTCTCTTGACATGCCTTTAGGAAAAATAGTAGACCATCTATAGTGATGTCTTGAATGTCCCATATTTGTTATTAGCTATGGTCATATATGGGACTTTATGATCTTAGGGATGACTAGTTTCAATGTGATATTTAAAATGTACTTGTTAACCAGTTATCAAGATCATATCAACTACTACTAGATATGTGTATCATTCACCTGCCTGGAAGAGTGTGGTTTGTGTTGATCGATGAGTGGTATCTATGAGAAGGCATGATGGGACTAGAACTGGTCCAAATTAGAGATATCATGGCATAAGTAGTAAGCTTATATCTCATAATAGAATCAATAGTAACCCCCTTTATCTTCCCTCTAGTGGTGGATCATTATCAGGATGTTCCCAGGTGACTTCTCAGGTTTTACTCTAGAAAAAGTAATTATGTTTGATATTGAACTTATACATGGGGTGTAATCGATATTGATTCCTCCTCATCGTATGGAACCAGCTATGTTGAGAGAGTTGAAGGTGCAGTTAAAGGAATTGGAGAAAAAGGGGTTTATTAAACCAAGAAAATCTCCTTGGGGTTATCTGGTAATGTTTTCCAAGAAGGTGGATGGTATTCTATGGCTCTGTGTGGACTATAGGTAGCTGAATCAGGTAACAGTGAAGAAAGAGTACCCTTTACTCAATATTGATGATATTTTTGATTAGTTACGAGGAGCCTGGTGGATTTACTAGATTTCTCTTCATTTAAGCCATCATCATCATGCCTTTTGGGATAAGAAAATGATCTATTGGCAGGTATGGATCTCATGAACATGATTTTTTATCCATATCTTCACTCCTTTATAATTTTATTCATGGGAAATATCCTGATTTATTATAAGACTTCAGATATGAATGTTAGGCACCTTGATATTGTTTTGCGTACAATTCAAGTGTGTTAGCTTTATTCCAAACTGTCAAAGTGTCACCATTAGATTCAGGTGGTGCGGTTCCTTAAGCATGTAATTTCTGAGGTATGGATTTCAGTTGACTCATAGAAGGTATAAGTTGTGATGTCATGGGAATGATCTAAGAATGTGTTTGAGAGTATGATTTTCCTTGGTATTGTGAGGTACTATCGATATTTCATCTAGGGATTCTTCTGTTTGGATGTGCCAATGAATGATCTGACCAAAAAGTGGGTAAAGTTTGTATGGTATAATTAGTGTGAAGAGTATTTCCTAGAGTTGAAGAAGAGATTAATAATAGCTCCAATTTTTATCATTTAGAAGCATGTGATTGGATATGTAGTGTACTATGATGCCTCAAGTGTAGGTTTGGGAATTATGTTGATTTAGAGATACCAGGTAGTCAATTATGAGCCACATTAGCTATGGATCCTTTCATATAAATTCTTGACACATGGAATAGAGTTAGAAGTTATGGTCCAGGCTCTAAAGTTTTGGTAGCCTTATTTATTTGATGAGAGTTTTACCATTTACACAGACCACAAGAGCTTATGATGCATATTTTCTCAATACGATCTAAATCTAAGGCATAGGAATTGGTTAGAGTATCTATAAAAAATTTAATTTTAGATAGCCTGTGATTTGAGGAGAGTTAATATCATTACAGATGCTCTTAGTAGGAAAACGTTGAAGACATGGGAGCTTGGAGAGCATCCTTCACAGGAGGAATGACATATAATGTGTTTAATGGATGAGTCGCTAGTAGATGCATCGTATAATCATAGAGTAATGACATGTGAAACTTTAGTTATCATGTATTCCATGGTGGACTGGATAAACTCCAGTCAAGACTCATATCCCGAGTGTCTAGTGAAGTGGGATAACTTAGTGGGGGATAGTTTTATTCCAGGATGGTCCTTAGATAATGAAGACATGATTTATGTTCATGGGACGATAGTAGTGCCAACTTTATTAAGAGATTAGCTGATAAGAAACTATCATGATTCAAAATGGGAAGTGCATACGAGGTTGATAAAGATATACCATAACATCTGACGTTAGTTTTGGTGACCAGGTATGAATAGAGACATCATCGAGTTTTTTTCATAATGGATTTCCTGCTAAAGGACAAAGGTTGAGCACTAGAATCTTTCTTATTTGCATTATCCACTTTTGGTTCCCATATGGAAGTGGGATTATGTGATGATGGAATTCATGATGGGGTTACCCAGGACCCTAAGGATTCCTGGTATTGTTTGGGTAATAGTTTATTGACTGATGAAAGTGGCTCATTTCATTACAATCTGTGAGTCCCTTTTAGTGGATGAGTTGGGAAATTTGTATGTATGGGATATTATACCTCTACATGGAGATTCTTTGAGAATAATATCATAAAAAGACATGTGCTTTATATCATGGTTCTAGTAGGTATTATATATGGATTCGGGTACCTAGCTAAAACTATGTACAATGTTTCATTTTTGGACTAATGGAAAATCATAGGGGATGATTTGGGTTTTAGAGGACATGTTATGGGCATGTTTTCTAGACTTTAGTAGAGCTTATTATGATCACCTATCCTTGGTTGAGTTTGTGTATAATAAAATATTATAGAATTAAATTCATATGGAATCGTTTGAAGCTCTTTATGATCGAAAATGTTTCTCATCACTATATTAGCATGAGGTTAGTGAGATAGTAGTTGTGGGGATGAGTTTAGTCAAGGATACCTCTGAGAGAGTACAGTTGATTTGAAAGTGGTTAATCACCACTTAGAGAATAAAATGGGTTTATGTCTATGGGAGGAGGTAACCCTTGGAGTTCTCTATGGGTGACTGAGTTTTCTTATAGGTTAATCCAAGACTAGGTAATCAATGGTTGCAGAAGAAAGGGAAACTGACAACAAGGATTGTCAGACTATTTGAGATTATTGAGAATATTAGAATAGTGGGCTTCCATTTGACCAAATCTCTTTTTTTAATTTTATAGAAGTCACTTTATGGTAAGTGATAACCGCACACTTCATAAAACGAACACAACAACCCATCACACCCATCTTTACCTCGTCAGTAAGGTCCCTGTCCAAAAAAAACATCCACCGATGAGAACAACTTCACACAGTACAATCTTCAAGATTCAAAATTCAAATAGAAACCATCATAGCACCTGAACCACCTCGAGTCGTGCACCATGACCCAAACCGTAGCAACCAAATTTGAATATGAAAATCAAAATATCACGGATCTGACTGAACACCATCAAATCTTCCTAGGATACGATAACTCGAGTGCCAGACCTCGATCCGTGCCCCCGAACCGTGGACCGCAGCATTGATGCACCACAGCCGGCGAACGTCCCTTCGCAGCATCATAACACTATCACAAAATGCATTCTGATCTCTTCATCTTCATAACACCTAGTGCATATATGAAATAAACATCGTCGTCATCGATGGCCGCTGCATCCATCGCAAGGCCACGCATCAAATTGAACCACCAACGAACAATAAAACACAGTAAAACCGATAAACAAACCAAAGAAAAAAACCATATGAAGAACACCAAAAACTGAAAATGAGGACAAAGCAAAATAGGAATACAACAAAAGAAGAAACACCGCCATGACTGGAGAAGAAGGAAACCAA
Organism: Viscum album; assembly: GCA_963277665.1. Classification (NCBI taxonomy): domain Eukaryota; kingdom Viridiplantae; phylum Streptophyta; class Magnoliopsida; order Santalales; family Viscaceae; genus Viscum; species Viscum album. Next base: position 1,792,151,146 of record OY728158.1, read on the forward strand.
ACTGGAAAAAAAGAAACCAACTCCGGCAGAGAAAATGCACTAAGACCGCTGCCATCCCCCACCAACACCTTCCCAAGATGTCTCAAAACCCACACCGAGCCCAACCAAGATAGGGTTGGGCACAATGGGTTGGACAACAAGGGCAGAGGAGAAGAATAACCTCGAACACCCCCACCAGCGCCAACCCAAGCCTCCTGAAACACCCACTCAGATACCCAAACTGGGGGTCTAATGCACAGGGAAAGGAGGAAAGAGGGAGGTAAATAAAAAGAAAGTCCCACCAGCGAACAGCATCAGGTGAGAGGTGGAGGAGGACAGGGGGAGAACAAGAGAGAACAAGGCGAAGCGAAGAAAGGAGTTCCTTCTCCGCCGATAGTAAATGCAAAATCCTGAGAAAAGGAATAAGGGGGGGTGCGGGAGCACTGGGATCATCAAGAGAGATTGGCGCCAGGGGGAAGCTAATAGGAAAATGAGAAGGGGAGGGGGGGAGATGAAGCCAGAGGTGGTAAAAAGCCTCCCCCCTCCGAATCGCCACCGGAGGAAACCCTAACGCGGGGAGACGGGAGAGAGACTCCGCTCAGAGGAAGGGAGAAAAAACTAAATGGATGTTAGTGGGATTCCATTTGGATCTTCTTACATGGTATCAAGGAATACATGATGTGTTCAATGTCTCTCATCTTCAAAAGTACATGTATGATCCTACTCATGTGATCAACTATGAGGTCCTTGATCTGGAGCTTGACACGTCATTTGTAGAGAACTTAGTGTGAATCATAAATTGGAGTGATAAAGTGTTGTGAGGAAATATTATTACACTTTTTAAAGTCATATGGAAGTATGTAGATATCCAAAAATAGACTTGGGAGTGTGAATTTGATATACAACATCAATGTCCTAAGTTGTTTGAGTAGGAACTCTGGAGACACTTCTTGAGGATGAGAAGTCCTTAGAGGGAGATATTGTAATGGACTATAGTTTTTTAGGTACCTAACACCTGAATTCAATCCATCCTTTAAGATTCTTTGGAGTTATTGTTTTCTTGGGTGAAGTCTTGGGTATATTCTGGTTAGTTTTAGAGGATTTTTAGGCCTTAATGGGGGTGCATGGTTAGTGCATGCTTAAGATAAAATGTGTGGTTCTCCTTAGTAAATTGTGTCACTTGTTTGGATAGGGATAGTGGAAAAATAATGGTTTATGCACATTTAGATCTAACCATTTGAATTTTCCTAGAAACCCATGTGTCTTGAGACAAAGGTGAAAGTAGGGTTTGAAAAACCATGCGATCAAACCATGTGTGGGGTTTTAATTTATTCAAATCTTGTATTTTAAGCCAGAAACCTCTCATTCATCCTCCTATACCTAGGTCATTTGAACCTATGAATTCCAGTGGAGATTCTTGGTGATTCACCTCCATCTGTAATCCTAATATAGTGGATCTATAGTGTTGGATCAGGTGGATTCAAGATAAGAAGTTATTTCTTCTTCCATTCTTCATGTCCATCCTAGATTTCCTCCTTCCCTATTGAGATAAATCATAGATCAAATTTATCTTGGTAAGATATATGGATTATATCATAATATAATTTAGAATTCTTGGTTATTTTTTGGACAGATACTTGATCTATAGATTTGGCATCTCTTCCTTGAGTGGATCTAGATCTACCATTAACTGTGAACCCCTTTTCGCAAGTTGATGTAGATTTTACCCCTTATCATAAATCCTTCCTTGAATTCTAATTTTATAAACTCTATGATTATGGATTGGTTTTTTATATTCAATATTGGTGTGGGTAGGTGATCCATGTATTGTTTCTCAGTGGATCTTGAAATTTGGTATTGATGAGTTAAAGGTTAGAAGTCCTCACCGTCTTGGGCCTTTGTATGGAGTTGTTGGAATTCATGAATTGTATATATGTTCCTAGTGTAGATACCCTTTCATGATATATTATGTTGTCATGTGTTTATGTCCCATGAGTCCTTTTTTCTATGGAATGTGCATTCCTTGCTATATTGCACTTTATATGTGGTTAATTCATAGTTGTGTAATATTTGATATACCATGTTTATTCCTTGCTATGTTTTACCTTTCTTGTGTATTATTTCATAGTCAGTGGAATACTTTTAGTAATATATTTTTCTTTATTTTGTTATTCCTTACATGTATATTTTTACATATCTAGTGGAATCTCTATTTCAGTGTTTCGGTTGATAGGTGGCCCTAAGAAACTTAGTCGTCTCCTTAGAGGGGGGTCTTAGATGACATGACTCACTGATTGTGGCCCTGGGCATAGGATGGTTAGTTAATGATCTTGGAATATGTTAGAACATAGTTGGGATGACCATAAACCATTGTAAGAGGTTCCATATTTTGGTATGATATGCCAATGTGGAATATCCTTTCATATGTTTAGAGTTCCATTGGTTCAGGCATTCCATGCATGCGTACCAATAGAGGCACAGGTGGCCATGAGTCAGGGGTTTGACTTTCCCTTAGATGTGAGAATGGAGTTCTTCCTTAAAGTCATAAAACACATTTTCCTTCAAGGTGGGTGGAGCTACAGAGAAAGAACCAAGTCATGCGATAACAATTTATGATATTTTTCTAGCATGGTGTTAAAGTAGGTATAGCTAGGGTTTATGGAAACTTAGTTAGTGTGTGATCTCTTAAAACATGATTGGTTATAAGATTTTGTGTACATTTACCTTTCCCATCATGACATATACCTTTATATACATGTAAAAATATGTTAAGGATGCATTGGTGGTATCTTACTGGGTTTATACTCACACCATTCATGGTCATCTCAGTGTGCATACAAACTTCATGATCAGGGATTAAAAGAAAGGAAAGGACCATGTGGTAGTTTGCTGAGGATCTTAGAGTTGGAGATGAACTCGATACTAGGATAGAATCCAGACAGTTTCCATGAAATATTTTATTATCTTTTCTAGTTGTACTACTTATGCTTATTGATCTACCATAGTGGGGGTGTGTTGCTTTTTATTGTGTGATTTAACATGACATTTTTTATAGTATTTATTCATGTCATCATCCATTGTGTTGTTTATTCATATTATGTTTATGTTGTTATTTTCCAGGGTATGGCTATGATTAATGAGGGTATAGTCTCTCCACATAACTTTAGGACCTCATTATTAAACGACAACCTCTTTTGAATAGGGATTCCCACATAAGGTTATGTGAATCTTCATATTGGACCTGGTGATTTGGGTCAAGGTATTACAACTTTTTTGGTTTATGATACAATATTTTTCAGTAGTTAGTACAATGGCCTTAGTAATGTCAAGGATTATATCACCTTAGGACCTAGTGTGTCACTCATGATATTAGTTGTCACTTTTAGTGGACTTCCATATTTTATTTCATTTTCATCCCCTATATCAATCGACTCGTGTGATATCATAGTGTGTAAAGTATTGATCTTCATTATTGAGATTTTCTATTATGATTGTGTGTGTGTGTGTGTTTCTTTTCATGTGACTTGGTTTTACATTATTAAAAATTATTTTTCATAAATGGATTTCAAAGAGTTATTTTCAAATTAAATTAAATAATTTCATTAACATGTAGAAATTTTGTATGGTGGTTCTGTAAATTTTTCATTTTTTAAAGATAACCTATTTTATTAAAGAAAAAGGATGGGTCTTATGAAAAAAGGAAAATATAATTTTTTTATACTTACCCATGTAAACCTATTTTCTATATGTAATTAAAACTAACACAAATTAATTTTCCTTAGAAACTAAATATAAAAAATCCTTAGTGAGATATTATTGGGCTCATTTTTCTCACACCCTATATACATCAATTGGTGTATATAGTTCTTATGTTTCTTTTTCAGGTTCTCAGTCTTGTTTAATTCTCTTTCCTCCCTCTTGGATTATGTTCGAGTTAGTCATTTGATAAGGGCATGGGATGTGGTGGGTGACCTTAGGTCACATGGAGATAAGTAGTAGCTATTTGATTTTGGTCTTCCTTTTTTTTATGCTTATTAATTGTCTTTACTGACCTAGATTGATATTTTGATTTATTTTTCATATGTGATGTTTATTTATTTCACTATTTTCATTTTATGGAGGTTTTATTTCATGAGTTTCTTTTATTATCCATGTTTTCTTCACTTTTATTGGTTGTTTCATTTTAGTTTGGTTATTAGGTGAAACCATTTCCAAGAGTTATCCCTTGATGCTCAGGCACTAGTTTCCAACCCATGGGGGTTGATAAAACCCTTTAATCCTTATTGTGAATTAGGTTAGGTGGTGGTTTGGGTTGACTTGCGCCAGTTTGTGATAGTTGTGGGTATGCAAATATAGTATGAGGTCATGATATACTGATATGAAAGAGATGGGAGTTTCAGGACATGTGTCGTTGGAACATGAGGGCGTCTAGATCGGTTGGGAAGTAAGTGTGGGGTACCTTTTCTTATATATATTTTCTTGATTATTACACTTCTCTACTTGTATATGGGTTTGGTGATGGAACCTTGGTGAGTTTGATATGATAGTTAGCTTGGGATAAGTAATGAGTTGGTTTAGTTGTTTATTCACTAAAGCTTTAGTATGTTTCTACAATATATTCATGAGACATTTTAGGGAGGAACCTACTAAGTGTGCTTCTACAGTCACCCCTACTTCAATATATTATTTTTACAATTTATAGGGTAGATTTAGTGATAGGGAAATACATTACTAGCTCATGACTTGGAGTTTAGTTCGTGTTGGAGTTACAACCTACGGTTTATTCATGGTATTTATTTTGGAGAAATTTTACTTTGTTTTTGTATGATATTACATGCATTTTTTGGATTATGATTTATTTTATATTATCACATGATTTTAGTAAGTGTATATCTATTGTTATTATAACTTATAAGGGTAATTTATCCCATATTTTATGATTATACCCATATTGTTGGTAACCAAACTATACTCTATTGGAGGCCAGCTTCGGGATTCACTCTTGCCTTTACTACCGGCCCAAGAGCGGTTCTAGTGGTGGTTATTCATGACAAAAATCCTCTAAAATCCCAAATTATAGAAATAAACATTTCACCCAACTCCAAAGCCTCCTCTTTGAAATTTACATGAATGGAAAGACCTTTTCCACTCCAACAAAAAAAATCCTCTAAAAATGTCTAGCTCCCTCAAATTCCTTGAATGATACCTCTTTCTCATGATTTTATCCAAACATTGAGAGAGAAAACCAAAAATATATGAATGATATATTAAAAAAGATCTCAATAACCTATTTATAGACAAACCTATAGGATATGTGCACTAAAATTTTTATGATATAGATATGTTTCACCTAATTTAATGAAGACTTAATGTATGCATTTGTCACCTCATTCCCATGAAGTTTCATTTAATTTATTAATCCATTGTAAATTGATTAAATGGATTTAATATTAATTGAATAGGATTCAATGAATTAATTAAAATGGGAATAAATGTATATAGATACATTGAATATGGCTGACTCTCTTAATTAAATGAAACGTGTCATGGATGTCTATATAAAGGGATGGAATCCCTCTTGTTTTTATCACATGATTGTTAGAAAGCCTCTCCAAACTCTATTCCTTCTCATAGCTTGTTCATCACCTTCAAAAGTATTCTAACACCTTTTCATGTGTACAGAAGTCCTCCGATTGAGATCGGGATCCGCGCATTGAAGTACAACTTTCGAAGGTTGGAGGATTTTGTCTGATGCTCTTGTGTTCTTTATTAAGCATACTCCATCAAAGTTTTAAATATGGATCATTTTTTAATTGAGGTACACATTTTATTTCTTAATTTACATTACACATTGATTTTTTCAAAGATAGATTGTTTTTATTTGGGTTTCTCTTCTGATTACATGTCCATATGATGGATATCAAAGACCCAATAGTGGTATCAGAGTGTAGGATTCTTTGGAAAATCAACATGTTCATTTAAAATGTTTAATAGAAAACTCATTTTACAAATTATAAAATGGGATATTTCAAGCCTAGAAATAAATATGAAAATTCATATTTATATTAAAAAATTAAATAAAAGGTTTATTTAATTATTTATTCATTTATGTTATTCATGATTATAAAATGGGAATAATATTAATAATACAGGATTAATAAAATTGTTTTATTAGCCTTTTTGAAACATGAAAAATTCATATTTATTACTCTTCTTTATGAAAAAAAGTATTTATTTTAATTAAGAAAATTCAATTATGAATTATATTAGATTATTTATAACTTTTTATAAATAATGGAAATATATTTTGAAATATTTATAAAATTTAAAAAAGTGTTTTATAAATCAATTAACTATAATATTGTTATGGTTAATTGATAAATATTTTTCAATTATGTATGGTTTATAAGAAGTTTATAAATCATAGTAGATAGTATTTTGGGAATATTTTAATTTATAAAAGGTTTATATATTAATTAATTATAAATTGTTTATAATTAATTATATATAAATTTTTACGAAGCATTTATCAACAGAATATTCCAAAAATTAATTATAAAAGTTTAAAATACATTTTTTCTAAATATATGGCGTGCATTGTGATCTTCAAATAAAAATTTTATTTAGAGATCATAAGAGTAATTTATAAAGGGTTTATAAATTACATAAATAAGTCCAAAATATAAAGAAGGTTATATTTAATTAATTGTTCATATTTAATTTGAAATTGTTCAAATAAAAAGGGGACTTATTTTGAGAAATTATTTAAACCGCATCAAAAATGGTTTTGATGATTAATTTTGGTTTAAATAATATTTAAATATATGATATTTGGATTATATAAAGTGTTTACATGATGGTTATTGGATTATAAAATTATTTATATATATTATAATATTAAATATTTAAAAGGTAATTTCATATATTGAAGACTATGAAAAGTTCATAATGAATGAGAATATAAAAGGTTGATATTAATTATTATGAAATGTCTGTGAAATTTATTAAAGGGTTTTTATAAATTAATTGACTATAAATGGTTTAAGGTTAATGCATTAAATGTTTATGAAATATTTATCACAAATATTATTTTAATATCAAAGAGTTAATATTAATAAAATTATTTTCACATTAATATGATTTATTAAAGTTATAAATTATAATAAAGGGTATTGAAAACTTTTTACCTAAAATTATATGGAATCTTTGTAATCTTTAAATAAATTTTTTATTTAAAGATTATAAAAATGATTTATAAAAGACTTTATAAATATAATAAATAAGATCAAAATATCGAGGGTGTTTATAATTAAAATTATGATTTGTTTATAATTAATTAATTTGAAATTTTTCAAATTAAAATTGGACCCCATTTAAAGATATTATTTAAACTACATCAAAAATGTTTTGATTTTTTATTTTATCAATGTTTTAAATAATAACTTAAAATTTCATATAATAAATAATATGAAAGAGTTCATAGTGGATTGAATATACAAGAGTTTATATTCAAAATTATGGAATTTCTATAATGTTAGATAATTTATAAAATAGTTTATAATTAGATAATTTATATTTAATATTTTGGAATGTTCATGTTGTTAGCTAATTTTTAAAAGTGTTTATAATTAACTTTTATTTATGAATTGTTCATAAATGGATATCTCATATTTAAAAAATTTATTTAATAATTTATTTAAAGTTTGTTCCCTACTTTATTCAAAGTAGTAAATTATTTATATTATGAATGTGTATAATTTAGTTTAACTATTAAATTGTTTCTCGGAGATAGAGCTTTACATTAGATGTTAGGTGTAACTCCATAAAATTTAATTTTCATATACATTGACCTCAATTTTTAATTGAAGTTATTAGCTTGAATTTAGTTGTCAAGTATAGTTTTTGTATATTAGTTGTTAGATAAATCATGAATTGAATTATATTTTTATTAAACTCTCTTTAGTTAGAGGGACTTAGGGTCGGACCACCTACTAGCCTGGAGACTTTTGTATTGTTTCAAAAAGGTGAATGGGGTTGGTTGTCTGTCACTCTGAGCTTACTCAGGAGGAGATTTTCAATTTCATATATCTCTATGTCTTTACATGGAGAGTCCATGCATCTTATTTGTATGATTCATTCAGATATATATGAATATGTTTGACTTTTATTTTTGGGTATTGTGGGTTGTGTAAAGAGTTACACATTAATGTGGAATAAACACATTAATTTGGTGGTTGGAATAGGGATTCAAAAACTAAATAGATAGAAGCATTCATACACAAAAATTGAATAAAACATGAGAAGATAATGATTACATAAGATGTAATAACTATTAATTTAATATATATATATATGTGTGTGTGTGTGTGTGTGGTTTATATTAAATTAGTGAGACTTTAAAAAGGGTATATCCTCAAATAGTAAGTGTTAGATTCATTCTAAAGTATCACTTTTAAATACCTTGATCATCCAACTAGGTAGTTTCATATCAAATTTGGGTGCCCCTTTATTATCTTGCTTAAGGAAATCAAGTAATAAGTGACTCTGCATTGTCTTTTTAGGTAGTCTCATGCCAAAGACGGGTTCCTCAGGATTGTCCTTGGTTAGCTTGATTTGAGATTTTTCTTTAGATTGCACTATTTGGGATGCCTTAATGGTTAAGATATCTAAGCAATAGAGTTAAGTAAATCTATTAGATATATTTTGATAAAGGGTTATCCACTTAACTATCTAAGAATCATAACAATTATGATTGTGTTGAATCTATACCTAAATAACAACGTAGTGATATAAATGCCCATGTGAACTCATTTCTTATTGACATATAGATATTGGATCAATAAATGGATATGATGTATGGGGTTATCAATTTTATTAGGAGTACTATCACTAAAATTCCTTAATGAGAATATATTATACATTATATTCATTTGATAAAAAATTATGTTGTATAGATAAATTCATCATCATTATCAAACTAAAAATTAAAATTAACCCTTCAAATGAAAATATTAAAGTACGAAACTCCTAACAATAGTAGCTTAAGAAAAGTTCTTGAGCAAGAAAAATATTCTATGTGTTAAAACAATTCTTTCCCAAGTAACCAAGTGTTGAAGTTATTGAACAAGAAAATCAAGATGGTTATGGAAGCATAGAATGATTCATTTATGGTTACAAAGTAACTATATACTAATTGACCTAAGGAATTCTAGTATCATATACTCAATATGATTAGGTATCTAAATAATATTCAATATGATTGAATATTCTTGGATAAACTGAATAATTAATATAAGGATTATTACAATTAAGGAATTCATCCTATTTTCATTTATGGAAATGTTTTGACAATATGATTGAATTCAAGAAATGTTTTCCTGATATTATCAAGTGTTGAGGATAGTTAAACAAGGAACATGATGTATGAGTTATGGTATTGTACATATAGTACAAGTGGGTAAAACTTCAAACCAGAAAAAGAAAACTGATTTGGAGAGTCCAACAATATCTATCCAAGGTCATTGAAACCTATGGTTCTTAGGAAGAAGGAGTAATAATTCAATACGCTGGGATTATCCAAAATAATTTGAGGTTTAGGAAAATTCATAGAATATCCATGTTAGGTATTAATGTTATAGATATTAATTCTTTGATTCTGGAAGGAATGTGATACCTGATGTATATTTTATAACCACTGTAAATATACAGGAGTTCAAAATCAGGGGAATAATTGATATAGCTTATAATTTTCATTCAAATGGTGATGAAAATGGTTGTTACATCAATAAATTGAATGTAAAGTAATGTATCAAGTTTATAAGAATCTAAGTAAAGGATGTGTATCTTCATCTCATTAATCATATATGATAAGATATGTTTTTCATAAACAAATAGTTCTTATAAACAAAATGTGGTTATTAATTATATACACATGGTTTATGATTCATAAAATTATATAATATGTTTAAAAGGGACATAAGATAAAATATTATATCTAGGATAAAGTGTTTATCAATCTATTTGTTAAAATATAATAGAATGTGATTCCAACCCAATAATGGTTTATTTTCATGAATCAAACCATTCTTCAAATAAAATAATCTAAACACATATAATTTCATATGAGATATGGAAATAATATTTTATTTGTTATTTATTCCTACTAAAATAAATTTAATGTTATTTTCTAAAACAAAAAGTAAGTGGTGTTTAGTCTTTCCAAGATATTTTAATGTTAATATAGTGTGTATGAGGCTAGAGTATAATTTAACTTGGAGAAGTTCAAAGTTAACAAATAAAATATTGTTCCAATCTAAATTTAAGTGATTTTTCACTTAATATCCTAAATAGTTAGGATATGTGATAGTAAAGAAAAACGTAAATAGTTACATTTAGTTGCTGTGAGAAAGAGAATACCACTATTAACTAAAGGATTTTACTAGTCTAAGATTGAGTGATTTTTGGCTTAATATCCTAGAGAGTTAAGATATGTGATGGTAAAGAAAATATAAATAGTAACATTTCATTATTGTAATAATTTTAATATCATTGTTTTTAAAATATTATTTGCAAAGTGAAACTAAATATCCTAAAATATTTTGGGGTATAATGGTGATGAAAATGTAAATGGTTACATGTGTTTCCATAATGAATTAAATTTCACATTATCCTAAAAGAGTTTAGGATATGCAAGATGATAAAAATGTAAATATTTATATTCATTTTAAAGAAAATTTTGATGGAATAGGTTCCAAATAATGATGTTGATGCACTTAGAAATAATTATAAGTAGAAAATAAAAGATTCTATAATAACATTTTATGTTGTGAATTAAAGGAGTTTGAATATAAATTAAATTAGTTGAATATCAGGAATGTGATTCCAACGTCTCACTATTATGAAGACTAGATTACTTTATAAACAATATCAAAGATGGTTGTAAACTTTTGATAGTTTTAGGAATCCCTCATTATTTATTTAGATATTATCATATCCTTTTCCAACAACTTTCAAGGCTTCACCATCCACCAGATGGACTTTCCCAAAATTCCTTGATATATAGTTTGACATGAATCTTTGATCTCCAGTTGAGTTAAAAGATGCTCCAGAGTCAGTCGCTCAAGATTCTATCAATGTGTTCTCACTTAGAAACCAATCATTGTGAACTTTAGTTGCATTTACAAAATCTAAACATTCTATGGTTAATGTATTTCCAGTGTTATCCTTACAACTTTTATAATCCTTATTGACATTTCCTTTATTACTACACTACCAGCAGGTTAAACCAGGACCAACCAACTTTTCTTGACTCCTATCTCATTGGATTTATTGAGATTTATATGCTGATGGATTATTTTGATAAACCTGATTCCAATGGGGTGACCTGCCCCTTCCATCGGTATTAAGCACACTATGAACTTCCCTTCACCAAAGTTCTTTATTGAGTATCAGATTCATAATATCATCAAACACTAGATCTATTTTTCCACTGGAGTTACTAACTACAGTAACCATTATATCCAAACACTCTATAATTTAGGATAAGAGTACCAATGATCATACATCATCAGTAAAATTATCCTTTTTAGATTAGGGATTCCCATGAATCATGTTGAATCTATTTACATGATATATTGTTGGTCTTCCTTTCATCAACCTTATGCCAAAAAAGTATCACAACATGAATAATTTTTTAAGGGTTGTCCGTTATTCATACATGTCTGTTAATGCCTTCATAGCATCTGATATAGTCTTTTGTTCTTGAATGTTGAAAGAAAAATTCCTTGTGAGAGACATTTTTACAAGCAAAAGTGATTTCCTATCCAAGAACTCTCATGCATATTTCTCCATCAATGATGGTTTCACTCTTGATAGGGGAACCTCCATGTGTTTCTAAATAAAATAGTCTCCAATATGCATTTTCTTTAAGCCAAATTTTAATTCATCAAATTTATCGATATGGGACTTTCCTTCATCAAATTCCATGTTTTTTGCTAAATTATGAGCTTTGGAACCTTCCCTATGATACCACTTATTGGTTAAACCTCAATATAACTAGTGAACTAAACCACAGAAAATTGATCACATGTACTACCAATAATCCACAAGAAGTAACGATTAATAGATCTATTGGAAACTAATATGTTCTAGAAGGGTAGTGGAAATACTGAATCTCTAGAATTTCACTTTACCCTTGACTCACTGTTACAGAAGTAGGTAGACATAACACCCTACTCACTTCACAAATTCAACCTCACACAAACCTCAATATAAGAAAAAAAAGTGTCAGAAATACATTAAATGGTAAAACATGAAACAAAAATATAGCAAAATAGAGAAAGAACACAAGTTTTAATGTGATCCAAACTATATCATATGTGTATGGGGGAAACCACACTACAGCTTGATTTTATTATAATTGGAAGATTACAGGTAAAAAAATTACTGAGATAAGTAACCCTCACCATCTTCTCAAATCTCTAATAAATGATTAGAACTTTCACCACATGTTAATATATATACTTTACACTAAATGTCCTACATACTTAAATGCTATGAACGACTAATCAAACAAGTTAAATCCACTCTCCTAAAAACATGGGTTAAAATACATGACTATATGAGCATGTTTACCAACATGGTGACCCATCAGCTCTGTTGATCTTCCGAACCTCCCGGTGATCCACCATAAAACCATCGATAGATATAAACTACCAATGGACCTGATACCATTGGAGAAGATCTGTTTCCATTACCTCCACACTAATTCCATCTTCCTTCCATTGACTAAAATTCTGATAAACGTAATTCTAACGCTCTAAAATTCAGATGTTCTAAATTTTTTATGCACTAAACTTCTAATGCATTGAACAAGGATTCACATCCCAACATACCTCAATGTATAATATACTTCATTCTCATCTTGAATCATAAATTGGTTTATAATATATGATTTATTGAAAAGAATCACATGCATATTCAAATTTTATTTCTAGAAACATTTCATCTGGAATTTCTTCATTTAAAACTCATTTATTTTCTCAAAATCTATTCCAGCATTGATCACTTTTCAAAAATCATGGAGATCAGTTTATCAATAATTTTTAATGAATCACAGTTCATTTTTTTATGTTTTATTCACTAAATAAAAAGCTCAGTCATCAATAGATTTAATTTTTCAAAAATATTTTAGTTTTGATCAGAAATATTGATTTTCAATTTTCCATATTTGAAATTCACAAATTAATGGAATAGTTTTCTTATCATTATCTTATTTATTTAAATTCACTAAATTAAGTATTTAATCATGGATTGAAAAATTATCAGGATGTTTTTATCTTGTAAGAACTACTTCAGTATCATCAGATATTATTTTCCTCTTCAGAATATTAATTTTTAAAATCCAAAAATTTCTTATTTTTTTATAGACTTATAAAGTCTTACAATTTTAAAAGATAACCCATTTTGTATGTCTTTACATTTCAATTAATTTTTAAATTTTCAAGAAGGGAAAAATATTTTTGTGAGAATTCAAAAGTCTTATAGTTTCATTAAAGTATTATGAAATAGAATCAAAGTCCTATAAAATCTATCATTATTAATTTTTTTTGCCTCAAGTCAAAATTCTAAAAAACATTTAACAAAGTCATATGAAATATCACAAAAATATTATAAAATATACTTCTATAAATGTTATCTACCTCAGATAAAATGTATTATGAAATTTTAACAAAGATTTTTGAAGTTCACTTATGTTTTACATGATCTAACAAAGTCTTATGAAATGATTCCAAAGTCTTATGAAATAATACTTTGATGGTTTTTTTTGACATAGGAGACAATGTCTTAAAAAATTCATGGCATCTTATGAAGTCATCATTCCTTTTTTATTTTTATCTCAAAGTCATATGTTTTTTGAAATTCCCAAGTTAGAAATAATTTCTAGGACTTAGTCATTTTTTAAACTTCAACACATTAATTATAGACTTCTCCCCAAATAGCTTCAAGAATATTTCAATTCATCTCATGACTTCTTAATCACTTCAAATCACCCTATAAAAACCTCAAATAATTTATGGAATAATTCTATACCACTTCATCATGTTTCTAAATTATTACAGCTTATTAAATACACAATTTAGAGTATTTGAATAATCATCATTGAATTCTCATTTCAAACTCAAATAATCGTCATTTTAATAATATACTTCACTTTATTTATCAACCTTCAATCTCGATAATAGTAATATACATTTTCCACACTTCAACTATCTTTTAAATAAATCATTGAACTTTTTTTGATCTATTCTTTATTAACAATTATCCAAACTATTCAACATATAAGGAATTCGACATCCAACACTTTTAATTACATTAGTAACATGGTATAGTTAGTTTTATTTAAACATTAACACTTGTCTTTAGCATTAGGACCAGCTCAATAATCATTACATTTAGTTATTTGTTATTTAGAATTATTCTATCTGGGTATGTAAATATAATATCCTTATTTTCCTTTATCCATCGATGTATGAGCAGCATATTCATGTCCATTGGGTGGATTCTTCATCCATCACCCAAACTTCAACACATAAATATTTACATCCTTATTGATAAAAAATACAACAAACCCAAATTTTTGGAAACTTCAATCTCCCACTTTGTATTTTTTTCTAAAGATAATGAACCGGTTCACATAAATGCATGCCAATAGCTATTTACATCTTCCTCCCCCTTATTGAAAATAAATTTAAAGGTATTTTTGAGGGAAACATTATACTCTTATATGTCCAAAAGTAACATCTTCTCCCCTTTATTCTTACACTTTATTTTTTCTCCCCCTGGTTGAGAGAATCAATCAAGTCTATGAGAGAAGTGTGGAACCACATTTATCTTAATAATGTACTTGCGATTATTCAACTCTAAGTATTCATGGGAAAACCTAGTGTTGAAAATAAGAGTGATCAATTTAGATTAAAAACGTTGTCTATTTACTTTTCTTAATGTGCTGTCATTTCTATATTCACTTTCGTGGGGAATATACAAACAGATTATTAAAAAATTTCATGAACCTTCACTTAACTTCAATAAAAATATAAAAAATATTCAAGGTAAAGTCGATTTTTCTCCCCAATATTTTTTATGGTCACTCCCCTTTAGTAACCAGATTTAAAATATACAAAAACAATATGATAAAAGTGATCATCATAAATATTAAACCCCAAATAATGTTTGGAGTAGATTTTTTGCAATTGGATTTGTTGACAATGTGTGTGGTACTGATAAATCTCAAAGCATATATTTTTTGGTGATTCTTGGAGAATTGTTATAGATTCATTCAATCCATAATATTGAAGTTTAAGTGGTTCATGGGATGTTCCATGAAGGCTAGAAGTTCTTCATATTTCATCTGAAAGCATTTTAATGGAATCCAGAAGCTTGTATAAGGGTAAATCTAGAATTATGTATACTACATAAAGGTCTTGGAATCTTGTGTAAAGTTAACTTTCCTTATATGTAAGGGTAGATCAGGTTATGTAAGGGTATCTCACAAAGTAGTGTACGAGTATATAGTGGAGGATCTAGAGTTTCAAAAAGGTCATCTTGTACATTGTGTGAGGGTGTAGGAACTTGCATAAGGGTAACTGGGAACATGCATAATGGTATGAGGCTATCTAAGGGTAGTTGGATATCTATGTAAGGGTAACTAGGCGCATGAATAAAGGTATGAAGCTGTGTAAGGGTAACTGGATACCTGCGTAAGGGTGTCTATCTAGTTCCACAACTCATGTAAAGATAAACCATAGCTCACATAAGGGTATAGGGAAACCTGTGTAAGGATATAGTCATAGATGCGTAAGGGTATCCAATATCCATGTAAGGGAACATGGATCAGTGTAAAGGTAAATGTGTAAGGGTATGAAATACACCATGGATCTTATGCCCTATAACACAAAGAAAACTCAGCTTTGGAATTATCAAGACCACCATGTTGTAGAATAAGATGATGTGATGCAAGAATGAAAGGAAGCAGGTCCATGATAAGATTTACACTGTAAGAGAATTTTCCACACTACAATGAATAGTAGAGAAAAAAAATCTATGTCACTGGAAATATTGAGGTCCTCATGCCGTAAGAGATATATTTCACCGCAATGAATCTTGTGGAAGAATGATCCATGTCATAGTGAAGAAGTCTTTTATAAATGAGAATAAGGGTATGCCACATACAATGTTTCATGAAAGTATGAATGTTGGTAAGTCACATAGCCAATCCTATGAATGTGAATTTGGATACATGATAAGAAGATATATAGGAATGGTCACATAGGTGAATTACATATCCAAATGGTTATGTAGGTGATCCACATAGCCAAATGAGCCATATAGGTGATTCATACTACCCAGGAAATTCAACGTATCTGAATGTTCAATAAATGTGTACAAGTCGATGTACGATATAGGTTGTTCATGAATAGATAATTATGTATAATCATTGTAGTTATTACAAATCATGTGAAAAATTAGGATGAAATTTTTCAGGACTCCTAACTTTCAGAAAATACATGATGTGTGCAATTATTATTAATTATAGGGTCAACCTCATGTGATGAATAGTATATTATCCTGGGCCTTAAAGAGTTTAAATGCTGAAGATTATGATCATCATGGGTGCACATTAGGATTTCCATATTTATCATTATGGAAATACAATTTTTACAAATGGAGATATTCTTGGGAATTCACATCCTTCTCATATGAATATGATAATAACCATACAGATACAACTTAAGATACATAAAGAATTTAAGATAAATTTATGACCCTTAAAATCATAATCATGAACATTCAGTTTTCCATATTTTATATAAATACATTTTGATAATATGGAGACATTCTTGAGAAGTTATAAAACATATATTTTATATAAATACATTTTGAGAATATGGATACATTCTTGAGCAGTTATAACAAATGTGATAATGGTTGTATAATAGGAGAATATTTGTATCATATGAGATATGTATCAGAAGGAGACTCTACACCATTTTAAATATCCATAGAATATGGATAGAGAGTGTTTTCCCATTAAAATATCTGAATTACAGAAGAAGATTTATTCCAATGAGGGACTGGAAACTATTGAAGAAGGAGTTGGTATCCAATGGAGATTCTTCCTAATCTCAAGAAGTTGTATTGTTGCGTCTAAAAAAATTAAAGGTTATTCCAAAAATATTCTATAAATAAGAAGTTGTGTATCAAGGGTATTTTTACAAATTTTTAAGGTGAAAAAAAAGGTCTTAAATAGAGCATCTACCTATAGTTGAAGATGCATTCAGTGTTTTTGATGACGGAACCTACATCTCCATAAACTGTGTAAGGATCCTTTCCAGAGTAGTGAGAAAAGTAAGATGAAGAAGGTGATTCTTTCCACTGGAAATGATCCAAAGAAGTAAGTTTTGAGGGATTTTCCCTTGGGAAGTAGTGAGTTGTCCCTAAACCTTGTGAGGCAGTGAGTCTGGGCATAGAAGTGTTCTAGACTGACCTTGTGTAAGAAATGAGATTCATAGTAGATTTTGGTGCATGGTAAAATGTTTATTAATTCTCCTTAGATGTATCTCGGTCAATGTAGAATCCCACCCCATATTAGTTTATAGAAAGTAATCATATTGGTTCACTACATTACCTCAGGTGTGCCTCCCTATATGCCAAAGGCATTCAACTAGAATTGATGGTCTAAGGTGCTATTGTGGGGATACTATACCCCTTATATTAGAGTATGAACTCAAATACAAAATAACCAAACACCATGAACAACAGTAAATAATAAAAGTAAGTAGAAAAAAATATAAATCTCAAATTAATATATATGAAATGAAGTAAAGGACCAAATATCCATGCTGAACATAAAACAAACCACCCACTAGGACAGTCACAGATATATGCTGTAGTAAAAGAAAAATAAAATAAAAGGGCTATATTGCTTAACCGAGTTGAACCTCATCCAATCACTTGACGCCATCGGAGCTATCATACTTGACCATTCTAACCAAGGCCTTGGCCCATATGAGTATAACGACCTATACATTACATACTCTGTTATTACTTCACAATTCAAGCACACTTATTACAACATATAACAAAACCAGGAAAGGACCGTATAGGTATGGAGTCTTTAGAAACTGGGACACATAAACAACTGGTTCATAAAGAATCTACTTTGCCTCCCATTTATTTCATCATATCTAGAGTCCCGTTTGGAATATCCTACTTAATAACCTTCTTCTTGAACTGGGGAAATAAAACATACAAAAGTGTGAGCTCAAATTCTCAGTAAGGGTAAACAAAAGAAATATCAATCACATCATATACATAAAAACATAACTTTTGGAAATCATAACCTGCAAAAGAGATCATAATTTCATAACATGGGATAAATCATAGTAGTGAAATGTAATCCCAATAATCATAACTTAAAAAATGAAACTTTTTGGAATACACACGTAATCATAGAGAATCATTTCTTATTAGTCAATACTCATTGACAAGACTATCTTAGTGGACAAAGTCCATTTCTGAACCGAGTTCACTCCTCATTTCAGTCCTGTTTCATTGAACCGGTTTAACCTTCTGTTCTGGCCATGTCTATCTCATGAGATATAAAATCTTTACCTAATGCATTGTAGGGAGATATAGGTCCCACCCATCTCATAATGATACCATTCTTATGTGTGCCACAAAATCATAAATCATACATCATTGCATAACCCATGTAATAAAAATAGGATTCTTAAACATCATGACATCACAAAACAATTCATATAAGATAAAGGAATTCATAAAAATAATTCCATCACAACATAATCAAATCAATGTAATAATAGGGATAGAAATAGAACCCTATATTATCTTAGATGGAAAATAAATTTGATAAAACACTTGAACTCCATTCTTGAGGAAAATATCCTTTCAAAAACATTTTACATTCTTAACATGTCATACAATTTTAAACTAAAAGAGGTTGATTGAAAATAAACTTGAAAGTTTGTAAATGAAGATTCTTGGAAATAATGTTTTAAAAATCCATTTATTCCATATAAGTCAAAAAAACATTCTTCTCGTACTTTTGTCAGAAAAGTCAAAAAGTACCTCGTACGAAAAACGACAAAATATTCCTTTCATATCTTTTACTAAAAATTCACCTAAGGGTAAAATTGGATTTAAACAATTGTTGGTGGATGGAAATAATATTAAATATTGAGGAAACATGGATGTGGATGATAAAATACACCCCAGTAAATCCCAAAGTATAAACAATCTTGGATAAAATGAGATTGTGATATTTTCCCTTACCTTAGGTCTGATTTACTTCGTAAGTGTCCAAACCTCCTGTATAATGATTTAAATAATTTTATTGACTTATTCAAGAATCATAATTATTTTTATGATATCATATATGGTCATATTCTTAACTTCTTATTAGTAATATTTCATTACTACTTATTATTCGGGTGTTTATTACTTTTTTTTCTTATGCGTGTTTTGTCAAATAAATTCTTAGTTTTCTTTTTTAGGTTATAGATACCTAATTTAAAGAATGGTATTAGTTTAATATATATTATATTCATTCATTCAATTCATTTAAATAATTATTATGCAATGAAGATCATGTATAATGAGTCGCATCACATCGTGGAGACGGTATTCCATACGTACGCATGAGCGATGATATCATTCCCATGATCGTGGAATTGTATTTAAGTGTATGTATACTAATTAATAATCAATATCACTTGACAATAATCATATATATTCATTATTTACACCATTATACCCATCCAAGTAAGGTGGTGGTGGAAAATAGATTACACCACGGCGTGGAGACGGTATTCCGTATGTACGCATGCGCCGTGATTTCATTTTCCGTAGGATGGATAGATGGTGAAATAGGGTTGTTTCATACTTATAATAACATATCAGTATATGAGTGATACTTATGTTATTACTTCATAATGAAACAACTAAATAAGAAGAAGTGGAAGATGAAATAAATTTGAAAGAATCGGTAACGGACATTACCTCTTCTTTGAAGCGCCTCTTTGAGACCTCCTCTTAGGGTACTAAAATTGGTCTTTGAAGATAACCAGGACCTCTAGCATTTTTCTAGGGAATTTTAGAAGAGAATTTGTCAGGGTTTGGCCGAGCTTGAAGGCTCAATGTGGTGTGAGGAAAAGAGGGAGGACGTACCCTTTTATAAGGGAGGAGAGGGGCACCTTTGGAATAACTAAAAATATTATTTTATTATAAAGTCAAATTCGGTTTTTAATAGATCCAAATTGATATATTTTGAATCTAAGGTGGGTATGGGTCAAAATCATCTCATACAATAGAATATAGACAAGTTTAGGTCATTATATTAACCTTATCTTTTAGTTTTAACTCTTAGTTAATTAGATTGACATTTACCATGTCACATTGTATTTTTATATTATATAGTTAATAAACTTACCATATACCTCCAAGAGACCCCAAGTTGTACGTTAATGATACACATATCATGATATAAGTATCTTTCCCGAACCTTAGATTTTTCGGAATATAATAACAATTAATAATATAATATTTGTTTTAAAAACTATTTTACGTAAATTTTGACACTATTTGGTAATTGATTTTTTTGAAACTTATAACAGAAAGATTAGTTCGAAAAAAATTAATTACATAAATACTAACATGTCATATTAACATATAAAATTATTGGAATTCATAAAAAGTATCAAATTAGATTTATTTGGGTATTTATAACATCAATTATGTCAATATTTCATTAATAAGATAATTACTGCATCATCATTGTATCATAAATAAATTAAATTATTTTAAGTCTAAGAATTAAAAATAAAATACCATTATGTTGTAAATATTGTTATATTTCTAATGAATATTTATAGTCTAATTTATTTTATGTATAACCCTATATTAAAAATTATTTCGTTATTAAACATTGATTTTAATTATTTTAACCCTTCTTTAAATAAATTGAAAATAAATGTCCTAATCTAAT
Organism: Viscum album; assembly: GCA_963277665.1. Lineage (NCBI taxonomy): Eukaryota > Viridiplantae > Streptophyta > Magnoliopsida > Santalales > Viscaceae > Viscum > Viscum album. The sequence continues at coordinate 1,792,172,189 of OY728158.1, forward strand.
CCAAATGGGCCTAAATGGTCATAGTTTATTCCTAAGGTTGTTTTGGGTCGAATTAAACTTATCCAATAGAATTAGGACATGTTTTAGGTTAATAATAATAACACTTTTACCCTTAATTACCCTATTTACTTTTAACCGTGGTAAAAAAAAGTAAAAAGTTACTATTCAGAAAAAATTATTTTCATCTCATTGAACCACATTTTAGTCCTTGATATTAACCGCGTCTCTCGGAGTTTCGAAATTCTACTTAGAGAAGCGGTAAAATTAAGTTTTATGAAAAATTCATTTTTTTTAACTACCACTTAGTGGTTTCACTATTAATCAAAAAAATGAAAGTTTCCAGAAAAAATACCAAAAATTAGGCCTAATCTATATTTGATATTATGAATTCAAAAATAATGTCTATTTTACCAAATTCAAAACATATCAGTTACATTAACTAATTTAAAAATTAATTCTCGTCGTCAAAACAAATAGCGTGTTTTTAAGAGATAATAACTATCAATAGATTGACACTTGTTTATGTCTGGTTTAAATGTGAAATTACATCCAATGAAAAACATTGTATTATATTGTAAAAATATATTATAAATATAATTTAACACCACTCAAATTAATAATTTATCACTATTAATTATTTCGATTAAAAAAGTTGTTTTTAATTAAAATTTAGTAATTTTCACTATTCATCAGAATATGAAAGTTATCCGAAAAGTACCAATATTTCACCCTAAGCTAATTTTGATATTCCGAATCCAAAAATGAAGTCCATTTTGAAAAATAAAATTTACAAAAAATCATAAAGTGTTTATTACTATTCATAACGGCTAGTTTTAATAATATTTTAATAGCATATCATTGTTTAGTGAAACTCGGTATTGCGTACGAAGCAAGCTACTGAGGAAGGTCGTGGTTGCGTGTAAAGCAAGGCAAGATAGTGTTGTGTGTAGTGAAATATTCCTTTGATGATTTATATAACATAAAAACAACATATTTCTCATAAAAGTCTCAGGTGTTACATTCTACCCCCCTTAAAATGAATTTCGCCCTCAAAATTCGTCACTTTGTAACAAAAAGATGAGGATACCTCTCCCTCATCATATCCTCAAGCTCCCATGTAGCTTCTTCTAATTGGTGGTTCCTCCATAAAACTTTCACCAATCGAGTGGTCTTGTTTCGTAGGACTTTTTCGCTATGATCCAGAATCTCTATCGGTTGTTCTTCATAAGAAAGATCTTGCTCCAGCGGTACAACTTCTGAGCAGAGTACATGTGAAGGATCAGGTATGTACTTTATCAGGAGAGATACATGGAACACATCGTGAACTTGAGAGATATTCGGTGGAAGCGCCAATCGGTATGCTACCTTTCCAACATGATCTAGTATTTTGAAAGGACAGATATATCTGGGGCTCAACTTCCCCTTCTTTCCAAATCTCATGACCCTATTCCAGGGAGATATTTGTAAGAACACTTTATCACCCAATTCAAACTCTAGGTATTTTCTTCGGTTGCCAGTATAAATTTTTTTTCTACTCTGAGCTGTTCTTATGTGTTGTTGAATAGATCGGACCTTTTTTCCATCTCATCAACAAGATCAGGTCCTAATAGATTTCTTTCCCCAACTTCATCTCAGCAAGTTGGAGTCCTGCATTTCTTTCCATAGAGAGCTTCATATGGAGCCATCTGAATACTGGAGTGAAAGATATTATTATAAGAAAATTCCACCAAAGGTAGGTGTTGATCCCAACCACCTTTGAAATCCATATAGAAATCTCTCAACATATCTTCTAGAGTTTCAATTGTTCTCTCAGACTGACCGTCTGTCTGAGGATGATAGGCAGTGCTGAAACTCAACTCTGTATCTAGAGTATGCTGAAGACATCGTCAGAACTTCGAGGTAAATCTCGGATCTCGATCAGATAAAATATAATGTGGTACTCCATGCAATATTACCACTTCCTTTACATATATCATGGCAAGCTGATCCAGAGAAAAATCCTCTCTAAAAGCAATGAAGTGTGCAGACTTTGTAAAACAATAAACTATGACCCAGATAGCATTATTGCCTTTGGATGTTATAGGAAGTCCTGTGACAAAGTCCATAGTGATGTTTTCTTATTTCCATTCGAGTATGGGTAATGGTTGTAACATCCCCTTAGACTTCTATATCTCAGCTTTAACTTACTGACAAACCAAGCATCGAGAGACATATTCAGCAACATCTCTTTTCATTCCATCCCACTAGAAGTACTCTTTCAAGTCCCTATACATCTTTGTGTTTCCAGGATGAATAGAGAATGAAGAACTATGAGCCTCATCCAACAGCTCCTTTAATTCGGTGATGGGAGGAACACAAACCCGATTCCTGAACTGTATTATCCCATCACAATCAAAGTTGAATTTATGAACATTTCTCACCTTCTTTTGTAACTCTACATCTTCTTTATGTACCTCTTTAATCATCACATGTATAGATGGTTGAACATTCATTTGAGAAAGATATGATTTTCCTCCTTCTATTATAATTCCAAAATCCATCCTTTGTAAATCCATAAATATTGGATCTTTTGTGATCCTCATCATGGATAAACAGGTGTGGTCTTGTCGACTTAATGCATCTTCCACCTTGTTTGCTTTCCCAGGGTGGTAATGAATTGAGCAGTCGTAATCCTTAATCATCTCTAACCATCTTCTTTGGCGCATATTCAGCTCCTTTTGTCTGAAAATATACTTTAAACTTTTATGATCCGTATAAATGTCACACCTTTCTCCATAAAGATAATGCCTCCAAATCTTTAATGAAAAGATTACCACAGCTAACTCCAAATCATGAGTTGGGTAATTTTGCTCATGGATTTTCAAATGTCGTGAGGCATAAGCTATCAACATATCATTTTGCATAAGAACACACCTCAATCCCTTCTTGGATGCATTAATGTAGATCACAAATCTTTCTCCATTACAAGGCAGTGTGAGCACAGGTGCACTGGATAACCTTCTTTTCAACTCCTTGAAATTCTCTTCACATTCCTCCATCCAAACAAAATTAACTCCTTTCCGAGTCAACCAGGTGAGTGGATTACATAATCATGAAAAATCTTTCACAAAATGTCGATCACATCCAGCCAATCCAAGAAAACTTCGGATCTCGGTTACTGTTTTTGGTCTCGACCATCTTTCGATAACCTCTATTTTTGCTGGATCCACAGATATCCCCTCTTTTGAGATTATGTGACCCAAAAATGAAACTTTTTGAAGCCAAAATTCACACTTGGTAAATTTGGCATAAATCTTATCCTTTCTTAGGGTCTTCAATATAATTCTCAAGTGATCTTCATTTTCTTCCTTTCTCTTTGAATAGACAATAATATCGTTTATAAAGACTACCAAAAATTGATCAAGATAGTCTCTAAAGACACTATTTATCAGATCCATGAAGATAGCAGGGGAATTAGTAAGACCAAATGGCATCACTATAAATTCATAGTGTCCATACCTCATACGGAAAGCCGTCTCTGGTATATCCGCCCTTTTGACCCTTAATTGATGATACCCCGAATGAATATCAATCTTGGAAAAGTATTGAGCTCCGCATAGTTGGTAAAATAAGTCATCAATGTGTGGGAGAGGATATTTGTTCTTGATAGTGATCTTGTTAAGTTCTCTGTTATCAAAGCAGAGTCTCATTGATCCATCTTTCTTCTTAACAAACAGAACAGGTTCTCCCCAAGGTGACGCACTAGGGCGTATGAATCCCTTATCAATATTCTCTTGGAGTTTTTTCTTCAATTCCAGCAACTCAATTGGGGTCATTCTATAAGGTGTCTTTGAAATAGGCAAAGAATCTGGTACGAGTTCTATTGAAAACTCAACTTCACTATTTGGTGGAAGACCCGACAATTCCTCTGGAAAGACATCATCAAACTCTCGTACAGTGGGCATATTCTTAATCGTGAGTTTCTCTTCCACCATTTGAGATAAATAACCCTCAATTAGAGGAATCAAGATCCATAAGATGGAAGAAATTTACACTGGAAGGTTATGTTCATCCTTGCATCGATAGACGGTCATAGATTGATCTGGAATATGAATTGTGACTTCCCTTCTTTGGAAATTGATATGAGCTCCATATACAGAAAGCCAATACATGCCAAGAATTGCATCAAATTCCACTATAGGAAGGATCACAAGATTTTCAGGAAGCAGTTTCCCACAAACTTCAACCAGGGAAGAATTATAAACTTTTGATGCGACTGTTGTGCCATTAGGGGTTGTCACAGCTAACACAACATCTAATTTTTGAGGTAATACGGTGATACTCTTAGAAAATTATTCAGAAATAAAAGAGTGGGTGGATCCAGAATCAAATAAAACATTTTCTACTTTAGAGTGGATGGTAAGTGTACCTTTCATCACATCATTATCGTACTCCACATCGCTGATAGAAATTGCATGTGACTTTCCTTTGTCTTTAGCCTTAAGAGTTTGTTGACGTCGACCATCATCATCAACCCATAGATTTGGGTATTGATTGGCATAATGCCCCATCTCCTTGCACTTGAAATATTGAAGTGTAGTAGGTTCATTCTGTGTATCCCTTCCTTTATTTGAATCATTAGACATCTTCATCCCATCATTGTGGCATTCAAATGCCCGATGACCTTCCTTTACATATTTGAAACATTTACTTGTACCTTTAAGACAAAACCCTCCATGTTTCTTTCCACACTTTGAGAATAAGGGAAATCTCATCTTCTTTTCAGTGTTCTCTTTAGATTTTCCTTTGAATTCCATTTTCCTCTTCTTATCAAACCCATATGACTGATGGGTTACCCTAATCTCCATCTCAACTTTGAGAGAACATCGAACTATTTCCTCGTAACTATTGAAGTCCCTTATGGCTAAGGCCCTTCGAAGACTTGGTTTTAAGCCACTAAAGAATAGATCGATCTTACTCTCAGGTTGGATAATAATACCAGAAGCGTACCTTGCAAGTCTTGTAAAATTTGCTTCATAGGTACCAACAGATTCATCATCCTTTTTCTTCAGTTCAAGAAACTCTTTCTCCATCTTTGTCCGGAGAATATGAGGGAAGTACTTATTGAAAAATAAGTTCTTGAACTCATCCCATTCCATGGACTCAATTTCATCCCTTTGACTCGTATTCTTAATAAGATTCCACCATTAATCAACATCTCCTTCCAAACGATAAACTGCTAGGATGACTTTATCATGTTCATAACATTGAAGAACTAAAAATATCTTTTCAGTAGTACTAATCCATTTTTCAGAAACTAATGGATCAGTAGACCCACTGAATGAAGGTGGACGCTTCCTCATGAAGGATTCAACAGAATGTTGCTCCTTCATTTGCTCGTTTGGAAGTCCTGCATGATTCATAGCTTGAGAAAATTGTGTGAGCATGGCTACAAGATTTTGCATTCAACTCCAATAACGTTTGGTTGCTCAGGGGGACAATCATTGCATTGCCCGTCACATTCCGCATTAACACGGTTCCTTCGGGTTCCATCCATTGACTAAAACCAAGAATAATAGTGTGAGCAACACTAATTATAATAGGAAAACCACATAATCAAGAATAAAATTTCACACTTAAGGTCTTATCCTAGGTTATTCATGGCCATTTCTAAAACACTAAGATTGTTTTCTATTCTTAGACTTATCATTAGGGTTCTTACTAAGGCTTTCACATCCTAGTTTCCAAAGGTTGACTATACCATTCCTCTGATACCAACTATAACGACCCATAATTTACATACATTATTATTACATCAGAATTGAATCACACTTATTACAACATATAACAAAACCAGGAAAGGACCGTATAGGTATAGAGTCTTTAGAAACTGGGAAACATAAACAACTGGTTCATAAAGCATCTATATTGCCTCCCATTTATTTAATCATATCTAGAGGCCCTTTTGGCATATCCTACTTAATAACCCTCCTCCTGACCTGGGGAAATAAAACATACAAAAGGGTGATCTCAAATGCTCAGTAAAGGTGAACAAAAGAAATTTCAATCACATCATATACATTAGAACATTACTTTTGGAAATCTTAACCTACAAAAGAGATCATAATTTCATAACATGGGATAAATCATAGTAGTGAAATGTAATCACAATAATCATAACTTAAAAAAAATGAAACATTGTGGCATACACACATAATCATAGAGAATCATTTCTTATTAGTCAAGACTCATTTCCAAGACTATCTTAGTGGACAAAGTCCATTTCTGAACCGAGTTCACTCCTCGTTTCAGTCCTGTTTCACTGAACCGGTTTAACCTACCATTCCAGCCATGTTTATCTCATGAGATATAAAATCTTTACCCAATGCATTATAGGGAGATATAGGTCACACCCATCTCATAATGATACCATTCTTATGTGTGCCACAAAATCATAAATCATACATCATTGCATAACCCATGTAATAAAAATGGGATTCTTAAACATCATGACATCATAAAAAAATTCATATAAGATATAAGAATTCATAAAAATAATACCATCACAACATAATAAAATCACTTTAATAATAGGGATAGAAACAGAACCCTATATTATCTTAGATGGAAAATAATTTTGATAAAACACTTGAACTCCATTCTTTAGAAAAATATCCTTTCAAAAACATTTTCCTTTCTTAACATGTCATACAATTTTAAACTAAAAGAATTTGATTAAAAATAAAATTAAAAACATGTAAAGGAAGCTTCTTGGAAATAATGTTTTAAAAATATATTTATGTCGTATAAGTCAAAAAAAACATTTTTCTCGTACTTTTGTCGGAAAAGTCAAAAAGTACCTCGTACGAAAAATGACAAAAGATTCCTTTCATATATTTTACTAAAAACTCACCTAAGGATAAAATTGGATTTAAAAAATTGTAGGTGAATAGAAATAATATTACATACTGAGTAAACATGGATTTGGATGATAAAATACACCCCAGTAAATCCCAAAGTATAAACAATCTCGGATAAAATGAGATTGTGATATTTTCCCTTAACTTAGGTCTGATTTTCTTCGTAAGTGTCTGAACCTCCTGTATAATGATTTAAATAATGTTCTTGACTTATTCCAGAATCATAATTATTTTTATGATATCATATATGGTCATATTCTTAGCTTCTTATTAGTAATATTTCATTACTACTTGTTATTCGTGTGTTTATTACTTTTTGTTCTTATGCGTGTTTTGTCGAATAAATTCTTAGTTTTCTTTTTAGTTTATAGATACCTAATTTATAGAATTTTATTAGTGTAATATATATCATATTAATTCATTCAATTCATTTATATAATTATTATGCAATGAAGATCATGTATAACGAGTCGCATCACATCGTGGAGACGGTATTCCGTACGTACGCACGAGCGATGATATCGTTACCATGATCGTGGAATTGTATTGGAGTGTATGTATACTAATTAAGAATAAATATCACTTTACAATAATCATATATAGTCATTATTTACACTGTTATACCCATCCAAGTAAGGTGGTGGTGCAAAATAGATTACACCACGGCGTGGAGACGGTATTCCGTTTGTACGCACGCGCGCTGATTTCGTTTTCCGTAAGATGGATAGATGGTTAAATAGGGTTGTTTCATAATTATAATAACATATCAGTATATGAGTGATACAGATGTTATTACTTCATAATTAAACAACTAAAGAAGAAGAAGTGGAAGAAGAAATAAAGTTGAAAGTATCGGTAACAAACATTACCTCTTCTTTGAAGCGCCTCTTTGAGACCTCCTCTTAGGGAACTAAAATTGGTCTTTGAAAAAAACCAGGACCACTATTATGTTTCTAGGGAAGTGGAGAAGAGAATTTGGCAGGGGTTGGCCGAGCATGATGGCTCAAAGTGGTGTGAGGAAAAGAGGGAGGAGGTTCCCTTTTGTAAGGGAGGAGAGGGGCACCTTTGGAATAACTAAAAATATTATTTTATTATAAAGTCAAATTCGGTTTTTAATAGCTCCAAATTGATATATTTCGAAGCTAAGGTGGGTATGGGTCGAACGCCTCTCATCCAATAGAATTTAGACAAGTTTAGGTCATTATATTAACCTTATCTTTTAGTTTTAACTCTTAATTAATTAGATTGACATTTACCATGTCACTTTGTATTTTTATATTATATAGTAAATAAACTTACCATATACATCCAAGAGACCCCCCAAGTGGTCCATTAATGATAAAAATATCTTGATATATGTATCTTGTACAAGCCTTAGATTTTTAGAAATATAATAACAATTAATAATATAATATTTGTTTTAAAAACTATTTTATGTCAATTTTGACACTATTTCGTAATTGATTTTTGTGAAAATCATAACAGAATGATTATTTCGAAAAAAATTAATTAAATCAATACGAAAATGTTATATTAACATAGAAAATTATTGTAATTCATAAAAAGTTTCAAATTACATTTATTTGGGTATTTATAACATCAATTATGTCAATATTTCATTAATAAGATAATTACGGCACCATCATTGTATCATAAATAAATTAAATTATTTTTATGTCTAAAAATTACAAATAAAAAACCATTATGTTTGAAATCTTTTTATCTTTATAATTAATATTTATAGTCAAATTTATCTTATGTATAACCCTATATTAAAAATGATTTCGTTATTAAACTTTGATTTCAGCTATTTTAACCCTTCGTTAAATAAATTGATAGTAAATGTCCTAATCTAATCCAAGTGGGCCTAAATGGTCATTTTTTATTCATAAGGTTGTTTTTTGTCAAATTACACTTATCCAATAGAATTATTACATGTGTTAGGGTAATAATAATAACACTTTTACCCTTAATTACCCTATTTACTTTTAACCGTGGTAAAAAAAGGTAAAAAGTTACTATTCACCAAAAATTATTTTCATCTCATTGAACCACATTTTAGTCCTTGATATTAAACATGTCTCTAGGATTTTTGAAATTCTACTCACAGAAGCGGTAAAATTATGTTTTATGAAAAATTCAGTTTTTTAACTACCACTTAGTAGTCTCACTATTCATCAAAAAAATGAAAGTTTCCAGAACAAATACAAAAAATTAGGCCTCAGCTATATTTTATATTATGAATTCAAAAATGATGTCTATTTTACCAAATTAAAAACATATCAGTTACATTAACTAATTTAAAAATAATTCCCGTCGTCAAAACAAATAGCGTGTTTTTAAGAGATAATAACTATCAAAAGATTGACACTTGTTTAGGTCTAGTTTAAATGTGAAATTACATCCAATGAACAAAATTGTATTAAATTGTAAAAATATATTCTAAATATACTTTAAAACCAATCAAATTAATAATTTCTCACTATTAATTATTTCGATTAAAAAAGTTGTTTTTAATTAAAATTTAGTAATTTTCACTATTCATCAGAATATGAAAGTTATCCGAAAAGTACCAAAATTTTACCCTAAGCTAATTTCGATATTCCGAATCCAAAAATGAAGTCCATTAAAAAAAAATTTACAAAATTTCAGAAAGTGGTTATTACTATTCATAACGGCTAGTTTTAATAATATTTTAATAGCATATCGTTGTTTAGTGAAACTCGGTATTGTGTACGAGGAAAGCTATTGAGGAAGGCCGCGGTTGCATGTAAAGCAAGCCAAGCTAGTGTTGTGTGTAGTGAAAGATTCCTTTGATGATTTATATAACATAAAAATAAAATATTTCTCATAAAATTCACGGGTGTTACAATGAGTGCCTACAATAAACATGTAATAGTTTCTCAAGTACCCATGTGCAATGGAAACCTTACCATGGTGTGAGTAAAACTCAGTAGTTAACCACCAACGGTGTCTAAAAAAATATAGTCTGTATATAGTGCATGAAATAAAATGATAAATATGTGGCATCAATTTATAAACTAAAGTGGAACATCAAATAAACCTACTGACCCTTGAGCTTTAGGTTGACACCAGAGGTCTGCTAAACCTATTTTGGCTCCATTTACGATATCTCTGTCAAGTGTTGGATTCCCTTGCATCAGGATGGATCACCCTAACCACTAGTGGATTCTTCTAAGTTAGGATTAATCACAAGTATCTTGCCTCAAGAAATTTTGTGCATCACCCGAAGGTGTCAAATGGTGGATCCTCCTGCTTAGGACATATCACCCATGCGGTTGGTGGATTCTCTTGCTAGGATGAATTGCCCATACTCGGTCTTAAGTAACCACCTCACTTGGCCTAGACTTTATAGAATAACATATTCTTTCCCAGAGCACACATCACCAAGTGGAAAGTAACCATCTCATTGGGCTTAGACTTGCCAGATCCACTTAAGTCTTCCCAGAGCACACATCGCCATGGAGAAAGTAGCTGTCTCACTAAGCCTAGACTTACTAAAACCACTTATGTCTTCCTAAAGTTCACATCACCAAGGGTAAAGTAATCATCTTATTAGGCTTATACTTTTTATAACCACTTATGTCTTCCCAGAGTGCACATCACCAAGGGTAAAGATATCCATCTCATATCAAATGGTGGATTCTCCTACATCATGATGAATCATCAATAATAAGCCTCACAATACAGTGGATCAATACCTCAGGCATCATGTTAGAAATATCAAGTACAAGTAATCCAAGTATATCATGCATCAACCATAACAGAATATTATCATAATCCATATTGGTCTATTTATCCAATTACCAAATTGCCAATAATTGTTTCTCATTTGGTGGATTATTCTGCATTAGGATGAATCATTGATACCATGTCAAACCAAGATACCATTTAAAACTATTTACATGTCAAGTCACATTGTCCAATTAATCACGTTATCAATTAACATGGTGTTTAATCTCACTTGATTGATTCTTCTACCTAGGATGAATCACTAAAGGTAATCATTGAGTAACTAGACACCTTAGCCAATTGGTATATTATCCTGCATCAGGAGGAATCACCAATGATATGCATTGAGTAAACAAACACACATAAACCAACAAATTCAAATCATCTTTTTACAAAAATCATTCCAATTATTCTCGATAGTTGAATTCTCCTACATCAGGATGAACCACCAAAGCCATATCATTCCAGATTACCAATTATTTCATTTCACATGTTATGAAAAATAAATTTATTAATCCAATTATCCAATAGTTTCCATTTAATCAAGTGGTTTTCACACCTCTCAATGGTCGCAATTCACAGTCACATCACCAAGAGGCCCAACGGGGTCCTTAGGAGTTCTCAGCATATGAATTATCATCAAGGCAGTGGAGTACCAATTTAGTTAGGTTTCGTGCATGTTGTCCTAGTGATATTTCTCATATTACGCATACTAGAAAAAAATAAACAGATGCCAGGAAGTTATTCTATAATACCTACCTCAAATGAAGATATCTCCAAGCCAAACAAGGTCCAATGAATTTTTCTACATTGACCATGTAAAAACAACCTTCCCGTATATGCCATGGGTTTCTATCTCATGCCCAAACATCCCGATAAATTATATATAACTAAAATATAATTAATTAAATTAAAACAAGGAACCTTTCACCCTATGGTGAAAAAAACATGCTAAAAGACTTACCAGACCATGTCACCTAGTCAGAAAAATGACCAATAACCCTTGGGATATCCAAAATGATTATCTAACACCAATCTGGGCAAAAATCATATTGTATGGCAATGAAGCAATTATCAAGTTAATATAATTAAATTGGAAACATTAAAAAAGTAACCAAATGATGTAACTTTAATAGATTTCCCTTCAACAACATGTGTTTATTATCATGGGATACCCTCTTTCCATACAGATCCATGATCTCATCATCCTCAGAGGAATCCTCGAGATCCAGTGGGATTTTTCATCCGATTTCTCAGTTAGAATCAAGACACATCCAATTTATAAAGGGTAATTATAGGATAATTGTAAAAATATAGGGATAAAAAATTCTAGAACTTTCTAATAGTAATCCATCATAATTAATAGTTTTTAAACGATGAAGAAACAAGGTCGGAAGGGCTCTTGGAAGCCAACATCTTTTATCTTATCGCTTCTCTGCATAATGGGTTCTAAGTAATGAATTTTTTTAGGGTTTCAAAAATAATCACATTAATTAAAATTTTCAAAAAACTATCCATGGATGGTTCATAATGTGAAAATAAGTCTCACATCTTTAACATTTTGCGAAAATGCACTTATTGTGCCGGGCACACATGTGTCACGGCGTGACACCTTGGGTCATGCCTTGACTTTTAGGGGTTATCCATTAGTGTTGGATTTATTACCCTAAAACCAAAATCTATGTACTTTATGATAACCTATATTTATTTCTTTGAATATTAATAAACTTCTTATCAAATCATGATTTTTCTTCTATGTAACATAGTATGTGATAATATCTTAAGAGTAGTTGTCTCAGTGAAAGGTCATAAAAGTTCCCAGATATGATGGAACCCATAAGTTCCAAGACATTATTCTTAAATATATGTTCTATAGGTGTATGGAATCATTTGAGATACAAAAATGATACAGGCGATCATGGTTGGAGGGTTATAGGTCTTTGAGGCACAATCTCATAGTGTAAACCCTTGTTAATAGCCAGTGTAGGATATTATGAGATCGAGGCCTACTAATAGGAAATCCACATTTATATGTTTCATTGGATGTTCCAATCTGCAGTTGTGTGTATTGATCCTTAGACTTTAAGATTATTATTAATGAGTAGTATAATTCATGTACTTTGATGTATTGATGAAAACTATGATGACATATGTTTACAGTGAGGTAGGATAAATTGGGTACATCATGAGTAATATTTCATTAATAAATAATATGAGAAAGGATTTATCTCTTATTTTCTTTATTAAAAGTTGATATCTCAGTTCCTTTGATGGAAATTATATATACTGAATAAATCAATAATCATGGTGTTTTATAGGCAAGTTCGATTTTTGTAAAGTCAAAGAATGATACATCAAGCACATAGGTTGATGGCACCAGCATGAAACCTTCTTGATTAGAGATATTGAAATTAAAGGATTATGTTGGACTCACCTATTTTGATAATCTCGAATCATGTTTAATAATGCATTAGTCATTTTATAATCTTTTTCAATCTATATTTATAATGTTTATCATGAACAATCTATATATTTTTTAATCTCAGGACTTTACTGAATTAGTTTACACATTACATTTCCCTAAGTAAAAGTTCACTGTTAAAGGATGCTGGTAAGATCCTTCTGTCAAAGGTCATTGTTGAGAACACTTCTGGTAAAGGTTGTTAAAGGTCACTGCTGAAAAGGTCACTTTTGAAGACCTTACTATTATAGAGTTTCTATTGGAAACTATCAATATAAGGTCACTGTTGTGACAAGAATTATGTTACAAAGAGCTTCTATTAGAAGTCCATTGTCCGACCTATTATCAGAAGTCTACTATTGAGTGGTTAAATATTAGAGTCTACTGTTGGAAAAGTCTACCGTTAGTTAAAGTCTACCGCTAAACAAGTCCATTGTTGGAGAATTTTACTGCTTTCAAGCCTGATGCTGAGACATCCAACCATTGATGAAGTCCATTGTTGATGAAGGTGACTGTTGAGATAGTCTACCACTGGAAAGCTCACTGTTGAAATAGTTTGTTGTTATAGAGCTATTGTTGGATGTACAATGTTGGAAGTCTACCACTGATCATGCTCAATGACTAAAGTCTACCATGGAAGGTCTACTGTTAAGCCTAATGAAGAAGTATACCATTTAAGATCTTGTTGTTGAAGTCTACCGTTGAAGAGGGATACCATTATCAATCTACTGATAACATATTCTCTAATTTATAGATTTTATTAATATCATTATAATGGTCATGTTTGGTTAATTTAATGCACCTGAAATTAATTAATGTTATTTGTAGACATATCTGGAAACCATAAGAGGTATGAGGAAGACCACACATGGGTAGATCATTCCCTTTATCGGATCTATTGAATTAAATAGAATAAGTCTGAGCTAAAAGAAGGATATAAATAGATACCTAAAGAAAAGGTGCAAATAATATATATACACACAAAGGGATACACATAATATAGAAGAGATACATATAGTACCTGAGAACATAAGAAGAAGAAGTATAACACTTGAGCACTTACTTTGTAGATCCAAGAGCTTCATGATGATTATTCAAGAGGCTATATTCAAAGTTGTGCTGTTGTGATTCAAGGAACCTTTGAACCAAGAAGCTGATCATTTCTGTACCGGGAAGCTAGAACCTGGAAGTTGTGATACTCTGTTTTAGAGGAAATTTGTAGAGAAGGACTTGAACTTCATTCCCTTCACTCCAAGAAGTCTAGAGCTGATCTACCAACACATAGAGAATTCTTAACTCATCTCTAATGTATTTAGCTCTATTGTGTTTCATATTTTACATTTCTGAGTAGTGTGTTTATTTTACACACATTGTCTCATGTGCTTGAACTGGGGGATACAAAAAATACTCATACCAAACTCTCTTTACATTTGTTTCCCATGCATAACGGTGGAAAAATCCTGGTGTGGCTTGGTTGTTTAGTTTCCCACATATAACTGTGGTAGAGGTTGCGAAACCTGGACAGTTTGTGAAAACTATTGTAAATCCTGATACAGGTTATGTATCAATCTTATTAATATAATTTCTTGGTGGTAGGTGATCACCAAGTGGAGAGGATTAGGTCTTGGCTCAAGACTGAACCTCTTGTTTAAATTGTTGTTCATAGTTTCAAGTACTCTGTTTTACTTTCATCTACTGCTTATATTTGAAAAGACAAAAAAAATATTTTTACTATTCGCTCTGATAGTTAGTTTTGGTTAGTGTGTGTATAAGATTAATTTATTAAACCTGTTTCAAAAGTTGAATTAGTGTCTACATTGATTCAACAAAGGAATACTCAACATTTGAGAAAATTGTTGAGGAATTAATCATTTATATCTCTACTGCCTTAATTAACTGCACTATTTTAATTTGGGGGATTTTAATCATAAAGTTTTTAACAGAAATGTTAATTGGAACTCAATTCACCCCCCTCTTCAGTATCCACTCTGACCAACATATTTTATTATATACTAAGCATCTGTATGAGGTATTATGTCATTATGGAATTAAATTATTTCTCTATGGGTGCCTTGAAATGTTACTAGATGCTAACCTTGTAATTTAGGTTTCATTACCTAATGCCACTACAAAAGAGGCCTAGAGGGTCACACATTAAGTGTATCCAAAATCTTAGTTAAATAATATATTATTATATATTATTTAATAATGTGAATAAATATTATTCCCACATGTGGTTTAATAATTATTCATGTTTGTTTGATTGCATATATTTTTTTACCAGTTATTTGAGAGACTATTATGTGAGAGGAATATTTAAAAAATATTTATTTGTTATTTAGTGAATATAGTATTTATTTGTTTATTGGAGAATAATGCAATGATATTTATTTATTAAATAAATAGTCATTATTCAAGGCCTGATAAATATTATAAAGGAATGGAGGGAGGAGTTTAATGGTTCAGTGAGAAATAATATATATTGAATACTATTTGAATAAATAATATTAATTTTAATTTATGAGTTTAGTGCATGTAAAGAAATAATAATATTATTATAATTATAGACATGGGGTTCTTTAGGGATTATGAAAATATTAAGGGTGCATGTGCCATTATTATTTTCTAACCATAGGGGTATATAAACCCAATTTTATTATTTTCTTAATAGAGACAATTAAATTGTGTTGTTCACAATACGATCCAGAGAGAATCCTCTCAAATACCTAGAGAAATCCCTCTCCAATAACTCTCTCAAGAAAGGAGAGTGGTCCTCATCCACCACCACTCTCAAGTCAAGAGAGTTCTAATATAAACCTTTCTTGAAGCGGTTATCAGGACGATCAAAGGTGAACAATGCAAGCGTTAGGATCTATCATGCTAGCACCTGAAGATTCTTATAGCAATGTTAAAAGGTTTGTGTAACATGTGTGGATAATCATTGGAGAGAATATATTCTTGATTCCTACAATGCAATGGTGGTATAATATAGAAACGTTTTCTAATCCATCACCGAAGAAATAATTTCTCACAATGTAATTCATTAATTACTAAAATTAATTATAAATAATATGTGATGATCTTAGGATTTGGTTCTACAATTTATCCATAGTCTATATTCTTTGATTCAATTCTATTGATCATGGCATTTATCATCATGTAAATCTTGGATTAATCATTGATCATTACAAAAATAAGAGTTCGTAATGACCCATCTAACACTTCCACTGCGCTCGAAACCTAGAAGTGGTATCAAAGGGGGTCACATAAGTATTTATAATTACATAATGATCATTGATTGATTTACACATTTTTCATTAGTTTTCAATTCCATTTTAATTATTCTTTAATATGAATTTCAATATCTTCTTTCTTCTTTTTCATTTCTCACAAATATAATCAAATCAATTAATTTTGTGAATGAAATAAATTTGAAGATCTCATACGGACCTACCTAGGAGTCTGGTCGAATAACATAAGAGTACACATCATGTAACCTAGAGGTACACTCCATGTACTAGTGTTTAATGCACTATGAATTAATTCAGAATTAATTTAAGGAATGTTTATTTATTATATGTGGTGAATTTATTATACACCCATGTTGCCCCGGCCAAACTAGTGTGTGGTAATCCAGAGTACATGTCATGTAACTTATGTACACAACATATAGTCATTTAGTCAGAGGCATTCCATGTATCCTTTTACATGACCTATATGAATGGAGACCATGTAAATCGAAGTCCACATGTCGTGTATCCCATGTACAATCCATGTACTCTAATATTTTCCATGGAACAGTAACACGCCGAGTCCCTAGTCATTTTTCATGAATAGATGGTGAGAAGAATACACATCATGTAGCTTTGATGTACTCGCCATATACTTTTATCAAATTATGAATAATTAAAAATTAGTTTATTATGTTGTGCAACCCTTATAAATGTGTGTTCTGTGTTGTCATTAAGTTGATAGTACACACCATGTTATGATTTTTGTATATATAAATATCTAATTAAGTTTTGTGTAATGTTCGGATATACATATCATGTATAAGTCATATTACAATTATTACTCTACGTACATTGAAGAATTACACACTACGTAAATATCATGTGTTCTATGTGGTCTTTAAGTTGATAGTACATGTCATGAGAATAGGTGATAAGTCATTTCTACCACATGTCGCAAGAGTAAATAGTATACTAGTATAATACATGTTGGGTAGTTTGGACGGGTACTCATTGTGTTGCCTCCAAGGTACATTTTTTGTACATAGTTAATTTTAAATTAATTTTCTTAATTTGATTAAAATTATTTTGGATGAGAATATCAAGAAAAATAAAATGAGAATTAAGATAAAATAATTGATCAATTAAAGAAGATAATTAATTTATTTGAGCATGATTTATCGTAAATAATAATGATTGGAATTGAATTCTAATTTTATTAAATGCATAATTCATTTGTTGCATATGGATTAACATGAGACTAGACCATACCATTATATGTGATTGGTTTCATTTAATTTATTATTAAATTAAATTTTTGGTTTGTGTGTCATCTCTCCTCTCATTATGTAAGGGCCTTCGTTGTAACACCCTAAGATTTTATGAAAAATATTCTTTTTAATTTCATTAATGTATAGTGTTGTATGCTACACCAAAAGGAACTTTCACAACACGCATCCCTGACTTGGCTTGCATTATACACAATAAATACCTTCCTCGATAGTGTGTGTAGTACGCAATAACGAGTTTCACTAAATGAGATATTATTATAATATTATTATGAACCAGCCGTTATGAATAGTAATACCCAATTTTTGAAATTTTATAAATTTTAACTTTCAAAATGGGCTTCATTTTTGGATTCGGAATATCAAAATTAGCTTAGGGTGAAATTTTGGTACTCTTCGGATAACTTTCATATTCTGATGAATAGTGAAAATTACTAAATTTTAATTAAAAACAACTTTTTTAATCGAAATAATTAATAGTGATAAATTATTAATTCGAGTGGTTTTAAAGTATATTTAGAATATATTTTTACAATTTAATACAATGTTGGTCATTGTATGTAATTTCACATTTAAACGAGACATAAACAAGTGTCAATCTTTTGATAGTTATTATCTCTTAAAAACACGCTATTTGTTTTGACGACGAGAATTAATTTTTAAAATAGTTAATGTAACTGATATGTTTTTAATTTGGTAAAATAGAAATCATTTTTTAATTCATAAAATCAAATATATCTTAGGCCTAATTTTTTGTATTTTTCTGGAAACTTTCATTTTTTGATAAATAGTGAAACCACTAAGTGGTAGTTAAAAAACTGAATTTTTCATAAAACTTAATTTTACCACTTCTGTGAGTGGAATTTTGAAAATCCACTAGACACGGTTAATATCAAGGACTAAAATTGGTTCAATGAGATGAAAATAATTACTGGGGAATAGTAACTTTTTTCTTTTTTTACCACGATTAAAAGTAAATAGGGTAATTAAGGGTAAAAGTGTTATTATTATTACCTTAACACATGTCCTAATTCTATTGGATAAGTTTAATTAGACCAAAAACATCCTTAGGAATAAAATATGACCATGTAGGCCCACTTGGATTAGATTAGGACATTTATTATTAATTAATTTAAAGAAGGGTTAAAATAGTTAAAATCAAAGTTTAATAAATAAATAATTTTTAATATGGTGTTATACATAAGATAAATTCGACTATAAATATTCACTAGAAAGATAAAACTATTTCCTACATAATGGTATTTTATTTGTAATTTTTAGACTTAAAATAATTTAATTTATTTATGACACAATGATGATGCATTAATTATCTTATTAATGAAATATTGACATAATTGATGTTATAAATACCCAAATAAATATAATTTGAGACTTTTTATGAATTAAAATAATTTCCTATGTTAATATGACATGTTATTATTAATTTAATTAACTCGTTTAGAACTAATAATTCTTTTATGACTTTCACAAAAATCAATTACCAAATAGTGTCAAAATTGACATAAAATAGTTTTTAAAACAAATATTATATTATTAATTGTTATTTTATTCCTAAAAATCTAAGGTTCCACCAAGATACTTATATCATGATAGGTGTATCATTAATTGACCACTTGGGGGTCTCTTTGATGTATATGGTAAGTTTATTAACTATATAATATAAAAATATAAAGTGACATGGTAAATGTCAATCTAATTAACTAGGAGTTAAAAATAAAAGATAAGGTTAATATAATGACCTAAACTAGTCTAAATTATATTGGATTAGATTATTGCGACCCATACCTACCTTAGCTTCAAAATATATCAATTTGGAGCTATTAAAAACCGAATATGACTTTATAATAAAATAATATTTTTTGTTATTCCAAAGGTGCCCCTCTCCTCCATTATAAAAGGGCACATCCTCCCTCTCTTCCTCACACCAATTCGAGAATTCAAGCTCAGACAACCCCTACCAAATTATCTTCTCCACTTACCTAGAAACATCCTATAAGTCCTGGTCTTCTTTAAAGACCAATTTTAGTGCCCTGAGAGGAGGTCTCAAAGAGGCGCTTCAAAGAAGAGGTAATGTCTGTTACCGATTCTTTCAACTTTATTTCTTCTTCCACTTCTTCTTCATAGGTTGTTTCATTATGAAGTAATAACATCAGTATCAATAATATACTGATATGTTATTATAAGTATGAAACAACCCTATTTCACCATCTATCCATCCTACGGAAAACAAAATCACCGCGTGTGCGTACGTACAGAATACCATCTCCACGCCGTGGTGTAATCTATTTTCCACCACCACCTTTCTTGGATGGGTATAATGATGTAAATAATAACCATATATAATTATTTTAAAGTGATATTGATTCTGTATTAGTATACATACACTCCAATAAAATTCAACGATCATGGGAACGATATCATCGCTCGTGCGTACGTACAGAATACCGTCTCCACGACGCGATGAGATTCATTCTCAATGATTAACCATTCATAAATGATTATAAAGTATATATAATAAGTAATCATGAAATATATGACATAATAATGATACTAGAATTATGTATATATATATATGTATGTCATCCAATTAATTCCATTCAATTCAATGAGGAAACGAAAACAACGTTCATGCGTACGTACGACCTATCGTCTCCATAAACAGTGTATTTCTTTCCATTTATCGATCTATTATATATATGTATATTCTGAATATATATTATATATAAATCATGTTTTATATTCTGGAATTATGTAATCATGATCTAATTAATCATATTAATAGTTACAAGTCAAAACACAGACGACAAATGAAACGATTTTACCCAAAATGCTCTTTAACATGGAATTTAAAAAAGAACGGGTAAAATAAAGTCATAAGTGAACCATATAAGATATAATAACAATGAATATGATTCTTTAATAAGTCAATGAAATTATTTAAATCATTATACAGGAGTTTCGGATACATACAAAGCATATCGGACCTAAGGTAAGGGATAATTTTTGCAAATCTCATTTTTATCCGAGATTGCTTATTCGTAAGTATTTACTGGGGTTATTGCTATCATCCATGTACATGTTTTATAAAAGTGTATTCATGTATGTTTAAAGTCCTTTTTACCCATTTTGACTTTTACCCCATGGTATGGAAGGAATATTTCTTTTATTTACCCTACAAGGTACTTTTTGACTTTTCCGACAAAAGTACGAGAAGAATGTTTTTTTAACGTATACGGAATAAAAGTATTTTTACGGTTTTATAAAGCCTTATTTTCATGAACATTACTCCAAAAGATTTCATAACTATTTTCAACAAAATCCTTTTCTTTTAAAATTTCATGACATTTTTTGAAAAGAAAATTATTTTGAAGAAAAAAGGATATTTTCCTCAAGAATTCATTTCAAGTGTTTTATCAAAACCATTTTCCATCTAAGATGACATTATTTCATATGTGTATGTTTCAAGTATTAAGTCTCCATGATTTACATGGATTCACTTTTTCTTATTATGGAATGATATCCATTTCTTTTATATGGATTATGTGATGATTGGATGATGTTTATGAAACCCATTTTATTCGTTGGGTTATTATGAATGATGTATGTTTATTTTGTAGCACAAGTAAGAATGATTTCATTTTGAGATGGGTGGGACCTATATCTACCTACAATGCATTCGGTAAAGATTTATATCTCATGAGATAGACATGGCTGGAATGGTAAGTTAATCGGGTTCAGTGTTACAGGACTGAAACGAGGAGTGAACTCGATTCAGAAAGGGAATGTTTCCACTAAGATGGTCTTGACAGCAATGCCTTGGCTACTATGGAAATCATGACATGTGCTGAATTGTTTCCACAATTCCATGTTTTATTCCCATTATATTTTATCATGATTTACGTTCCATTACGATATGTACCTTACGTACTTCCACGATTTATGCTCAAGGTTTTAATGTTTAGATTTCATGTTCATGTTTTTGCTTTCAAATGTTTATGGATGGTTTAATGTTATCTATGTTTTCCCTTACTGAGCATTTGAGCTCACCCTTTTTATGTTTTATTTTTCCCAGGAAATAAAGAAAGGTTTTAGGTAAGGAAACAAAAAGAAGAAGATCGTTATGGGAGATGTTGAAGATCTTTCAACATGATTAGATGTTTATATTCTGAGTTTCCAAAGACACTAAACTATTACGATCCTTGTGTGTCGGTTTTTGTTATGTATTAAGTATTCCACAAAATTAATTTATCATCCATGTACGTCAAGATTTGGGTCTCTACATTAGTCCTCATGGTTTCTTTTATGTAAACCACTAACCAATATTTTTTCTCCCCTCGCCTGCATGTGGGTAAAAGCATATGTAATAGATAGAGCTCCAAATCTATTGGAGGTAGTTCATGTTTGGAGATAAGGTGAATCCAATACATGATATAAACATAGGTGGATATGTGGAAAGATGAAACAGTAACCATTAATTGTTCAAGTTGTTTTTCTACTAGGTTGACAGTTAGTTTATCATCCGCTAGATAAACTCGCCATTAGTAAAGTCTCATAATCATACCACTTTATTATTTTATTTCTTTCAAGTTTCATTGTTATTTCATTATGGATATCTTGTAATGATCACATGAATGAATTAATTAACAAGAATAAAAGATTGAACCAAAACAAATTCGCTTATGTGTAAATATTATCTAAGACATGGTTAATCACATAAGTAAATCCACTTAATATTAAAAAGCATGTAATACAGATAATAATTAGAAATTTAAACATAAAATATAAAATCCCTAAATTATATATATTAAGTTGTTATAGTCTTCCACTACTTCAGTTAAAATCAAATCGTAGTTCAAAGTACTTGACTAGAAAAATTTGGGGTGGTTTCAATTGTCAGGGAATTGTGACTTGAAGTTTTGGGTTGACATAACTTAGTTCACATCAAGGGTTGACTTCCAAATCAGGACGTGGTGTAACTAAGAGAAAAATGTTAAGGAAATCCAATTTAATAATTTCAGGATTAGGGATTCCACTCAACATATCAAGGAACTATGATTTAATGTTGTTGGTATTTACAATGCCTACCTAAAACCCTTCTAATTGCTTGACCGGCCAAAGTTGGGGTGATGAGAAGGTTAATATGAATCCTTTCCACTCGAATATTCTAGAAATAGGATATTCCAAATCTATTGGTGAGGGATAGTGGGGTTTGATAAAATAGTGGGTGATTAAAAAATATAATATTTATTTATTTTTATAAATTTTATCAGATAAAGTACTAAAACTCTGCTCATCTTAGTTTTAGAAACGTTAATAAAATGACATCAAACATATCATTATGATCCATAATTGAGAAGGAGAGAATTCTCACCAAAAAAAATTTCCATGAAAGGAAAAGGTGATTATGCATTATCCTGTACAATGAAATGAAATTGTTTGTTCTCAAAGAATCTATTCTTGACACACTTGGTAATGAGGCTAGTGAGGAAGAGTTGTCTCCCTATGAGAAACATTTGAATGATTCTATAGATATTCAGTGTTTCATGTTATCATCCTTGACCCATGATATTTTGAAGAAACATGAGGACATAGATGAGCATAGCGTGATGTATCACCTTCAATATCTCTATCAAGAGAAGGTGTGACAAGAGAGATATGAGATCTCCATTTCTCTATTTACAACTAATCTTGGAGATTTATTGCTAGCTGGGCCTTATCTAGTCAATCTTAGGGGCTACATTAAATGCTTAGAAATCATAGGGATTAAATACCTAGATGATTTACACACAGATCTCATACTTTTCCCGCTACCTAAATACTTCTCTAGTTTTATTGTTAATGATTATATGAGAAAGAATTTGAAGAGCATTTCAGAACTTATTACTCTGATTCACCAAGTTGATAAGGACATGGTGTGTTATAAACTCACATTACTTATGGTTAATAATAAAATTAAGAATAAATATATGTGTCCCATAACTCATAACAAGTCTAAACATCCCAAGCACCACCCTTCCAAGAAGAGAAATATCCAGAGGTGGGGCAAGGAAAAGGAGGCAGTGTGTTTTTTATGTGGAGAGAAGAGGCTCTAGAAGAGGAACTGCACCCATAAGTAAGGGGAAGCTAAAGGTGTGTTTGTTATTAAGTGTACTCTTTAAATATCAATATATTGGGTATTGGATACAGCTTGTGTTTCTCACATCTATATAAAAATATAGAAACCAAGTAGATTCTAAAATATTTCTAGAGGATAGGTGGATTTGTGAGCTACCAATGGTGCGAGGATGGATGCTATAGCCATTGGTGAGTACCACCTTTCATTTCCAACATGATTGATATTTGTTTTAAAGGATTATTATTATGTACCAATGGTTACCAAGAAAATAATTTTTGTATCATGCCTAGATACTGATGGTTTTATTTTTGAGTTTGGAAATAAAAGTTTTTTATTTTATAAAGAAAACATATGTAATAGTATAGAACATTCAAATAACAGTCATTATGTATTAAATTATGAAATATAAGTATTGAAATAGATAATGAATCATGTTCACATGACTCATATAATACCCAACTATGGCATCACCATCTTGGTCACGTAAAGGAGAATCATTTGATAAATCTCTATCAAGATGGTTATTTAGACTCTTTTAAGCTAAAAACACTTATAAGATTTCATGCTTGTTTACAAGGAAAAATGACCAAACCATAATTTAGTGGATAGGGTGAATGGTCCATAGAGAATTTAGGATTAGTACACACTGATATGTGTATACCATTTACAATAGAAGCTAGAGGTGGGTATTCTTACTTCATAATTTTTATTGATGACTTGAGAGTAGATATGGATATGTCTACTGGATGATTTATAAGTCCGAGTCATTTGATAAATTCAAAGAATTCATGAAATAAGTAGAGAATAAAGTTGGAAAGAAGATAATGAAGATTCGATCACATTGAGGTGGTAAATATGTTAACAAAGAGTTTATCAAATTTTTATGGGAGTTTGGGATTTTATCTCAACTCACTCCACCATACACACCATAGTGGAATGGTGTTAGTGAAAGGATGAACTGTACCTTTTTAGACATGGTATGGTCGATGATGAGTCATGAATATCTTCTATTATCCTTTTGGGGATATTCATTACAAATTGGGGCATAAAAACTAAACTAGGTTCCAACTAAAATGGAAAATAGAATTCCCTTTGAGTTATGGAGTGGAAAGAAGCTCATTTTTGTCATATACCCATATATTGGGTTGTGAGGTGTTTGTTAAGACCTTTTCAGGAAACAAAATATCAACTTGGGGTAAAAAGTTTACCTTGATAGGGTATCCTAATGAAACAAAGGGATAGTACCTATACAAACCCTCTGATAAGAAAGTGATTGTCACTATACACATCACCTTTCTTGAAAGGGAGTAAATCCTCAAAAAGGATAGTGAGAGTAAGATTGACTTTGATGAATTTGATGCTCAAGATACACAATATTTGGTATAGAAACATATTCCAAAGGTACCCATAGAAGAATTAGTTCCTAAAACACAAGTACTTCATAAAATCACAAGAGCAGTAATAGAACCAGAGAGATATGGTTTTCTAGTCACTGAAGATGGTGACTCATTATTTGTTGACAATGATGAACCTATCTTCTATAAAGAGAATATAGAGAGATTAGACGTTGTAATATGGAATGAATCCATGAATTATGAAGTGGTTTCTATGTATCAGAACCAATTTTGGGTTCTATTTGATGCACTAGTTGATGTAAATCCCCTAGAGTTAAAATGGGTATTCAAGAGAAAACTGGACATGGAACGTAAGGTAAATGCCTATAAATCAAGTCTAGTGCCTAAAGGGTTTAGACATCATCAAGTAATTGACTATGATGAAAACTTTTCACCAATTTCCATGTTTAAATCCATCAGAATACTACTTGATATAATAGCTTACCATGACTAGGATATGGACATAAAAACTGATTTCCTTAATGGGAAACTTTAGGAGGATGTCTATATGATACAACCAGAAGGGTTTCTGAATCTAGGTAATGTCAAAATGATTTGAAAGATATATACATCCATTTATGATTTAAATAAGTTATCCATGTCATGGAACATTTAATTTGATGAAGCTATAAAAGAATTTGATTTCATTAAGAATGAATGTGGGCCATGTGTTTACAAGAGTTTTAGTGGAAATGTGGTTGTTATCCTAGTAGTATATGTTGGTGACATATTACTTATTGGAAATGACATATCAGTCTTATAGTCTATTAAGGACTAGTTAAAAAAGTGTTTTTCTATGAAGTATATAGGTGAAGTTGCCTATATTCTTGGGATCAAGATAATTTGTGATAGATCTAAGAGGCTTCTTGGACTAATTCAAGTGGCATACATTGAGCAGATACTAAAAATATTTAGTATAAAATAATCCAAGAGGGGAATGGTTCCAGTGTCACATGGTATATATCTTTCTAATAAAACGTGTCCTCAAACACAATAGGAGAAAGAGAGAATGGGTAAGATCCTTTATGCATCAGTAATAGGATCAATCATGTATTCCATGTAATATACTAGAATTTATGTTTCCTATGAATTGATTATGATATGAAGATATGAAGATGATCTAAGAGAACAACATTTCTCTACTGTTAAGTTTATCCTTAAGTACCTGAGAAGAACTAAGGATATGTTCCTGGTGTAAGGAGGAGATGAGGATCTAGTCATCATGGGTTCAAATAATTTTATTTTTCAAATAGATTAGAATGTTATAAAGTCATAATCAGGATATGTTTTATGATACACTGAAGGAGATGTGAATGGGAAGAGTTTAAAGCATCTCGTTTTCATTGATTCTATAGTGGAGTCCTAGTATATAGTGGCTTCTAATATAGCCATGGAATCCTTTTGGATACAAAACTTTGTCCAAGTGATTGATTTGGTACATTGTAGTAAAGATCTTATCACATTGTATTGTTATAATACTACAGCAGTGGATCTTGCAAAAGAGACAAGGTCACACTAATAGACAAATAACATGCTCCAAAATTATCACCTCTTGGGGGATTTTTCTCAAAGGGATGAAGTTTCAATAAGCAGAGTTCCCACAGAAGAAAACATGGTTGGCCCCTTGAATAAAGCTCTATCTCAGCATGTCCCAATCGGTCCTAGAGGGGCCCATGCTATAACTCCCCAAGCCCGCCTCCAATAGGCCAGGGGATGGTGACTAGCACCGAGTAGGCATGTCACTAACATGGGAGGCATTTCCTATAAACCTGTACACATGCACACACATCTCCAAGCCCACAAATCTGAAAAGTATAAACTAGTGAAATGGAAATTCATGCCTACTCTATAGTCCAAACCAATAGAGCATGACATGAAAGTAAAGTATAGTAAAGTAAAACCCTGTTCCAAAAGTACAAGCACACCAAAAGAAATTCTTCAACAAAGTCCAACCTGTAAAGAAAGGTACTGGGACTACAATCCGTAGTAGTAGGAACACACCTCGACCTCTCTGATCTCACTGAGCACCGTCTGGTCCTGGTCCACCTAGAATAATGTCAAAGGCTCGCTCGTCTACACAAGAAATGAAACATGTGGGAAAAGCCCGTGCATGGGTGAGTATAACAATACCTAGTAGGACACCCCGAAAACCACTAAGGAGTATAACAAAGGAAATACCACAAAGGAATGATACAGTCACCTCTACACAGTATATTTCTACATAACATATAACAATAATATCTATATATACTCATACATGATCGAATATCACGAAACCACCACTAGGATCTAGCTCTAAGATTCCACTAAGCACGTAACTGGGAGAAAACACTCCCAGGTTTGAAGATAAAGATACTCGATGTGTCAGATGAGGATCACAACCAACAGCTATGGGGTGATTACAATAACTTAGTCTGAAGTAATCCACTAAGAAGAGGATCGACACCTGGGTAAGGTAGGTCACGTCGATACCAAGAACTCTACAAAGGGTAACAGGAAGGAATAGAGGATCCGAATCTAAGTCTCACAGAGTGGATTCCAACAACTATATTCAAGAAGTCCTGATGAAGGGATCATACTTCTGTATGTAGGAAATGATACCATAAACCTTAAGGGGAAAGGCCAAGGGTACAAACCCTAAGAAAGATAGTCCAAGTCATGGAAGACAAATGGCTCAAGCCATGTAAAAATAGGTTACACAGTGTGTAGTAGGGTCACACACCGTGTCCCTTGACCCCGGGTACTGCCCATGTGAAACTGCCTGTGTCTTAAGGCTTGTCATATAAGACGTAACTACACAGCGTGTAGAAGGATTACACATCGTGTCCATGTTTCTGGGTTTCGCTCCATGTATGCTGGCCATGTGCCCATACATGGCCTCAACCAGTGTATATCAACCCGTGTAACCCGTACATGGGTTATCCCACGTACTGGCCTCGCCTGGCCGTGTAGTGTAGCACACGGCCGTGTAGGCCATCCCATGTCCGTGTACTTTCCAGAGTACACGCCAAGTGATCCGCCGACAAACACACACCATGTAGCCCATACTACACGTCCTGTAGTCGTGAATTATCAAGAACGCTGTTATTCATCTGCTCGCCTTGACCGATCTTCTGGTTTTTGTTTCCATGATCTGTTCACCGCGAAACTCACGATCAGGGGTCGTCCCAAAACCCTAGCACCGAATCATAGCATTTCGGGCCTTCAATCGTCTCGACGAACAATGTATGATATTCCGATGAAATTACTCTCGAAGAGAGATTTCTCCCAAATCACTTAGATCCGTCTATCATCGCTATCATCATAGCTTCATTTCTTCATCCCAGTGTAGGATCTATAATCTCGAATTGTTACACCACAGATCGAAGGCAAAATCGATCGTTCTTCTTATCCCGCGAAGAATGAAGAATGCGTAAGAAAAATAATGGGGAAAAGGATTCACAAAGAAACAAACCTAGGAAAGAACCTCATCTATTGTTCATTACAGCCTCGATCCATTCCCGTAATAACGATCCTCAAAATAATTTTCAGATCTAAATTACAAGGATTAAGAGCTTCCCAAAAATCCCCGCAAAAATCCCACCCCACAAATAAGATTGATACGCGGGATAATATGTTCGTGGATTTGTCCACATTCATCATAGGAGTCAAGAACGGGGAAAGGAAACCAAAATAAAAACGTCCTACCTGGATTCGAGTCATTCGCAAATGATGATCCAGTCATCACGTCGTCATTGCCGGTGAAACTCGTCAAAAACATTGTCACCTCGTTGGGGGTTTCCACCAGAGCTTTCCAGAGCCTCCCGGGGAAATTCAGGGTTATGAGATCTATAACCCTAATCCCCTCCGAAATATTTACTTAAAATAATAAAAATATTTCACTACAGAAAGATTTTATAAAATATTTTTATAAAATATTTTATTACGGTTATGTTCAAAAACTATATTTCATCCCCAACCTGGGGAAACTGGTGTTAGGCCCCTCCTAAGGTAAAATCGTTGCTCAGAACCCAACGGTGCCCTCATAATTTTAATCAGAGCACTCATTCATAAGTTATTCACTTTTTCAAGAAAACCATACTAGTGCATTATTTAATTATTTAATTAAATTCAAAAATTTGTTCCGGGCTCACCCGGCCTCAGAACTGCATGTCGTCTCAAAGACTGGTCTCAAAATAATTTCCATATAATACTGAAATAATATACGGAAAAATCTGAGACATTACATCCTCCCCACCTTAGGTATTTACATCCCTAAAAAGCCAAAATAAAGTCTACTCAAAAAGATGTGGGTATTGTGCACAGATCTGAGCCTCCCGCTTCCACGTGATCTCCTGGAGATTCATGTGCTGCCACCGGACACACACCAAGGTAATAGCTCGCCCATGAAGGATCTTATCTTACCGATCCTCAGTCTCCACTGGGTACTCAACAAAGTTCACTCCATAATCGATGTCCAGCTCGCCCCAGTCGATAACGTGTGATGGATCATGCACGTACCTCCGTAGCTGCGACAAATGGAAGATGTTGTGTACCCGGTCCATCTGAGGAGGTAGAGCCAAGCGGTATTCCACCTCACCAACTCTACTCAGAATCTAAAAAGGGCCGACGAACCTCAGAGATAGCTTGTCGCCTCGTCCAAATCTCTGCAATCCCCGTCGAGGTGAGACTTGAAGGAACACATGGTCTCCCTCCTCGAACTCCAAGGGCCTCCATCTTCTATCAGCATAAGACTTCTTCTGACTCTGTGCAGTCTCCATCCACTCCTGGTTGACCTTCACCTTCTCCGTAGTAGATCGCACCATCTCTGTGCCCATGAGTGCGGACTCTCCTGGGTCAGTCCAGCAAAGTGGTGACTTTCTAGGTCACCCGTAAAAATCCTTGAATGGTGTCATACCAATAGAGGAATGGTAAGTGTTGTTATAAGAAAATTCCACCAGTGGTAGGTGATCCTCCCAGATACGACCGAAGTCAAGTATACAATCTCATAGCATATCCTCCAGAACCTGGATGGTACACTCTGTCTGGACATCAGTCTGAGGATGAAATGTTGTGCTCAAGCATAACTAAGTCCCAAAATCCTCATGAAATACCTTCCACAAATAGGATGTGAAACAAGAATCATTATCTGAAATGATCATCGATGGAACTCCATGAAGCCGAAATATCTCCTACATGTACAGGCGTCCCAAGATATCTACTGAACTCTACTCCCGTATGGCTAGGAAGTAGACCAATTTGGTGAGTCGTTCAACGATCACCTAGATGGAATCGTGTCACCTGGACATACGTGGTAAACCTGTCACGAAGTCCATGGATATTCCATCCCACTTCCACTCTGGCACCTCAAGGGGTGATTCAAACCTATTGGAACCTGGTGCTCAACCTTTACTTGCTGACAAGTAAGGCACCGAGAAACAAACTCTGCCACACTCTTCTTCATTCCTGGCCACCAGAACTGATATCAGAGGTCCTGGTACATCGTTTCCACACCTGGATGAACCGCCAAAGGGGATGTATGGAACTCCCTTAGAACCTCCTCCCACAACATCACCGTCACTATAGTGTACCCTTTAAAAAGAATATTATGCTCAAAACCTTTTAATATCCATCAACAGTATCACCTGTAGATATATGAGCACGTAGAGTCTCACAGCTAGCATCTCCAAGTTGTGCCTCCCTGACTCGCTATAAGAGTGGAGGGGTAATGACCATCGATTGAAGGTAAGTTCCATCATCTCTATCCATAAAGGATAACTGTAAAGAGGCCAACTGCCTCATCACCACATCCAGAAACTGTGAACTAGATCTCTTGCTGAGAGCATCAGCCACAACGTTCGCCTTCCCAGGAGTATAAACAATCTCAAATTCGTAATCTTGGAGGAACTCAAGCCACCACCTCTGTCTCAAATTCAGATCCCTCTGTGAAAAGATATATTTGAGACTCTTTTGATCAGAGTAGATGATAAACCACTAACCCATCAGGTAGTTCCACCACATCTTCAATGAAAAGACTACGGTTGCCAACTCAAGATCATGGGTCACATGGTTCTGCTCGTTCATCCTCAACTAACGTGAGCCATAGGTAATCATCGCTTGCCTCTGCATCATGACACAACCAAGACTAGTCTCTGATGTGTCATAGAACACTACATACATGACACACTCTTCTGGTAGTCTCATGATTGGGGCGCTCGTCAGACTCTGTCTCAACTGCTGAAAAGCCTGTTGGCATCTCTCGGTCCACATGAAAAGCTTCCCCTTTCGGGTCAAAGCTGTCATGGGTGTTGAAATCCTAGGGAAATCATGAAAGAATATCTGATAGTATCCTTACAACCCAAGGAAACTCCGCACCTCTATAACGCTCCTGGGTGGCACCCAAGTTAACACTACCTCCACCTTGGCTGGGTCCACTGCCACACCATCTACTGAGATAACATGTCCTAAGAATTGGACCTCCTATATCCAGAACTGACACTTCGAGAGTTTTCCGTACAACTGGTGCTCTTGGAGTGTATCCAGAACCATCCTTAGGTGTCTCTCATGCTCCTCCTCCGACGCCGAGTACACAAGGATGTCATCGATGAAGACAACCACGAACTGATCTAAATAGGGCTGAAATATCCAGTTCATGAGTCCCATAAACACCGCCGGGGAGTTTGTCATGCCGAATGGATTCACCAAGTAATCATAGTGACCGTAGCGGCATCTGAAAGTCGTCTTCGGTATATCATCGTCTTGTACTCGCAACGAGTGATATCCTGGTCGTAGATCAACCTTCGAGAACCATCAATATCCTCTCAACCGGTCGAAGAGGTCATCGATTCTCGGTAGTGGATACATGTTCTTCACGGTCACCTGATTCGAGCATCGTTAATCCACACATAGCCTCAAGCTTCCATCTTCCTTCTTGGAGAACAACACTAGGTCCGCCCAGGGTGAGACACTGGGTCTCACGAAGCCCTTCCTCTACAAGTCTTCTAGCAGCTCCCTCAGCTCACAAAGCTTTGTAGGAGCCATACGATATAGTGATGTTGATATCGGTGTTGTCCCAGGTTGCAACTCAATGCAGAAATCTATCTCTCTACGAGGATGTATTCCAGGAACGTCTTCTGCAAAAACATCTTCATACTCAGCCACTACTACTGGAAACTAGAAACTCATAACATCTGATGCACCAAGGGCTAGGCTAGCCAACTGATGTGTAATCGGTTGTACCTTCTTGTGCACAAGTCCATACTGTGCTTCCTGGGTCTCCTTTTCTCCGATGAAGGAGAACCTCATTCCATCATTGCAGACACACCACACCCTTCACCTAAAACAGTCAATCTGGGCATGAACTGTGGATAGCCAATCCATCCCAAGAATGACATCGTAATGCCTCGACGCTACCACCAAGAGGTTCCAACCGAAACTCTTGCCTCCAAGGGTCAGGTCACACTGTCTGCAAAGGTGTGTGATCTATGAATCCTCTCCAGTTAGTGTTTCTAAGAGTAAGGGTCAAGTCAATGGATCAACTCGAATCTCAAGGTCTTGAACAAGATAAGAAGAAAGAAAAGAATGACTAGCACATGTGTCTATCAGTACAACAGCCAAAGTAGAAAAGGTATATATTGCACCTCTAATCATTTTGAAAGTACCTGGGTCATAAGACTCTACTGCCTACAATTGTCACTGCCTCTATCCACCAGCTTCTTGAGCCTGGGGTGGACCTCCTGGGGGTGATGGTGGTAAAGGATCAAAGAGCCGACCACCTCCCTCTACTCTCCCAACTCCTCTTCCACGTCCTCCACCTCATGGATCTGTCTGCACCATGTGTTGCATCTCCCTCGGTGTTCCGTCCACTGCCTCCCTATCAGTAGTACGACGGGTCCTACAATATCGAGCGAGATGTCCCCAGCCATCACATGAGTAGCATCACCTCTCCCGAGGCTGGTTGGATGTGCCCTGCGAACCTTGTAGGGCAGATCTCATGTCCTGGGATCTCCTATGAAAATGTCTCCCATGCCTGCGTACCTGACGTCGGCTCCCTGCTGCCGAGGTCTCTGCTCTAGATTTCTCACTACCGACAACTTCTAGCTATCTCTACTCTACTAAGATGCTCTTGAACTCCAAATCCCGCTCGATCACCCCATCATAAGTAGTAATGCTCATTTGGATGATGCTAGCTCGAATATCTATGCGTAAGCCCCACTCAAAAGTCTGAGATCTGAAGTACTAATCCCTGACCATATCCATCGAGTGCCGTGAGAGGTTGGTAAACCCTGATGAATAGTTAGCCATCGTCATGGTCCCCTTTTAATGCTGAAGAAGATCCTGTATACATACTGCTCTTAGGGTAACTGGTGAAAACTTCTCTATGAAGAGATGCTAACACTCTGACCATGCCAGAGTCGCCTCGTCATGAGTCTGGATAACCAAACTCCATCATCTCCCTACCGAGCCCTGCAGAAGGCTCGCTGCTAGGATCACCATCTGGTCTGCGGGTGTCCTGACCAAACGGAAGACTCTGGACACTGCCTCAAGTCAGTCCTCTACTGCCTGAGGTTCAGGCTCGTCTCAAAACCTGAGGGGTCTCTGTCTCTGAAACTCATGGATTTTGCTCAGTCTGTGCTCCTCTACTGGTACAGTAGGCACTAAACACCTCTCCACAGGTGGTGGAATAACTGTCACACCACCTAGAGGTAAAACCGGGGGATCTGGACCATGTATCAAAGCCTCGTCACTAAAAGGGGCATCCTCGTGATCGAGCCACTAGATCTCAATGGGTATGCATCGCGGAGGCATCCTGTAAGGAAAAAATATGTATCACAGTTAGTGAGTATATCTAGAGAGCAGATTCAAGAAGTACATGGAAACCACAACCCATTCTTATATGATACATGTACCATTATTTTCCCCCGCAACTAATGTTCTCATGTTACAAGTTGAAAAGCAAGTTATCAGAGTCCTGGTGTATGGATACGTCGGCCGCTTATATGAACACTGGGGTCCCTGGCCAGAAATTTGAACTCGAAACACTTAACACTGTTTCCCCAAACCAACTCACAGACTCTCGTTCTTAAGGTAGAACCGACCACTTTGCCATGACCCATCCCAGAGGGGCTCGTGCCGTAACTCCCCAAGCCCGCCTCTAATAGGACAGGGGTTGGTGACTAGCACCGAGTAGGCATGTCACTAACATGGGAGGCATTTCCTATAAACCTGTACACAAACACACACATCTCCAAGCCCACAAAGCTGAAAAGTAAAAACTAAGGAAAAGGAAATACATGCATACACTATAATCCCAACCAACAGAGTACGACAGGAAAGTAAATTATAGTAAAGTAAAACCCTGGGAAAAAAGTAAAAGCCCACCAAAAGGAATTTTGCGAAAAAGTACAACCTATAATGAAAGGTACTGGGACTGCAATATTTAGCCGTAGGAACACACCTCGGCCTGTCTGATCTCACCGAGCACCGTTCGGTCCTGGTCCACCTAGAATCCTATCAAAGGATCGCTCGTCAGCACAAGACATGACATGTGTTGGTAAAGCTCGTGCAGGGGTGAGTATAACAATACCCAGTAGGACACCCTGAATACCACAACAGAATATAACAAAGAAAATACCACAAAGGAATGAAACATTCAGCTCTACATAGTATATGTCTACAGAACATATAACAAAAATATCCAAATATACTAATACACAATCGAATATTATGAAACCACCACTAGGATCTTGATAGAAGATTCCACTAAGCACGTCCCCGGGAGAACACACTCCTAGGTATGAAGAGAGAGATACTTGATGTGTCAGATGAGGATCACAACCAATAGCTATGGGGTGATTCCAACAACTCAGTCTGAACTAATCCACTAAGAAGAGGATCGGAGCCCGGGTAAGGTAGGTTACGTCGATACCAAGAACTCTACCTAGGGTAACAGGAAGGAATAGAGGATTCTACTCTAAGTCTCACAGAGGGGATTCCAATAACTATATTCAAGAAGTCCTACTAAAGGGATCATACTCCTGTACGTAGGAAATGATACCAAAAACCTTCAGGGTAAAGACCAAGGGTACGAACCCTAAGAAATCTAGTCCAATTCAGGGAAGACAAATGGCTCAAGACATGTAAAAATAGGTTACACGACATGTAGTAGAGTCACACACCATGTCCCTTAACCCTGGGTACTGCCCATGTAAAACGGAATGTGTCTTAAGGCTTGTCATATAAAACGTAACTACATGGCGTGTAGAAGGATTACACATCATGTCCAAGTGTCTGAGGTTCAATCTGTGTATGCTGGCCATGTGCTTGTACACAGCCTCAACCCGTGTATCTCAACCCGTGTGACCCATACATGGAATATCCCCCGTACTGGCCTCGCCTGGTTGTGTGGTGTAGCACATGGCCGTGTAGGCCGTCCTGTGTTCTTGTACTTTCCAGAGTATACACCAAGTGATCTGCTGACGAACACACACAGTGTAGCCCATACTACATGTCTTGTAGTCGGGAATTATTCCAAACGTTTTTCTTCATCCTCTCGCCTCAGCCGATCTTCCGGTTTCTGTTTCCATGATCCTTTATCTGCGAAACTCAAGATTGGGGGTCATCCCAACACCCTAGCATCGAATCCTAGCCTTTCAGGCCTTCAATCGGCTTGACGAACAACATATGATGTTCGAATGAAATTACGCTCGAAGATTGATTTCTCCCAAATTGTTTAGATCTGTCTGTCTTCATCATCATCGCAGCTCCATTGGTTCATCCTAGTGTCAGGTCTATAATCTCGGATTGTTACACCACAGATCGAAGGCTCAATCGATCATTGTTCTTATCCTGTGAAGAACGAAGAACGCGTAGGAAAAATAATGGGGAAAATGATTCAAAAAGAACCAACCAGAGGAACGAACCTTGACCATTGATCATTATGGCCTCGATCCGTTCCCATAAGAACGATCCTCAAAACAATTATCAGATCTAAATTACAAGGATTATGATCTTCCCCAAAATCCATGCAAAAATACCATCCCACAAATACGATCGATCCATGGGTTAATATATTCATGGATTAGTCTATGTTCATAATAGGAATCAAGAACAGGGAAAGGAAACCAAAATCAAAACATCCTACCTAGATCCGAGGCGTTTGCAGACAATGATCTTGTCGTCGCGTCGTCTTCGCTGGAAAAACTCGTCAAGAACGTCGTCGCCTCATTAAGGGTTTCCTCCAGAGCATTCCGGAGCCTCCAGGGGAAGGATTATGAGATCTGAAACCCTAATCCCCTGTGAAATATTTAATTAAAATATTAAAAATATTTCGCTGTAGAAAGATTTTATAAAATATTTTTATTAAATATTTTATTACAGTTACGTCCAAAAACTAGATTTCACCACCGACCGGTGCCAGCCGATGTTAGGTATCGCATAAGGTAAACTCGATGCTATGAACTCAACGGTGACCTCAAATTTCTGATCTAAGAACCCATTCAAGAGTTATTCCACTTTTTCATGAAAACCATACACGCACATTATTTAATTATTTAATTAAATTCAAACATTTTTTCTGGGATCACCGGGCTTCGGAAATGCACGCCGTCTCAAAGCCTGGTCTCAAAATAATCCCCATATAATACTTAAATGATATATGGAAAAATATGAGACATTACATAGTAGAAGAAATAGTATCACATGAGATATAATGAAATGAAGGTTGTTAAAAGTTTGATCTAGTGAAAGTGGGAGTTTGTTGGAGTCAGTTCCCTTGAACCAACATTTATGTACTTTATGATAACCTATATTAATTATTTTGAATATTAATAACTTTTTATCACATCATGATTTTTCTTATGTGTAACATAGTATGTGATAATTTCCTAAGAGTAGTCGTCGCAGTGAAAGGTCATAGCAGTTCTCTGCTATAATGAGAAACCAGAAGTTCCATGAAAGTATTTTTAAATATATTTTCTATAGCTGGATAAAATAATTTGAGGGACACATATGATACATTCTATCTGGGGTGGAGGCTCATAAGTCTTTGAGGCACCATTTTATGGTGTACACACATGGTAATATTCAGTGTAGGGTATTATGAGAATGAGACTCGCCAGTAGAAAATCCACATTTATATGTGTCATTGGATGTTCCTATCCGCAGATGTGTGTATTGATCCTTATACTTTAATATTATTATTAATGAGTATTATAAGTCATGTACTTTGATGTATTAATGATGACATATGTTTTTGGTGAGGTAAGATATGTTGGGTACATCACGAGTAATATTTCATTAATGAATAATGTGAGAAAGGATTTATCCCTTCTGTTCTTTAAGGGAAGTTGATATCTTAGGCCCTTTTATGGAAATGATATAGCCTAAATAGATCCATGTACACGGTGTTCTATAGGCAAGTTTGATTTTTGGATTTCAAAGAAAGAGACATCGATCACATATATTGATTCACTAGCACGAAACCTACTTGGTTAGAGATATCGTAATAAAGTGATTATATTACATAGTAAGCATCTGTATGAGGTATTATGTGGTTCTAACATTAAATTATTTCTTTATGGGTTCCATAGTATATTTCGAGATGATAACCTTGGACTCTAGACTACTTTGCCTAATGCCACTATGAGAGAGGCCTAGAAGGTCACACACTAAGTGTATCCATAATCTTGGTTAAATAATATATTGTTATTTATTATTTAAAAAGTTGAATAAATATTACACGGTTTAATATTCATGTTTTCTTGATCACATATATTCTTTCACTGGTTATTTGAGATAATATTATGTGAGAAGAATATTTCATAAATATTTATTTTTTATTTAGTGAATATAATATTTATTTATTTATTAGAAAATAAAGAAGTGATATTTATTCATTAAACAAATAGCCATTATTCAGGCCTGATAAATATTATAGAGGAATTGCATATCAAGTTAAATGGTCTGGTGATAAATAATATATATTGAATATTATTTGAATAAATAATATTTAATTTAAGTTGTGAGTTTAGTGAATGTCAAGAAAAAAATAATATTATTATTATAGACATGGAGTTCTACAAGGATTATGAAAATAATAAGGGTGCATGTGAAATTATTATTTTCTAACACTAGAGATATATAAACCCAATTATATTATTTTCTTCTTAGTTCTAATTAATTTGTGTTGTGCACAATGAGATCTAAAGAGAATACTCACAAATACCTAGAGCGCTCCCTCTCCAAGAACGTTCATAAGAATAGAGAGCGATCATCCTCCACCACCACTATCAAGTCAAGAGATATCGAAGAGAATCCTTTCTTGAAGCGATTCTTAGGGTGATCAATGATAAAGGATTCAAGAATTATGATCTATTGTAATAGCACACAGATATTACTTTGACAACATTTGGAGGATCATGGAATACCTGTGGATCACCAATGGAAGGAATCTATTCTATATTCCTACAATGCAACAACTGTACGATATAGAGACATTGTCATATCCATCAACAAAGACAGAATTTATCACAAGTTAATTATTTAATTTTTTAAATTAATTATAAATAATATGTGACGGTTTTGCGCTTTGGTTATGGAGTTTATCTATTTTCTTTATAAATTGACTCAATTCGATTGATCATGGAATTTATCATTGTGTAAATCTTAGATTAATCATTAATCATGACAAAAAGCAGAGTTGGGCATGCCTTATCTGATGCTTCCACTGCACTCAAAACCTATACCTGGGTTCCCCATTTTCAAGTCCTGGGTCCTTATGGTTGCACCCCATGAAACATATTCATGTTGTGAATCATATTCATGATTTGAATATCCTCTTAGGGCTATTTTCAATAGTCCAACTCATCTGTTCCACCTCAAGTGTTTTTTTGAACCCCTGGGCCTTCCACTAAAACTCAAACATCATCTGAAAAAACAATTTTAGGACATTCAAACCCCCAAAACATCACTCTGATTCCTATATTTTCAAACCACCCATCTATAAAAAGAAAAAATTAAAATTTCACTTTGAAATATTGACTCATAAGAATGTGGTTTCTTACAATACCCCCACCATAAAGCTTTTCATCCCTGAGAATCCTCTTCGAGCATCCATACATTGAACCGGGCATACATGGGATACAAAACCCATTCTCTAAACACCGCATTCTACTTTGGATCATCGAAAGATATTATGAAATGCAAATCCAAAAATGAGGTTCTTTATTTACTAAATCCTGATCCACAACTCATAACCATCAATGAACTGCTAGATGATGTTCCACAAAAATCATCTAGTCTGAAACACTATCGTTTCATCAGTCATGTAATTTGCAAGTTCAGGGTGCTCCCCACCATAAAATCTAACTTTTCACGACCACTTATGACCCACAACATTCCCCATCATCAGGATATATTATAAAAACACATTCTCAATGGTATAACAACCTTCTCAATATGGTTTACATCATACCATGCCCAACCATGAACAAAACACCCACTATAGTTGGCACCATACCTCATCTCTGATATTGAGTAGAAATAGTCGAGCATCTGATTCCCATAAACAAGGCCCACATTTACTAACCTTTCCTCAGAAGTTCCCCAAAAAACCTTGGAATACCCCATCACACTCAAAACGATATTCCTGAACCATGGTGCCAACTTCCCTGGTTTTCTAAATCGTTTCTTCCAAAATGGAAGCTTCTTCTCTTTTTATCACATGTTTCACCCCTTAAAACATGTAATGAAATATTTAATTGCATGTTTCACCCCCTAAAACATGTCATGAAATATTTTTCATCCCATAATTCACCTTCTGATCACACGAAAACATTTCAAGATTGATTCCAACACACTGACTCCAACCAGTTTCCGATCCGAAATTCAGATTTGGTGTTTACACGAGACCAGATAACTTAAAGTTTACTATTCACTAGCATCCAAACACCTCCTCAACCATCCAAATACTAGTCCAACCAAGCTAGATAACCTCCTCATGTGAGGTTCATCCTCTTAAATATTTGGTTGGTCTCCCCACCATATGACTTTCCTTACACTTCCTATGAGAAAAATCTGTATAGAGGCATTTCATCCAACCAAAGAAGACATTGAGATAGCTTGGTGTATAGTCATTTCTATCCTAGAATAATCATAAAGATGTAAAGATATTGGGAAATATCATATCCAGAATAGGAGTATGCTAATATTACATCTACAATCACCATTATAACCTATCAGCTTCTAATGTCACCTATTACTGTAGGGACATGTAAAACTCATTCGAGGGTAATGGGCCTCTGTACCCTGAAGTGTTTCACTATTGTTAAGTTAACATGATTCTAAATGTAATAATTATCCAAAATAAAACTAATGATTCATTATTCTTTATCAAGAAGTCATGAACGATAGTCGCTTGTGTCACTACCTCCACCACACTACTTGAGTTGCTCCATCACAACCAGAAATGTTCTTGATAAAAACACAACTGATTCATTATACTGATCCAAAACTATTGCTACCACCAAAATAAATGTGCATCACATTTATTTCACATAAAAAAATAGGTTCCTACTCCCATGCAACCCATTCACAAATTCCAAATGACGTCATGCATCCACAATGTGTGCCAACCATAAAATTATCATTAGAAACTACTGGGCCACACACCTTCCAATAAACATTCACCAAACCCAACACAAAATATAATGAGTTTTTCATCATCACAACTAGGAAAAAACTCCCATTCAAGTAGATAACAATGCCTCCTGGTCCACTAGCTCCAACACTCCATAAGGTCCTATTGAAGTAATCTTCAAAACCCAACAATTTATTTATTCTATGACTACTCACATAACTATATGTCTCATGATGTTGTTATATTATTATAGGTGTTCGTTATTAGTAGATAACATGTTAATATTATCCACATTCTTGGTCCTCACCAGGCATCACTATAGTCATGAGAATCCACCAATGAACTGACTATTCTAGCCAAGTGTGTTCATCCCATAGGACTAGACGTCTCCCTAGTCCTATCCTCAAGACCACACTTCGATTCCTGGAGCACCAACAGACACGGTTCCCATCACCAAAACCCCTGAGAACTTCCCATTTTTTAGTTTCATAGGCCAAAAAATTTGAAACATCAACGTAACCAATCTAATAGATCACCATCAAACCAACCAAAAACACTGACCCACTTGGGTCTAAGTCAAATCTAAGGGCCCTTAAGTCTCCCACCAAGCCCTACCAGTCAAGTCTCATGAAATCCACTAGGTCCGACCACCTGGTCTGTAGCTTAAACTCTATGAAGGTTACTATTCATGGGGTATGAAGCATGCACCCATCAAAAAATCATAAGACATCAACATTTCAAGATGTCCATCTCTAGGGTCTCACAAACGAAAGGAATCATACTTTAGAACATCATCCCACAACTAGGGCATCTGTCCACTCTGAGAATCTACACATCTGACTGTTTCCTGGAGGACTAGTCTATGTAATTGAAGTTGAACAAAAATCACCCTGTGGAGTCCAACACCTTAGCACCATGTTCTACACAAACCCACCAAGGTCAATGAACCTCCTATACAAAAGGATCATGTCATCATTATCCTCCTTATTGAGCATATAACCATAGATACACATGACCATCCATCAGAAATAATCCATATCCAAGTCTACACAAATAAGTATAATGACACCAAGTACTTATATGTAAAAACATTGTATGAGTAGTTTTGTAAAAATTAAGAAACTAAGCCTCTATCATCAGTGAACTTACACACTAATAGGACTAAATATCATGTGAATACTACTTGTTTGATATGATTCATGTGAAACATGTTGCCTCTATAGGACAAGAGTCAAAGTTAACTCAATGGTCTCTTAACAATGGTCCAAGAGCCAAAAATCATAAATCGTAAAATCCAAACCACATGTGAGTAACATAATGTGAAAATAAAATACAATTGTAACATCTCATATTAGAATAGTAATCCAATCCCCGATAACCTGGATTTCCTACCAAAATAGGCGTTATCGATGTATTATCTCAACATCTATCTCAAGCTCTAAAAAATTCCTAAATATCCATTCTACCATATCCAAAAATCATAATACAAAGGAAAAAAAGAATTTTCTGGTGATACTTTGTAACGTCCCTCCCTAACTCACTTTATTGATAGTAATTATACCAGTTCGCCACATGGTCATTGGTGTACCTCCCCATATGCCAGAGGCTGCTGACTAGTAGCGAGGGTCTAAGGTGGTACTATGGGGAGAATATAACCCCTATATCAGAGTGTATAGTCAGATATAAAATAACCAAACACCATACACAATAGTAAATAATAAAAGTAAGGAGAAAAAATGGACATCCCAAAATAATATATATGAAATTAAATAAAATCTTGAAAATATATGATGAACATACAACAAACTAGCCATTGGGATGGTCATAGATACATACCAGAGTAGAAGAAAAATAAAACAAAAGGGATATAATGCTTCACTGATCTAAACCTTGGCCGGTCTCTTGGCACCATCTGAGATATCCTACTCGACCATGCTAATCGGGACCTCAGCCCAAATGATCACTTGTAATAAACATGTAAGAGCTTCTCAGGTAACCATGTATAATGGAGGCCTGAGTAGGGTGTGACTGAAA
Organism: Viscum album; assembly: GCA_963277665.1. NCBI lineage: Eukaryota > Viridiplantae > Streptophyta > Magnoliopsida > Santalales > Viscaceae > Viscum > Viscum album. The sequence continues at coordinate 1,792,215,001 of OY728158.1, forward strand.
CTCATTATCCCACCACAAATGGTGTCTAAACAAATCTAGTTTGTATATAGTGCATGCAATAGGAGGATAAACAGGGGCATCGGTTTATAAACTAAATTAGAACATCTAATAAACTTGTTGAACCTTGAGATCTGAGTTAACACTTGGGGTGAGCCAAAATTGGTTTGGCTCCATGTCAGATATCTCTATTGAGTGGCGGATCCTCCGACATTAGGATGGATCACCCAAACCACTATAAGATTCTACATATTTAGGATGAATCACCAGTATCCTATCTCAAACAACTCTTTGTATCACATTCAGGTGTCAAGTGGTGGATCCTCCTACTTAGGGTGGATCACCCATGCGGTTGGAAGATTCTACAGTAAGGATGAATTATTTGTACCATGTCTCAAGTAACCATTTCACTGGGCCTAGACTTGCTAAAACCACTTTTGTTTTTCTAGAGCACACATTGACAAGGGGAAAGTAAACATATCACAAGGACTAGACTTTCTAAAACCACTTATGTATTCCTCAATCACACATAGACAAGGGGAAAATAACCAACTCACTGGGGCTAGACTTTCTAGAACCACTTACGTCTTCCTAGAGCACACATCTCCAAGGGGAAAAATATCCATCTAATATAAAATGGTAGATTCTCCTACATCTAGATGAATCACCTGCACCACGCCTCATGAGATAGTGGATAAATCCCTTGGGGATCATGTTAGTAATATCAATTATAAGAAATACAAGCATATCATGCATCAATCATATCAAAATATTATCATAAGATATATTGGTCAATTTATCCAATTACCAAATTTCCAATCATTTGTTCTCATTTGGTGTATTTTACTGCATTAGGATGAATCACTGATACCATATCAAACCAAGATGCCATATATCCCTATTCAAATGTCATGACACATTGGGCAATTAATATGGTTATCAATTAATATATCATTTAATCTCACTTGATTGGTTCCCCTACCTAGGATGAATCAGCTAAGGTAAGCATAAAGTAACTAAACACCTTATCCAACTGGTAGATTCTCCTATATTAGGAGGAATAACTAATGTTATATATAAAGTTACTAGACACATGTAATCCAACAAATTCAAATCATATATTTACCCAAAATCTACCAATTATTCTCAATAGGTGAATTCTCTTGCATCATGATGAATAACCAAATCTATATCATTACAAGTTACCAATTATTACATTTCACATGTTATTCCAAATCAATTTATCAAGCTAATTATATAATAGCTTATATTTAATCAAGTGGTTTCCACACCTCTCGGTGGTTGCAAGTCCTAGTCACATTTCAAAGAGGCCCAACAATATTCTTATGAGGTCTTAACATATAAATTATCATCAAGGTCATGAATTACCAATTTCGTTAGGTTGCACACATGGTGTGCTGGTGAAATTGATTATATTTCACAAACTAAAAAACAAAGATATGTTTAGGAGTTCTTCTATACCACCTACCCCAAATAAAGATAACTCCAAGCCAAAAAAGGTCCAATGACTTTTTCAACATTACCCGAGTCCAAACAACCCTCCCTTAAATGCCATAGGTTCCTATCTCATGGCCAAACTTCCCAATAAATTAATTATAACTAAAATATACATAATTAAATTAAAATAAGGAAACTTTCACCCAACGGAGAAAGAAAAACATTCCAAAACACTTACCATACCGCATCTCTTAGTCATAATAATGACTAACCACACTTGAAAGGTCCAAAATGATCATCGAACACCAATCCAGGAAAAACCCCTATTGCATAGTAATGCAACAATAACCAATTTAATATAATTAAATTGGAAACATGAAAATAGAAACCCAATGACATACCTTTAATGGATATCCCTTTAATGGTGTGTGATCATCAACATAGGATACCTGCTTTACATATAATCAAAGATCTCGTCATCCTCAGAGGAGTCCTTCAAGATCTGGTGGACTTTGCCATCCAATTTCTCAATTGAAATCAAGACACATCCAATTAATGAAGGATATTTTGAGGAGAAACGTAAACATATAGGGATCATAAATATTAGAACTATCTAAGAGTAAACTATCACAAAAAATGATGCTTAAAATGGTGAAGAAATGAGGTTATAAGGGCTCTTGAAATCCAAGAACATCCATCTCATCACTTCTCTGTGTAAGGGGTTACAAGGAATGGATTTTGGAGCGTTTCCAAAATAATCTTATCACTAAAAATCATTTTAAAACTATCCATGGATAGTTAATAATGTGAAAACAAGTTTTACATTTTGAAAATTTTGATAAAAATCACTTATTAGGCCTAGAACACATGTATCATGATGTGAATCCTTGGTTCATGCCATGACTTTTTGGGGATAGCCCCCGAGATCTTTTTTTCACCTCATAATTCCTTCTGGCTGCACCCTATGACACATATTCACACTGTGAATCATATTCATGATGTGAATGGCCACCAAGAGCCATTTCTATCATCCCAAATCATTTTTCCACCTACTGTGTTCGCTCAAACCCCCAAGACTTCTAATGAAACTCAAATCTCATTTGAAAACACCATCTTATGACATTCAAGACCCTAAAAATCACTATGATTACTAGATTTACAAACCACCCATCTATACAAATAGAAACTAAAATTCCCCCAGGAAATCTTGACTTCTAATAATGGGGGTTCTTATAGTGAGGGTGTATCAAGTAAATACTTGTGTCCATATTTACTTTATGCATGCTCACCAAAAAATCAATAAATCTAAAGAATATTTTATTAAATATCGTAATAAGTGACCCTCAAAGTTGAGAGTTCAATATCTTATATGGAAAGTGATATATTTAAAAGATAAAGAGTTTTAATTGTATTTGAAAATGCATACCCTAATTCACCCCCCCCCCCTCAGGGTAATATCACTCTAAGTCCATTATATATGTTTGGTAAGTGGTATTAGAGGGATGGGTTAAATTTTGGATTTTTAATTGCTCTGACTTGATATGAAGTTTTTTTGAATATTTCATCCACATTGAAGGCTCCTTTATTTCATGAAAATAATTTCAAAGAATGGAAGAAGGATTTCATCTAGTTCATGGATAATTCTCTTGTAGTTTCTTGAGAAGTGTAAAAATATGGGATTTTGTTTGTTGAGTATACATAGATTTATCTTTGAAATAGATTAAATAAAAATATTAATCGATGATTCGGTCAAAGAGGCATTAAAGGAGTCTCTTGAGGAAAACTTGCATAGAATGATGAATCATTGTATGTTCTCCAAACATATGTAGATTCTACTAGATGATTTGTTTAGAAAATAATAATGGTCAAGTGAGAAGTGACTTATGACAAAAGGAAGAAGAATAATAACAAGTGGAAGTCCTCCTAGAAATTGTGTTCTCTATCCAAGGTAAAATCTAAACCTAATGTTATCTATGATTCTTACCCATGTGTGGAGAAAGGATATGAAATTTCAGACTTTCTCTTGGAGCTGAAAAATAAGATGTGATTCTGGTGATGAAATGGAAATAACATCATGTTATTGTTCCAAGTAATGATCATGAAAAGACAACCAAGATCAGTGGATTATCATGCATGAAGTGTATTATTCAATAGTTAAAGAATTTTCCTTGGAAAACAAAATATTTAGAAGATAAAAAGTGGACTTGAATTCAAGCATGCAGAAAATGGCAATGAAGTTTAATGAACAAATCAATACACAGTAAGAGAATTCCCGAGATATTAGAAAACAAATTTCCATGGAGAATGAATTAAAGGAAATTTTTCTTTCACTAAGAACACAATCTGAAGAAAGGAAATGGGCTCTGAGAGATGTCATCTTAGATATGAAGAATTTGGTTTCAAAACTAGAAGAAAAATATAAGAGGATAAGAGACCTTTAAGAGAGGATGAACACATAAAAATAGAAGGTGGATATCTCTTTGAAAGCTATATCAATTTGTGCAGCAACAAACAGAAGTCCAGATCTAAAATCTAGAAGAAAATATTTATTCAATGAAAAATCTAGATGTGTGGTTCCACTAATGAAGGAGTCACCGAAGTGATTTTATTATGGAAAATTTGGGCACATCATGGTTAGATTGTTTGAATCCAACAAGCCCAATGAAGTGATAATAACTCTAGTAGTTCCAACATATCAATTAAGTAAAGGCCAAATGAGGTATGATTATTGTGGTATATGTTTCATTTTTTCTAACCTCACTCATATAGAGAGGTATTACAATTGGATAAATACATGGAAGGAGAAAAAATTCATTAGGAGGAACTCCACTCCTATGACTTATATAGAGATTTCATATCTTGGAAAAAAGAATATTGAGATGGATAATAGCTTTAATGTTTTAGAGAGTGAAAATGAGACTCAAAAAATGGTGTATAAAGAACCAAAATCTATGCACTAACAACAACTCTCTTGGAAGCAATGAAGAAAAATATGGAAGTAGAAATAGGAGGTTGCTCCAGCTATGAAGAAGGTGGAAGAGAATGTAAAGTTTCCTCCACCAAATAAGATGTATTCCTAGATGGATCTCTTGTCCAACAAGGAAGATGTTTACCCAAGTGGTCTTATAAAAACCACTAAGAGGGAAAAGAGGAAGATGTAATAGAGAATAAATCCAGAGATGAGATCCACTAGTGATGAAACCTATGAAGTTACTTATTCAAATGTGTTTGTGTCAGAAAATCACAAGTGGTGGAGCTAAATGTAAATATAAATAACTATAAATATTCATGTAAATTGAGATTTCAGTTGTGTTTTGAATATTAATTGATATTTACTTATATCAATTGGTGTCAAGACTAAATATGCATGCTTTTGGAGAATTTCCATGCTAAAAATACAAGGAAATAAGGCTTGGTTGGTATTCAACAAAGTTGTTATCAAGTTATATGTTTGAATAAGAACTCAAAATGGAAGAATATGATTGGGAAATAGTAGAATCTACTAAAAAAGGAATTATATATTCATATATTTGTTCTTATAACAAGTGGTTTTTTGTTTGCTGTCATCTAATGCTTTTAGGATATCCAAAATCTAATGAAGTGGTAGAAGTTTTTCAAAAAGTGGTACATCTATTCTATACACAAACAAGTGATATCAAAAATGTTGTTAAGAGGTATGGTCTTAGGGGTAGTTATGATGAACATAAAAGGCTATTAAGACTTATCAGAAGTTTTTTTCGAAGCTTGTGAAGAATTTAAAGGAATTGAGTTCAAGTGGTGCTATTTGTTCAAATTGAACCACTCATGCAATAAGTAGTACCGAATGTTTATCATGTGGAATCAATTACTTCATCATATAGTATGTTTCTCACAACCATGTAATTTAATGTCATGTACTAATGGTTTTGTGTAAAGCGATGGAGTTCACATGTTATCTTTTGAAATTGGAAAATCTAAATTTGTTAAGTGTGCTTCTTGGTATTCATGAGTGACATGGATAGCCTTGTCATTTTCTATAAAAAATATTGTTTCCTACACCAAGCTCTGGCTTAGTAGGATTAAAGTATTTATTGACATGTCAAGTTCAAATTGGTAAATTCACTCAGTGAATCTCTTGAGAAAATACAGTAGGAAATGAGATTGGCTTGTGTCACATTTGGTTTCAAAGGATCTGGAAAATAAACACGTGGTTGATGCCAAAGAATAAAGTTGTTTTAAAATAGGTGTAGAAGATTAACCCAAGGGGAGTTTAGTTTTCTTAGAGCCTCCTCCCATACACTAAGGGGATATTTTTAAATGAAATGGGAAGAATCTATGAAGATATTCATATTCCCTCTAATAAGAGGAGTAGGAAGAAAGGTCCATCCCTTCTTTTAAAGGAGAAAAGAAGCTCTTAACATAGTGGGGAATTTTTCTCGCATCGATGGAGATTTTCCTATGTTATTGAAAAGTATAACGGGAGTAGAAGCACATGAACTAACCCTGTGTATTTTGTTTAAAATAAGGGGGGAAGTGAAAACTGATATTGATTCACTTGGTTTCAAAGTGATATTTTCAACTAAATATAAGGGGGTGATTGTTGAACCCCAAATTAATTTTGGAGTGAATTTTTTGACAAGGGGATTTATTGAAAATATGTGTGGTATTGACAAAGATCATAGCTTGGATTTATTGGTGATTCTTAGATAATTTTTATGGATTCATTAAATCTATAATATTGAATTTGAATTAGTTCATGGGATGTTCCATGAAGTTTTAGGTTCATTATATTTAATCTAAAAACATTTGAATGGAATATGAAAGCTTACATAAGAGAAAATATATAATTATGTATGTTGCACAAAGGTCCTAGAAGATTGCATAAGGGTATCTTGAACAATGTATAAGGGTGGACCAGGTTACATAAGGGTGTCTTGAAAATCATTGTATGGGTATATGATAGAGGATCTAGATTTTTGTAAAGGTCTTTATATACATTGTGTGAGGGAACATGAACTTGCATAAGGGTAACTGGGCACATGCACAAAGGTATAAGGTTGCCTAAGGGTTACTGGATACTAGAATAAGGGTAATTGGGCACTTGCATAAAGGTATGAGGCTTTGTAAGGGTAATTAGATACCTATGTAAGGGTAACTAGATAGTTCCATAGGTCGCGTAAAGGTATAGCTCGTGCAAGGGTATAGCTTGACCTGCATAAGGGTACATGCATTTTTTCATTAGGATATCCAATATCCACATAAGGGTACATGGCTTGGTGTAAAGGTAAATGTGTAAGGGTATTCACTGCACCATGGATCTTATGCACTATTCCATAAATAAAACTCATCTATGGATTTATGAAGACCTACACATCATAAAATAAGATGATGCAGTGCAAGCATGAAATGAAGTAAATCCATGAAAATATTTATGCTGAAAAAGAAGCATCCACACCACAATGAATAGTTATGAAAAAAATATATGTCACTATAAATATTGAGGTCCTCATGTTGCAAGAGATGTATTACGCCAAAATGAAGCTTGTGGAAGAATGATCAATGTCGCAATGAAGAAGTATTGTGTAAATAAGAATAAGGGTATGTCATGTACAATGCTATGTGAAAGTATGAATGTTGGGAAGTCATGTAGCTGATCTTGTGAATGAGAATTTTTGATATGTGAAAGAAACATATATGGAAATGGTAACATAGGTGAATTACGTAGCCAAATGTTTATGTGGGTGATCCACGTAGCCGAATGAACCACGTAGGTGATTCCTGCTACACAAGTGATTTGATGTATCTAAATATTTGATATATGTATACATGTAGACATAGGATACATGTTTTCCATAGAGAGATAATTAAGTAGAATTTATGTGGTTATTAAAAAAATGTGAAGAAGTAGGATGAAATTTTAGGGGACTCATAACTTTCAGCAAATACATGATCTATGTTTTTCTTAAATATAGGGTTAATAGATTTGATGAAGTATTTATTATCATGAGCATTAAAGAGTTTAAATGTTGAGGATCATGATCATCATGGGTGCTCATTTAGTTTTCAATATTTACAGATATAAATATAGGCTTTACATATGGAGATATCCTAAGGAATAAATATTATTTCCATATGTATATGATAATATCCTGGCAGATACAACCCGAGATACATGGAGAATTTAAGAGAAATTTATAAATCTTAAAATCAAATTTGTGTGAATTTTGTTTTCCATATTATATGGAAATATAAACTGAGAACATGGAGACATTCTTGAGAAGTTGCAGCACATGTGATAATGGTTATATAAGATGAGAATATTTGTATCATACGAGATGTATCTTAGAAGGATACTCTACACCATTTGAAGTATCTACAGAATAATGAGAGAGAATGTTTTCTCATTGAAATATAAAAATTATAGAAGAAGGTTTATTCCATTGAGGGACTGAAAATTATTGAATAAATATTTGGAATCCACTAGAGATTCTGCCAAATATCGAGAAGGTGTGTTTCTATGTCTACAACAAAGTAAGGGTTTCTCTTGAACTATTCTAGAAAAAAGAAGTGTTTCATTAAGGTTATTTTCAAAAATTATGAGGGGGGAGAAAAAGTGACTTCAATAGAGAATCTACCAATAGTTAAAGATACATTCAGTGTTGTGTTTGAAGGGACCTACATGTCTATAAACTATGTGTGGATCCTTTCTAAATCAGTTATCAAAGAAAGATGAAGGAGGTGATTTTTCCCCCAGTAGTGATCCAAAGAAGGAAGGTTTGAGGGAGTGACCCTTGTGATGTAGTGAGCTGACCCTAAACCTTTTAAGGGAGTGATCCTAAGAATAAGAGTGTCATATCTTGAACCTGTATAAGCAGTGATCTTTATAGTGGATTTTTGTGCATGGTATAACTCTGATACATACTCCTTGGATGCAGCCTAGTGAGGGTGAACCAAGTAGATACTTGTGTCTATATTTACTTTATGCATGATCACCAAAAATATCAAGAAATCTAAATAATATTAGGATAATGTGTATAATAAGTGACCCTCATGGTTCAGAAGTCAATATCCTATAGGGAAAGTGATACATTTAAAGGATAAAGAGTTTTTATTTCCTTTGACGGTGCATACCCTGATTCATCCCCCCCCCCCCCTCAGGGTAGTCTCAATCTAATTTTATTGTATAATCCTAATAATAAATCATCTCAAGTTTCTTAAAATGCTATAAAGAATTTAATATTTAACCATAAAGTGATAAATCTCTGGAATCATTCTTTCTTAATAGCTTCTTCTCAAGGGATTCTCTTTATACTTCTTCATCATGGTTGTTTTTATTCAATAAAATAATATCTAGGCATTTATGATACCAAATGAAGTATGATATCGATTGAGATGATGTGCATGTTTTGTTTCAAGGAGATAACATGATACCTTTTAAGGTAATCCATAATGGATAAATCCTCTATTCTTCATATAAATCACAAAATTTATCAGTTCTCCTTTTGACTTTAATCATCTTCGATTCCTAGTATAAAGTAGCAAAAATAAACTGAGATGGGAATGAGGAGAGTCTCCATCACCTATTTAATATAAGAAATAGGGTTGAGACTTGGATCTTAACCTACAAAATTCTTTCTTTCTAACTCTAAAATGTCTATAACTCTTCATTCTTACTTCAACATTAATCTTCAATTATGTGCTTCTTTAACCAGCATGTATTTCTTGTCTTTATTTTTAACTTTATTCTTATCCATAATTGGTTTATTTACATTATCTAGCAAAACACTTTAACTCATTAACGCTTTCTCTATATTCTTAGATAACTCCAACTAATCTAACCATATTATCAGTCAGTATTTAGGCATATACTCATTCTTATTTTTATGTTTAGACTCTCTTCTAGTAGAAACAATTTCCCACATTGATTCATAGGTGCTTTTCCATTTTCTCTTACTAGCTCCTTCTATATAGACATCCAAGTCATGCATTTGATAACTGCATTCCCCAAAAAATTTCAAATTCCACACAAATATTTAGTATCTTTAGAGGTTCCCTTCTTTGAAAACTTCTCAAATTATTCATCAAGAATTCTAGCCCCTAAATCCATCATGTTATATCTTTCCAAGATTGATTATTTCCTTGTTGATTCCAAATTAAACAATTATTTCTTGATGTTCATGTCCATCTTGAAATGGTCCATGATGTTGCCTATCCTATCTTAGTATAAACATCATCCCTTTGTAGAGACATCCTTGTCAAATTTCTTTTCTAATTTTTTGGAAGTGGTTGACTCAAATATCTTATTATGTTTACTCTTTAAGGTTGTCTTGACTTTTTTTCTCACCTACTTGTTTTTTTTACCATGGTCTTATTTTCTCATTAGTATATGAATTACAATTAGTTTATGCATACTAGAATTCTTCAAAATAGAAACTATATTTATTATGGTGCTTATAGAAATTTTCAAGATAATCAAATCAATTTTTCGTAGAGAGTTCAATTATTTTCAATGATATCTTCTTCTATTAAATAGTTTTATTTCTTCCTTCATCTATGATCCTCCTAAATTTAGGCCATCTCTATTTTTTGTATGTTGAAATGTAGTGACAACACTCAATAGCCTTGTGCCCAAACCTCTAGCTACATAAGCAATGACTAACAAATATTATTCTTTTCTTTGTAAATGCATTCTGGCCATATTTGACTAAAAATTCAATTTTTATTTGATTTTCAAAAGTCACATTATGGTGTATTGGTAACCATCCCACCACATAAGAACCAAAAACAATTGCTGGCCAATTTCAAAGTTCAAAATTCAAAAACCACATTGAGAAACACAGAACCTGAGAAGATCACTATCAAAGATACACTGCATCAGTAAAAGTCTCACAGCCAGGCATCAACATTAGAAGTCACCACTGTCATCATCACTGACCTAACAACACCATCATCATTTCCATATAAACCGACACGTCAGGGGTTGATGGAGTCTGTTGTAACACATCAACTGCATAAAACATTGACACGGTACCATTATGAACAACACTAACGGTTTCCACCATAAAAAAAATGAACAGAACCAAACCAAAAATGAAAATCAAAACCATCACCAAACAACCATCAACTAGATCAGCCACTGAGAAGAAGAAATCAAACCTTCATTGATGACATAAATCTGAAAAACCAAAACAAATCCAAATTCCTCATCATAATCACCGATGGGAAAACCTTTAGACCACCAAACTAGAGTCACCCACATCAAAGAGATTCATAAAATGAGGATCTCCACATCATGGATCAAGGCCTAGACTCACTTCCTAGAAAACCATGACTGAATGAATTCACATCCCAAAGCCTCCTTGAAACCACTTCAGAAGACCAACTGGGAAAGCGGTGGAGGAACATGAAGCCAGAGTAGCGATTGAAGTGGACATGGCCTCAAAATAGAAGTATCCTTTCTAGGACCACTAACTTGAACCATCAAAGCCTTTACTGGAATAAAATCACTTAGAAAAGATGAGGTTGTATGAAATATGTGGTTCTCGGAACCCCATGAAACTGAACCCGCACATCCCAAACCGTTTTGAGGAAAATCGGTGCACCAGGCCAGAATGGGGTCGGAAAAGTGGCCAAACAGAAAGGCAGAGCAGAGGAAGAGCTGATGAAGGCTTCACATAGAGACAAGGCTACCAAAGTAATTAGACAGGAGTTATTGAGAGGGGGAAATATGAACAAAAGATAGGACGGGGGTAAGGAAAGGAAAGGGGATATGGGGTAGGAAAGAAGGGAGAAGAGGGGAATGGGGGGAGACGATGTCGGAGATGGCACGTAGGTCTCCCCCTCCAAAACACTGCCAAGGGAACCCTAGCGGAAGAGTGATGGGAGATGAAGATAATCAAAGAGACCAGATTTATATCTTTGATGTTTTTGGGCATCACTACTCATTGTTTAAGTTTGCTTCATTCTTACTTCAACCCTTCATGATGTGGTGGGATTTTTAGCAGTTTTATTTAGAAAAATTTTTCTAGTTTTTGACATTTTTCCAACACCAGTAGATGAAACTACATTAGTACAAAAAAGTTTAATAGGATAATTAGTTAACTTTCTCTATGATCTTTACTGTATTGATCAAGAATTGATTTTAATACCTTCTTATAACCAATATGGTTCTTCTTACAAGTAAGAAAATCTTCAGATTTATTCATGGCAGCACTTCTTTTTTCAACTGTTATGGAAGATTTAGCTTATGTTAATTTTAGATTTTTCAATTTTACTTCGAACTCAAGAAACTTTAGGTTGGGTATATTTTTATCATCCTCAATTTTTCTTAATATTTCTTCACAATACTTCTTCAATTTATTAATTTTATCCCCATGTAGTTTTTTTTCCTCTTGTAACAAATTTTCAAGCTCTTTCACCCTTTTTTCATTAATTTCCAGACAAGTTTATTTGATATTTATAGATACCTTTGTCATTTTTATAGTTCAAAAATCACTTCAACAAAAACTTTCTCACTTAAATATTTCTCATGAATATATCTTTGTAATTCTTCATTATCCAGAGAAAATTTTTCATTACAAATTGAAAAGGATTCTTCCTTAGATTTCATTGGTTTTGTGAGAGTATTTCATCCTATTGCCTTCTTAACTAATGAATCTTATATTAAATCATCTCCTTATTCCAACTGTGTTTTTTCATCATGTAATATTTTGATGTCTGAAAATATATATAATAATACTTCAATAGGAAATTTATTCAAATTGTTCTTAACTTTAGAATAAAAATCACTAAGTGATTCATTGAACTCATCTCCATCACATCTTAAACATAATTCATTAGAGGGATTATTTTCAATAGATTTAACAAAATAAATACCTCTATGAATACCTTCAACCAGTGCTGATTCCTCCATCTCCTTTGAGATATTTTATAAGCTTATTTTCCTCTCTTTTCATCCTTTTTTTCAAGATGTTGGTTGAACCTCCATATCATCTTTGACAAGGATGGAAACTGAATTTTCCATCTGAGGATCCTCTGTAAACTCTTCAAATCTACACTTCATGTATGCTGATAAAATATAATCGGGTCTTCAAAAATATATCCAACTAGAGGGAACCTTGTGTTCTAATAGAAATTTCTAGTCCCAGTGGATCTGGTGCAGATGCCAGGGGGTGAATCAGGTGTTCCTAATCTTTTACAAAATTCCAATTACACATTTAATATTTTATCCCATTTGGCATTTGATCTTCTGTTATCTATTAGGATAATAATGGATCTATTTAATTTACCCAATCACATACACCACATGCAATGTAAGAAACAAAGAAAATGTTATCACCTGCTATTTTTACAAGGTTCAACCCCTTCATGGAAAGACTACTCCTTGTCATGATTGGTTTATTCACTCTAATCATAGATTCTTTGTAATGACCCAAAATTTTATATATGTAATTAACTTTTAAAATGAATAAATTACTTATTAAGTAATTTAGTTATAGAAAACATATGCACTATTTTTTTATTTGTGGACTACTATAAATTATATCTTGTCGGATTTAAAAGGCCATTTAGAATCATAATCACTGACAATATAGACATTGTACAGTGAACTTTAAGATTATTATATTTTAAGGGTTATTATAAAATCCAATTGACATATATGGAATAATAAATAGCCTCGACCAATTGGATCATACCCTATGAAGCCAATTTATCGAATATTCTGAGGGAGATGGCATCATTGAGATTTACCCTTGACCAGCCCCAAGCTGAGATTTAATAACTAACTCTTAAGTAAAACTATTTACTAGAGAAGTTTAATCTTATCGAGATCACATACTAAACAATGTCATCTAACCACCCCAAGAAAGTACCACCATCGCACACCTTACCCTTAGGGTGCATGCTAGTGTGATAATGGGTTATCTAAACCTTGGTAGTATAAATTTTTATATTCTCTTTTAAAATAAAATAATTATTGTATTTATACATCTTTATTATTATTTTATAAATAATTATATAATGATTTTGAAAAAAATTAGATTTTGATTCAAAGAAATCAAAATTGTATTTTTGGGAAATATGTATTTTCCATTAAGGCACTATTTTTGATAAATTAATGAATTTTTGAAATAAATGTTATTTTAATAAAATATTATTATTAAATAATGATTATTTAAATATAAAGGATATTATAATTTAATTAATTCCAATGTAAATTTTTAAGGGTTATAATGTTATTGGTGTTATAAAAACTAGTGTTTTCTTGTAAATAAGGATTTTTATTTAAAATTGAAAATTTTCAAATTTAGAAAATTATTTTGGAAAAATAGATATTATTTTTGAAATCATCATGTTGAAATTATCCAATGGTCAATTTTTCATAATTTTCTGAGATAATCAAATTTTTAGTTAAAAATTATATACGGTATAAATATATGGTCTATATTATAACATCATAATATCCCAAAACTGATATAATAATTGATATAAAATGCATCCATGTCCAAATATAGATTTTCCTTTAGAATGATGTGTTTTTTAAGTTATTTAATTAATTTTATAATCCTTTAATGAATCCACCAAAACCTATATTATATTTTATGTTTTTAAAATCAATTATATATGAACATGACTCACTTCCACATCACCAATCGTATTATTTTAATATGTTTTGTTCTTGGACTTATAAAATATTAAAAACCACTCCTCTTTGGAAGAAACCAATGGAATTTTCCTGGTTTTTATTATTTTATTGTATGGAATTTGAAACCTAATTTTAGAAATTAATAAAGAATTTCCCTCTCTTTTGCTATAAATACCCACCCAATCTCCCACTCCTATTTGATCAAAATCCATTGAGCATGAATTTACCATCCTTGTACCTCTCTAAATGCATCCTAAGTTGCTCCCAAGATCTTAAGAATCACCTCCCAGGATTTTAGAAGTGCCCTCTCAAGGTAAGGGATCCCCTCCTCTTTATTCAATCACTTTCTTTATATTATTCCATTTTATTTCCAATTGTTCATATTGGAATATGTTTTTACACACAACTTTTTACTATATTTATTATTTCCAAGTAATTAGATACCAACTTTCACTCTCATTAAACCCTTCTATGAATCCTTATATACACCTATTATGCTGCTGAAATTATCCTGCGATTTTCCATTCCAAACATTTGTGTAGTGATTACCCATCCCCATTTCTACTCAAGGGTATTCACCTAGATGTATTTATTCTTAATTTATTGATTAATTACATATATGTAACTCACACTCTTTAATTGTGGGATTAAAAGTTAGGAAAGGTGCTCTTATGTGGTATGATCAATGTGGCACACAAATGCATATACATGATATGAATGTGACGGGTGGGCCTGAAATTATATATCCCTCCAATGTATTGGGTAAAAGTTTTATCTCATGATATGCCATGAATGGTGATTGTGATTTTATAATAATTTCATTATATTATGATGTCTCGGTGGTTATCCTTGTCTTATGTTTATGTTGTCATGTTTATATTTTTGTTGCATTCCTATGTTTCCTTGATGTTACCATATTATACCATGCTTCGATGTTCATGATTATGATTCCCACCAACATATGTTATCATATAATGCCTCTTGACTCACATGTAATGATTTACCTTATGATATTATTTTATTATTTTCTTACTGTTCTTTATAGCTCACCCCTTTCTTATGTATATCCTCAAGTTATCCCATGAAATTTTATAAGACCAATGGAATTTTAAGAGTAGGTTATCCCATGAAATTTTAGAAAAGAAATAGAATTTTAAGATAATGTTATGAAGATTTAAATAATTTTGTTTCATTCTTATTTTAATTTAATATTCTATATATATAATCTCCCAAAGACTCTAGAACTATCAATATTCTGGTATTTTATTATGTGTAACTTTATGTAATAAATCAAGAATTAAGGTGTATTAAACATATGGGTTGTCATAGTTGGTATTAGAGGAAGGTCTAGTTATTTTGGGAATTAGGATTAGAAAACCCTATTTAAAGACTTGGGGATAAGACTAAACATAGGGAATAAATCCCAAAATGTTTTTAAAGTATAGTGTAAGTGGTTTCCAAGAAGAAAAATCCTTATCTGGATCTTACAAGTGGGTGTCTCTATGGAACAGTTATACCTAGGGGTAATAACCCCAAAAGGGAACATTGGTTATTAGATCGATCATTACCTAGTTCATAACAACGATTCCTTGTTGTACACCTGGTTTGACACTCTCAGGTGATATTCTTTGGTAAATTAACAATCTCCTTATAAACCATTATAAAGGGGGGGGGGGGAATGCCCATAAAATTTTATGTTGGGAAATAGACCATGGAAAATTTAGATTGAAACCTAGAAATTCATAGGTTAAGGAATATATATTGCTTATGATTTATCTCTTAAATGTTCATAGTTTCTCATTAATATGTTTAATAGTTTAAAAATTATCATCCCTGAGTTTACTTTGGATGAAGAAAATGATTAGAACTAGAACCAAATAGTGAATGGTTGGATTATCATCCATTGATGAACATAAAAATGTCATATGTGACTATGGTTTTATGCATTATTTCATATCATACAAGTTTAGTAGAACTATTCAAACACCTCCCCAAAACAAAGAAGTCAAGTTATTGTTGAAGATGAAAAATGGATCAATTATTGCATCCCAATTATATAACTCATCCACTGTCAAAATTTAGTGGATGAATTTCCTAGTGAACCTTATAATACTACCTTTAGTGTAATTTGACACTATTATAGGTATGGATTAGATTTCCTTATATAGATCCAACATAAATTGTTGAGAGAATTAAATAACCCTCTGTATTGCAAATCGCCCTCTGATTTTATACAAGTGCAAGGAGGGGGATGAATCTCATTTGGAATCATCATATCAAGCATGGATATTATTGTCTTATGAGAAAGTGTATGTAGATCAAATGATTTAGACTAAGAAAAAGATTATACTTGATGACATACCCATTGTAAGGGAATACACTGGTGTATTTCCTAAAAAATTGTATGTTCTTCTTTCTAGTCAAGTGGTTGAGTTCTTGATCAAACATATACTTGATGTTTTTCCAATATCCATGACTCCATATATAATGGTCACAATTTAACATGAAGAGATAAATAAGTAACTATAGAAGAATCTGAACAAAGGTTTTATACACCTAAGTTCTTCACTGTGGGGTGCACCAGTCCTTTTCGTCAAGAATAAGGATGGGTCAATACAATTATGTATTTATTATTATGAACATAACAGGATCATGATAAATAACAAGTATCATATTCCATGGATTTATGACTTATTCAATTAGCTACATGGATCCCAGTACTTCTCCAAGGTATATCTTTAGTCAATATATTATCATGTAAAGGTAAAGAGGGAGGATGTCCCCAAGACTACTTTTTGTTTAAGTTACAAACACTATGAGTTCATAGTGATTCTATTTGGACTCATTAATACACCAGTTATCTTCCTGGAATTAATGAATAGAGTCTTTAAGGATTACCACAAAAAATTTGTGGTAATATTTATAGATGATATTCTTATCTACTCCAAAAGTAATGAGGAACATGACGAGTGTTTGAAGGTTGTACTAAAGACCTTGAAAAAGGAAATGTTATATGTGATGTATAGTAAATGTGAGTTTTGGATATAAGAAGTAACATTACAGGGGAATGTTATCACTAGAAAATAGAAATATATGGATCCTTTAAAAAAAGAGGCAACTGATGGATGTCCCCAACTAAAATTTTTAATGGAGATCCATAATTTACTTGGATTATATGGGTAATATCATTGATTTCGGAAAAACTTCTCATGATTTTCAAGCCCTCTAACCAAGATAACTCAAAAGGGGGGGAAGTTTTTATGGATTGGAAATGTGAGGAAATATTTAAATAATTAAATAAGAGGCTAATCACTACACTTGTACTAACAATACCCACCATTGGGGAAGAATTTGTGAACTACGGTGATGCATATAAAAAGGTATTGGGTTGTGTACTCATTCAAGATGATAAAGTGATAGCGTATTCCTCTCTCTAATTAAATATCCATGAGAAGAATTACATAATGCATGATCTGAAATTGGTTACAGTGATCTTTGCATTGAAGATTTGGTGACTTTATCTTTATGGGGAGAAGTGTGACATATATACAGATCACAAAAGTCTCAAGTATATATTCACACAAAAGGAACACAATATGTGACAATGAAGGTGATTATAGATGATCAAAGATTATGATTTTTTAATCCATTATCATCCTGGGAAGGTGAAAAAAGTAGCAGATTCTCTGAGTAGATAGGATCTCATAACCCTATCCATGATGGGGATTAAAAGGGATCCAATATTATTTGACATTCAAAGGATGGACATGGGAATCATAAAACAAACTCCATCCTACCTTTATCAAATAATTGCTCAACCATCCAACCCTGAGAGGATCAAGGAGGCCCAAAAAGGCAATGAGGAGCTATAGGTAAAGGTAGAAACAATTTTGGAGTTAAACTTTGCTAAAGATAGGGCTATAAGGTTTGGAACCTGGATATTCATCCCATAAAAACCAAAATTGTAAAGGGTACTTCTCGATGATGTGCATGTATCATCCTTCTCTATTCATCCAGAAAGTAGTAATATGTATGGAGATCTGAAGATAAACTTCTTATGAGGTAACATTAAGAGGGATAGTGCAGAATTTGTATCTCAATGATTAGTATACTAATAAGTAAAGGATAAAAGACATATATCTAAGGGTATAATGCAGTCATTGCTCATACCAGTATGGAAATGGGAAAACATAACCATGGATTTCATCATAGGAATCCTTCGCATATTTAAAGGTAATAACACCTTCTGAGTGGTAGTTGACCGCCTTACAAATTTAGTGAATTTCATTGCTATCAAGGAAAATTTCCCTCTTGACCAATTCACCATGATATAAATTATGGAAGTGGTAAGAATTCAGGGAGTGACACTCTCTATTTTATCTGATCTAGATCTGAGGTTTACCTCAAGGTTTTGGAGAAGCCTTCAGCAAGCATTGGATACAGAGCTATGTTTCTTTACTGCTTATCAACCTCAGACCGATGATCAATCTGAGAGAACCATTCAAACTCTAGATGATATTCTTGGATCATGTTTAATGGATTTTCAAGGATGTTTGGATCAACACATTCCCCTAGTAGAGTTCTCATATAACAATATTTTCTATTGTAGAATTCAAATAGCACCTTAAAAGGATCTATAAGGGAAGATGTGTCAGACTCCAACTTCTTGCGATGAAGTTGGAGAGTATAGGATTATGGGAACTAATATCATTTGAGAGATAATAGATAAGTTGTAAACCATTTAGTGTCATATTAAATCCATGAAAAGTCAATAGAAAAGATATGCATACAATCGTCGATGAGAACTAGAGTTTAAGGTCAAGCATAAGGTGTTCCTTTATATATCACCCATGGAAAAAGTCATGAGGTTTGGGAATAAGGGAAAGAATAGTACAAGATATATCATCCCCTTTGAGATCCTTGATCACATTGAAGTTATGTATTATCAACTAGCTCTCCCCCCTAACCTATCCCAAGTACATGATGTGTTCAATGTATCCCTCTTGAGGAGGTATATACCAGACCCCTAAGATGTTCTGAATCCTAAGGTGGTACCTTTGGAGAATTATATTTCATACAAGGAGTGGTTGGTAAAGATCTTAGATCATAGAGACAAAGTTCTCTGAAACAACAAAACTCACTTAGTCAAAGTGTTGTGGCGGAACCACAAGTTTGAGTAAGAAACATGGGAACTAGAAGAGGTGATCAATTAGAAGTATCCATGTCTATTTTAGTGTATGAAATGAAATTTCAAGGGAAATTTTTATGAAGGGGGGAAGAATGTAATGACCTGAACTTCTATAAACGAAATTAAATTTTTAAATGAATAAATGCCTTATTAATTAATGTAGTTATAGAAAACACATGCACTACTCTAGTTATTTTTAGAACTTTATAAATTATATCACGTAGGATTTAATAGTCCATTAATAATATAGTCATTGTATAATGAATGTTAAGATTTGTATATATTAAGGGTTATGATAAAATCTAGATGGAAGAAGCTATGGCCTCAACCGGTTGGATTATACCATATGAAGCCCATTTATCGGAGCTTTCGAGGGAGATGGTATCACTAAGATTTACCCTTGACCATGCCCAAGTCAAGATTCAACTACTAAATCATGAAATTAGCTATTTATAATATAATTTCAATCTTATAGAGATCACAACCCAAACCATGTTCACCAAACCACCCTAAGAAAGTATCACCATCCCACACCTTGCCCTTGGGGCATACACTAGTGTAATAAGGGGTTACGTATCTAAACCCTAGTAGTATGAATTTTTATGTTCTATTTTAAAATAAAATAATGATTTTATTTATCCCTATTTATTATTAATTTATAAATTATTATATAATTAGTTTGATAAAAATTAGATTTTGATATAAAGAAATGAAAATTTTATTTTTGGGAAATAGATATTTTCCGTTAAAGAACTCCTTTCGATAATTTCAAAATTTTTTGAAATAAACGTTATTGTAATAAAATATTTACATTAAATAATATTTATTTATATATAAATTATAATATAATTTAATAAAGTCCAATGTAATTTTTATAAGGTTCAGAAAGTTGTTAATGTTGTAAAAACTAGTATTTTCCTATAAATAAGTATTTTTTTTCAAAAGTTAAAATTTTCATATTTAAAATTTTATTTTGGTAAAATTAATATTATTTTTTTAAATAATAAAGGCTAAATTATCCAATGGTGAATTAAACATAATTTTCTAAGACAACTGAATTTTTGGGTAAAAATTAAATATGGTATAAATACACAGTATGTATTATGACATCATAATAGCCAAAAAGTGATGTAATAAATACTATAATACTAATATATAGAAAAATATATATTTTCCTTTAAAATAAATTTTTTTTGAAGTTATTTTATTAATTTTATAATCCTTTAATGAATCCTCCAAAACCTATATTATTTTTTAAGGTTTTAAAATCAATTTTTTATAAACATGACTCACTTCCACATCACCAATGGTTTTATTTTAATAAGTTTAGTTTTTAGCATTATAAAATATTGAAAAACACTCCTCTTTATTATAATACATGGGAAAAACAACGGTAAGGTTTGTGTTTTTGATTATTTTATTATATAGAGTCTAAAACCTAAGTTTTGAAATTAATAATGAATTGTTCTCTCTTTTTCTATAAATACCCACCCAACCTCTCACTCATCTTCATTCAAAAACCATTTAGTATGAATTTTTTCTCCCTATTACTCTCTAAATACCTCCCAAGGAACTACCATGATCTTAAGAAGCCCCTCCCAAGATTTTTGAAGTTCCCTCTCAAGGTAAGGTATCCCCTCATCCTCTTTATTCAAGCACTTTCTTTGTATTATGCCATTTGGTTTCTAGTTTTTCATGTTTTCATATGTTTCTCCACATCCATTTTTACTATCCTTATTATTTCTAAGTAATGAGAGACCAAATTTCATTCCCATTAATCCCTTCTATGAATATTTATGTACACCTATTATGCTACTGAAATTATCCTGTGATTTTCCATGTCAAACATTTATATAGTGAATACTCACACCCATTTACACTCAAGGGTATTCACATAGATGTACCTATCCTTCATTGATTTGGGACTTCCATTTATGTAACCCACATTCCTTAATAATGAGATTAAAAGAGATCAAACGCATTCTTATGTGGTATGATCTATGTGGCACACAGATGTATGTACATGATATGAATGTGACGGGTGGGAACGAAATTATATAGCCCTCCAATGCATTGGGTCATGTTTTTATCTCATGAGATACCATGTATGGTTCATGAGAGGTTATCCTAATAACACTATGTTATGATGAATCAACAATTATCCTTGACTTATTTGTATGATGTTATGTTTTATGTAGCTTCCACATTGCTATGTTGCCTTGAGGTTATCATCTTATACCATGATTCTATATTCATTATTATGATTGTAACCTTTCATTTAATCATGTTATGATTCACATGTACTACTTTACCTTATGATATGCATCAATTATTCCCTTACTAAGCTTTATAGCTTTCCCCATTCTTATGTACATCCCCGGGTTATCCCATGCAGTTTTAGAAGAGAAATATAATTTTAAGTTCATGTTAAGAAGATTTAAATAATGTTTTTGTATCCTTGTTTAAGTTATTGTGTTATATATCTAATTTCCCAAAGAAATTTGGCCTCTCGATCATATGGGTTTATACTATGTGTGTCTTTATGAAAAAAAATCATGAAATAAAGTGTATAAAAGATATGGGTTGTCATATTCTATGCTATAATAAATCACATATTACAATGGGTAGGGGTGTGTCATCCTTTGACTACTGCGCATCCCATACACACAGCACCCCACTGTGTTTTCCATTTCCAACATCTCACTAGGCATACAACATCCCACTACACTTCTATCTCCCAACTAGTATTACAAGCTTCTAACCTCCTAAAGAATATATCTAGTTAGCTCAAGATATCATTGAATATGTATCATCATATCTTCTTCCTCAAAAAAAATTATTTGACAACCTTTGGATGATCTACTAGAATGTATACCGCTCAATCTCTACTTCACAACTCATTTCCCATATCTTTCTCAAAATATTCTCACTAAATTGCCTCAATCTTGATCTCCTGTGATATGTAATAACCCAAAAACTCCTCAATCACTGAAATGCTCAACACCTAGATCAGAAATAAGAATAACAGTGTCGGTATCTCCTCAAAATTATTCTTCTTTTTTCACTCTTACAACTTTAGTAGTCCTAGGTATTGTATGGTTTTATCCTCCTCTTTATTCTTAGACTGGATTTCATCAACAGAACTAGGTCAACATTATCATTATTCTTCAATACCTTAGGATTATTATTCTTCAGTGCAATATCAAGTTCTCTTCTCTTCTTCATTGAGAGTTTCAAAGGTTCTCTCAAGAGATTTCCTTCTTCTCTACTTCTCTATATTTCTCTCCCTTCAGATCATTATTTTATATCATTGAATAAACTAATATGTTTTCATTTGTTTTATATATATATAAGTCATTAAATTTTTGGGTGTTGATATCTCCTATTATTTATTTCCTCAACGTTTTTACATGGGTGTGTTCACATGATCTTCTCATAATTTATATTGGTGTGCTTCCACTATCACCAAATATCACTTTACCTTAATCGATATCTCCAATATAATTATAAGAATACCCTTATCATTTGTTTTTCTTATTTTTTTTCTAGTGAGCAATTCTCCATTTACTAAAAATAACAAGATTGATAACCTTCTTATCAAAAATAATTCCACAATATATACACATTTAAATCATGGTTCATTTATGTATGAAAATTATAAATAAAATCATAGTTGTAGTGTGACTTAACTCTTCATAGAGTGTCAGTATTTGTATCATATTTACCTTCCACTTAAGTTATAAATATACCTCATTGCAAGATATTTTTCATTAAAAAATTAAATAATAAATGGGGTTTTTGATATTTTATTCATTGAAGAACAACACATGCATTTTCATATTTGTTTTTCAAAAACATTTCATATGGTATTTCTTCATTTCAGACTCATTTATTTTCTTCAAATCATCACCAACATTGATATCTTTTCTAACAATCATTAGTATATATTTCTCAATCATTTTTATTGAATCACAATTCAATTTGTGATGTTTTATTAATTAAAGAAAAACTTGTGAATCAATGGATTTAATTCCTTATGATATTTTATTTTTGATCACCAATATTTATTTTTAAAATTTCATGTTTGAAAATAAAAAAAATAATGTAACAATGATCTTATCATTCTCTGATCCTTTAATATTCTTCAAATAATGTCTTGAATCATGGTTTTACAAAGCATCATGATGTTTTGATCTTATAATAATAGCTTCAGGATCATCAGATATTAATTTCCTCTTCATAATGTTAAATATATAAATCCTCCAATTTCTCAACTTTTTGTAGACTTATAAAGACATAAAGTTTTAACAAATAACCCATTTTTAAGGATTTATATCACAGAAATAACTTATTTAAAAGTTATTTTTAATTTAATTTCCATTATTTCTTTGTTTTGGGGGTTTCCCATGCATTTTTGGAGGAATGGGTGAGTTTTTATGATTCGGTCCAAACTGTGAGCCCAATTCCTGATTTAAAAATAAATTTAGTTTCCATAAAAAATCCTTCATTTTACAAATTTTTTTATCCATTACAATTCCTAATTGGCCTCCTCTGACCTAATAACATCACCATATTAATTTGGACCATTTAGAAATCCATAATTATGGTGGATTTGGGTTTTTATTTAAGGGATTGGGCCTTCCCAAAAGCCCATTTCCTACATTAAAAATATTTTTTAATTCTTTAATATCTCATTCAATATTTACGTTTTTTTGGTAATTGAAACTCTCACCCGAGACCACTTACCCAAGGCGAGCCCCCATTCTCTTATAACCCAATTTTGAGCTCAATGGAGTCTCAAATTTGGTAGAAACTTCTCTGGATTTCACAAATCACCCAGATTTGAAGAGGAAAATTGATCCTTTCATAAATCCTTCTATTTTTACTATTTTTCACCCATTTCAGTTCCAAAATGATCTAATAATCCTTATTTGAACCCCAATTGAATTTATGGTTGATTTTAAAATCATATACTGGTGTATTTGGGTCGTTTTCTTAAAGATTTATTTGGGTAATTGTTCCTCTCTTCATTTCATTCCTTCTCCTTAGGGTTTCCTCCCTCATTCATGAATTTATTTAGTTTCTAGAAGTTAGGTTTCATACCTAGGGTATGATTTGGGGTCTTTGTGGTGAAATATTATGGTTTATGGTTTGTTTTCACTCCCTTGTGGTGCAGTGGAGGTGTGGTTGAGGTTTCACATCAAGAATCGAGGGTTTTGACTCAAAAGGTAGGTGGTTCCTTGTGTAAGAAATTTTTGAAGAGTTATATTGATTTATTTAATGGTCTTAATTTTCTTCATTTGATTCTTGTGGTGAGAAAACCGTTTTTGATGGATTTTCTTATGCGTTAAATTTTATAGTTGCATTATGGATTGAAATTGGGTGCTTTTCATGGGTGACTCTTGGGGTAATGTTTGGGTGTATTTTATAACAAATTAAAGTGACCTATTGGTGTTTAAAAGGGGCTTCCAATTATATTTTTTTAATGGATTAGTTTCATTTGGGCCTTGATATGATTTTTTTGAATGGGTTCAAGGTGTAAAACCATGTTGTACTTCTTGGAAGTCATTCATGAAAACGTGTGTTTTTCATGTGTGTCTTTTGTGGTGTTAATTGAGGTATTTTTAGAACACTTGGGGGTAGATTAATAACTTTTTTTATGGATTCCAATTATCTTATGGATTTGTATTTTTTTGATTTTTTAATTGAATGATAGATTTGGAATGGGTTTTGGGTGCGAAGCATTGTTACACCCCTTGGGTTTGTTTTATGAAAATTGTGAATGTTTTGTTTGGTTAAAAAAAGTGGTAAAAAGGGTGTATATGTACTGTTTAGGTGAGTGTATTAACCAAATATGGGTTTTTGAAAGTTAAATAACTGATTTTAGATTTCAAACATTTTCACAATGTTTTATAAATTGCTGAAATCTTTTATCAAATGGAATGAGGGAGCGAAACACATTTTGGGGCTGTTTTGTGTGAGTGTGAT
The DNA here is from genome assembly GCA_963277665.1 of Viscum album. Taxonomy (NCBI): domain Eukaryota; kingdom Viridiplantae; phylum Streptophyta; class Magnoliopsida; order Santalales; family Viscaceae; genus Viscum; species Viscum album. Next base: position 1,792,240,257 of record OY728158.1, read on the forward strand.
GTGAAAAATGAATTTTGTTGATGAAAGAAGTATTATGTGATTTTTGTGTGGGAAGTTATGTGATTTTTACTGTATTTTAAAGGTTTTATAATATTTTTCATAGGATTTTTGGAAGTGTTAAAGAAATGTGAAAAAGTGTTGTGGGGTATTTTGCTGTGAGTGTGATTTCAAAATGCATTTGAATGAAAAAGTTTATTATGTGACTTGATTGATATACATGTAGGTTCTTTAGTGAATGTGTGATGTGGAAGTGGTATTTTCTTGTGAAAATTATATTTCTTGGCTTGTTGAAATTTTTTGAGCATAAGAGGAAAACCTGGTCATCTAGGTGGGTGGACATGTACTAGTATGCTAGTGATCCCGTGGGGTTTGGCCTCAGTTTCACGTAGTAAGATTGAAGCTTACAACACTAACTAAACTATGATGAGGATGATGATTGGGGACCACTGGGTTATGGGTATGTTCCCTACTAGTGGCTCATGCACGAGAACAAATATTGTGATGGTTACTCTCACCGAGATACGAGGTACCTCGGACCCACATCGAGCTAGTAACTGGGGGTTATTTCCTATTGCTTATGCTCATTAGTTACTTTTTTCATACCATCGATAAATGGTATAGTTGGTTGGAAAATTCAGTAGTGTTGGCATTATTTTTAAAAGTGTTGATTCTTAATGATATACCCTTGAAAACTATTTTAATTTTTAAGTTGCATATTTTAGAAATTGTAACTAGCATTTCCTGTTTATATAAACTTGCAAGCTTTTCGTCTTTGAATGTTTATCACATGAAATCTATTAGTGGTGGTATCCTACTGAGAATTATGTCAAACCCTACTTACACCTTGGGTGTGAGTATACTTGGTTATTTTTTTTATCACAGGTTGTGTACAATTTTTAGTGCCAGTTGTTTGGGATTCTAGTAGGTCCTTTGTGGTGAATTCTTGAGGAGATTGCTTAAGGGCGGTGCCTCTTTCCATGAGGGTTATTAGGATGTTTCATTTTGGTTTTTTACCTGTGTTATAGTCTTGGTAAGTTTTTTTAAACTATGTAATTCAGTTCTGGATTTTTTCAAAATATTGTTTGGTTTGAAAAATCCAGATTCGTTTTATTAGATTCATTTGTTGTTTTAAGTTTATAAACTCGGGAAAATAATTCCCAATTATTATTTTATGATACCCAAGAACGTTTTCTACCCAGTGGGGATTGGGAATGCCCTTTAGGCCTTGTCATGGGCTGGTTTTGGTTCTGGTTTCGTTGGCGACCAGATTTGGTTCGTGAGAAAATGGTATCAGAGGAGGTTCAAGTTAACTCTTTGGGTCATGTTATTTGGGGAAGATTCGGGATAGTCTGGAGTTAGGATTTTCAGAACATGATATTCCAGTTATGGGTAGTGTGCCTAATCACCACGCGTCATGACAGGATTAAATTTTCCAGGGGAAGTTGGGATTTATCTAATTCCTTTGGTTTTCTTGGTTTGATGATGATTAGGGGAAATGATATGGAGTTGGGTCAATGGTCTCAATGAGCTCACAGGGCCTGACAAGTCATTTGGAGCCAGGTATATTCCCTAGAACACTCACTTTGATATTTAATTGATTGGAATATGGATTCCAACCCTATGTTCAATTCACCCACTGAAACTAGTTTCCTCTCACGTTGTTTTGTGCTTTAGTTTTGAAATCTAGGAACTTTGGTTTTAAAGTGACTTGGTTTTAAGAAGCGTAAAGTTTTTATAAAATGATTTTCAAATAAATAGGGAATGGATTTATTTATTAAATGGTGGAACTGAATTTTATTAATTGTTTAAAATGGAAAATGGTGTTATTACACCTCTTTTGAAAGCAGGAACTATATTGAAGTTGGTTTTGAAAAAGTGCTTCCAATAGAGTTTTCTAAACAGTCAAAGGGTGTTTTAATTGGATGAGATATTTTGAAATTGATGTGAATAAATTGAAAGTGATTTCTTTTCCAAATGGTTGTTTCTTTATGAAATGTTTTGTAAGATTTGAATTTGGATTTTTATCTCGTGGTTAGCGGTTTTGAGAAAAAGGATGTGTTGGTTGACCGTTTTGGTTTTGAAAAATGGAAAGAATTTTTGTTCTAAAATTTTTTATTTCCATGAGAAACCACATGCATGGGGTTATATGGGATGATGTATGGTTAATGGTACAACTAGATGAGTTACAGGATTGATATGAGGAGGATGCTTGGTGTGGCACAAAAACATGCATGTGTGAGGCCCACGGGGTACCATTGTTGGATACGCTAACCGTTGAACCGTTTGTTTTCAAAGAAATATTTTTAGAGAAAAACAGGATTTCTTGATGAATTGTTTGGGATGGTTTATATTATTTGTTTTTGGAAAATTTTGATGTTGTGGGATGTTTTGAGTCCAAGAATCCCGCCTGTTCGAACTGTGTTTTGTGTTTGTGTTTGGTCGGTAAGCTGTGTAGAAGGACTGGTTAGTAGTCTCCTCTGAGATATGTTTCAAGACACCTTTATGGTGGTTCCATTCATATGTTTGGATATGGTTTGTGGCATGTTTTGCCTAATGGAAAATCTTGTTTGGGTCCATAGGTTCTTTCGTTGGATAAGGTACGCCCCCATTAAGGGTTAATACACAACTGAAGTGCAGCCCAGATTGTTTCGTCATTGGAAGACCCTCCAGTTGATCAATATAAGGGATCTATTTCTCAAGATTTAAAGATTGGGTTTACACCTTTTCCTTTTGTGGTTTTTTGGATCCTCTTGTAGTATGAGAGTGCTCGTGGAAGTTTGAAAGAGACCTTAGTTTCTTAAGTTACCTGATTCGTCGAATGTGAAAGTAATATGGGGTTGTTAGTGTGGATGGTGTCTAAGAGGGACTCTAGGTCATTTATTGTCTCTTCAAATCATGGGTTCATGTTAAACCACCAGCGTAGGATATCTGGTCATGATAGGTTGTTATGGACACTTACCAGAATTGTGTATTGTTTGGGGACTTGGCATAAAGTCCCTTTCCATGTATTGTTTTTATCAGTTGCAATGGTCATGTTTGGTGATTCCTTCTGATGTCATGTGCTTGTTTGACTATAAAGGTGAAGTAGTACAATATTATGTGAGTCTTTGTTTTGTTAGAAGTGTTTCTCCTTTTGGGAAATCTATAAATCCTTTGTTTATAGGAAGGTGTTTCCATATATCATTTCCTCTTTATGTTCCTCATCTGAAGAAACAAGGGGTGATGTGTGTGAGTCTTCAATGCACTTGTTTTAGTGAAATGTCAGGTTTGGGTTTAGTGAGTTTTGGAGTGTGTCATTCCTTGGTGAACCCATATAGGTATACGGTGTAATTGTTTGCTGCACCATAAGAGAATATTCATTCAAGGGTTTCTAAAGCCTGACTGCGTGGCAGGAGATGCTTCAATCATCTGAGCTCTAGCCACAGGTCCCGGAGTAAAGTTGGCCCGTAGTCTAGAAAACCTCATGGGTGTAAAGGGAATTGGTTTAAATTCTGTCTTTGGTGTGGGATTTTGAGATAGTTTTAGGTTTTGAGGTGGTGGAAGGGACATTCAGACCCTATCCCTCAGGGTTGTAATCGATGTCATGAGTTTCTAGGTTGGTGGTTTTCCTTTCGGTTTCCATTATGTTTTTGGAGAAAAGATTGAAATTTGGTTAGAAAGGTTGAGTACACAGTTTTTTCATGGTTATTAGTAACTGTGACTTAGAAAACCATGCATATAGAAGGATCCACAAAATTAGTGCATGGTTTCCCAAACTTTGCGGACTAACCATGCGGCCATCCCAACTCTTTAAATTTTGAAGTATTTTGTGTCGACATGTGTTAATCGGTTAAGATGGTTGGTTCTTATGGTGGGGAGACCCACTATGAGTCTCATTTTAGTTTTTTGGAAACATATAATTGAATTCTACCCCTTGTATCATGGAGTCCATTTGGGCCTCCCCCTGTTAGTGTCCTGATTTTGTCTCGGGAAAATTTGAGTTGTCTCTTATGGTGGGGAGCCCATTTGTGTCTCCACGTACTAGTAACTCAGATTGGTCCTTGGTCATGGCTTGGTGATAGGTAGTCTTTTTCAGAGCTATCTATATACCTACCTCTTCCTTGGGTAAACATTGGGAGTGAAGAACACCCAACTGTCTGGTTAAAGCAAGGTAAGTGTAACCTTGTTCTTTGTTGTTGTTCGTTTGCGTAAATTGCTGGAATCTTGTTTGGATAGTGTTTGAGGAGTTTTATTTTGGGATAAAATATGAATATAATTGATCATTTTAGGAAGTGTTGTATGTTTTGGTTTTTGAGAGTATTCCTTCCTTCATTGATCAATTGTAGCTGTTTTGGCCTTTAGGGGGCGAAACCTGGCAAGGGAGTACCTCTTGGTTTCTCAGTTGGGTTTGGTTGTTGCTTTGGCCTTGTTGTGACTTTGAAGGGTGGAATGTTTTCATGTTGGGGATAATTGTCACATAAATAACTTATTTTAAAGTTAATTTTAATTTAATTTCCATTATTTATTTGTTTTCGGGGTTTCCCATGCATTTTTTGAGGAATGGGTGAGTTTTCATGATTTGGGCCAAACAGTGAGCCCAATTCCAGATTTAAAAATAATTGTTTTTCTTTATAAATCCTTCATTTTTCACCTTTTTTATCTATAAAAATTTCAAATTGGACTCCCCTAACCTAATAACACAACCATATTAATTTGGATCATTTAGAAATACATAATCATGGTGGATATGGTTTCTTATTTAAGGGATCGGGCCTTCCCGAAAGCTCATTTCCTGCATTAAAAATATTTGTTAATTATTTAATATCTCATTCAATATTTTCGTTTTTTCAGTGATTCCAAATCTCACCCGAGCCCACTTACCCCAGGCGCGCCTCCATTCTCTTCTCCCCCAATTTGGAGCACAATTGGATCGATAATTGGGGAGAAACTTCTCTAGAGTTCACAAATCGGCCATATTTGAAGAGGTAAATTGATTCTTTCGTAACATCTTCTATTTTTACTCTTCTTATCCCATTATAGTTCATACATGACCTCCTAATCCTTATTCGAACGTCACTTTCATTTATGGTTGTTTTTAAAATCAGATACTAGTGTATTTGGGTCGTTTTCTTCAAGATTTATTTGGGTAAGTGTTCGTCTCTTCATTTCATTCCTTCTCTTTAGGGTTTTCTCCCTCTTTCATTAATTTATATAGTGTACGGAAGTTAGTGTTCATACCTAGGGTTTGATTTGGGGTCTTTTTAGTGAAATATTATGGTTTAGGGTTCTTTTTCACTCCCTTGTGGTGCGACGGAGGTGCAATTGAGGTTTTGTATCATGATTCAAGGGTTTTGACTCAAGAGGTAGGTAGTTCCATGTGTAAGATATTTTTGATGAGTTATCTTGCTTTATTTACTGGGTTTAATGTTCCTATTATGCTTCTTGTGGTGAAAAAAACCATTTTTGATGGATTTTCTTATGCATTTAATTTTATAGTTGCATTATGGCTTGAAATTAGGTGCTTTTCATCGGTGACTCTCGGGGTCATGTTTGCGTGTATTTTATAACACATTAAAGTGACTTATTGGTGTTCAAAAGGGGATAAAACTTCTGTTTTGTTAATTCCTTAGTTTCATTTGGGCCTTGAAATGGGGTTTTTGAATGGGTTCAAGGTGTAAAAACATGTTGTACTTCTTGGAATTCATTTATGAAAACATGTGTTTTTCATGTGTTTCTTTTTTGGTGTTAATTGAGGTATTTTTATAACACTTGGGGGTAGTTTAATAAATGTTTTTAGGGATGAAAATTCTGTTATGGATTGGTATTGGTGTGATTTTTGGAATTTAATGAGGTATTTGAAATGGGTTTTGTGTGTGAAGCATAGTTACACCCCTTGGGTTTGTTTTATGAAAATTGTGAATGTTTAGTTTGGTTAAACAAAGTGGGAAAAAAGTGTATATGTACTTTTTGGGTGAGTGTGTTCACCTAATATGGGTTTTTGAAAGTTAAAGTTGTGATTTTAGATGTCAAAAAATTTCACAATGTTTTATAAATTGCGGAAATGTTTTATCAAATAGCAAGAGAGGAGAGAAACACATTTGTGGGAAGTTTTGTGTGAGTGTGTTGTGAAAAATGAATTTTGTTGATGAAAGAAGTATTATGTAATGTGTGTGTGGTTTTTTATATGAGTTTTAATATCTTTTAATGGTTTTATAAAATTGTTTAAAGGATTTGTGGAAGTGTTAATGAAATGTGAAAAGTGTTGTGGGCTATTTTGGTGTGAGTGTGATTTCAAAATGCATTTAAATGAAAAAGTGGATTATGTGACTTGATTGATATACATGTGGGTTGTTTATTGAATGTGTGATTTTGAAGTGGTATTTTCATATGCAAATTATATTTCTTTACTTGTTGAACTTGTTTGAGCACATGAGGGAAACCCGGGTATCTAGGTGGGTGGACGTGTACTAGTATGCTAGTGATCTTGTGTGGTTTGGCCAAGTTTCACATAGCAAGATTGATACTTAAAACACTAAATAAACTATGATGATGATGATAATTGAAGACAACTAGGTTATGGGTATGTTACCTACTAGTGGTTCATGCATGATAACAGATATTGTGATGGTTACTCTCACGGAGATATGAGGTACCTAGGACCCACATCGATCTAGTGCATGGGGGTTATTTCCTATTTCTTGTGCTCATTAGTTACTTTGTGCTTACCATCGGCATACGGTATGTCTGGCTGGAAAATTTCAGAAGTGTTTGAATTATTTTTAAAAGTGTTGATTCTTAATGATATCCCACTTGAAAACTATTTTAATTTTTAAGTTGCATCTTCTAGAAATTGTAACTAGCATATCCTATTTATGAAAACATGCAAGATTTTAGTCTTTGAATGTTTATCACATGTAATATCTTAGTGATGGTATCCTACTTAGAATTATATCACAACCTAGTTACACCCTTGGGTGTGAGTATACTTGGTTATTTTTTTGTCACAGGTTGGGTACAGTTTTTAGTGCCAGTGGTTAAGGTTTCTAGCAGGTCCTTGGTGGTGAATTCTTGAGGAGATGGCTTGAGGGCGGTGCCCCTTTACATTAGGGTTCCTAGGATGTTTCATTTTGGTTTTGTACCTTTTTTATAGTCTTGGTGAGTTGTTTTAAACTTTTTAATTCAGTTCGGAATTTTTTTTAAAATATTTTTTGGTTTGAAAAATCAAGATTCTTTTTATTGGATTCATTTGACGTTTTACGTTTATAAACTCGAGAAAATCATTCCCAATTCTAATTTTATGATACCCAGGAACTTGTGCTAGCCCATGGGGATCAGGAACACCCTTTGGGCCTTATCATGGGCCGAGTTTGGTGCTGGTTTCAATGGCGACAAGATTTGGTTCGTGACACTTTATATTTACATGAATTTACCATTTTTCTAAAAGGGAAAATTATTTTCATAAGGCTTTCAAAGTCATACAATTTCATCAAAGTATCAGTAAATAACACTGAAGTGTTATGAAATATTCCTTTTTCAATTTTCTATACCTCGACTAAAAAATCTTATGAGATTTGGACAAAGTATTATAAAATAAAAAAGGAGTATTATGAAATATTCCCTTATTAATTTTCTTTACCTAAACTCAAAAGTCTTATGATACTTTTATAAAGTATTTCAAATTTCATTGAATTCTTACAATCACACAACAAAGTCTTACACACTCATCAGAAAGTCTTACAAAATGCTTTCAAAGTGTTATGCAATAAGACTTAGCCAGTTTTTCTGACACAGGAGACAAAGTCTTATGAAATTCATGAAGTTTTATAAAATCATCATTCCTTTTTCATTTCTAGAAAAAGTCAGAAGTATCATGAGATGCATATGTCTTATAAAATTTCCAGTACTTGGTCATTTTTTCAACATCAGCGCAATGATTTCATACTTCATCTCAAATGACTTCGGGACTATTTCAATTCATCTCAGAACTTCTTAATCACTTCAAATCACCTTATAATAGCTTCAAATAATTTATATAATTATCAAAATAATTACATATAGCCTCAAATTATTTTTAATGTATGATAACATATTAAATACTCAATTCGGAATATTTCAATAATCTTCACTACCTTCTCAATTCAGCCTCAAATGTGACTTCTTTATCCATCATCCAAGTGATTTTATTCACTATACTTAGTAACTTTAAAGATAGATAACACAAGTATGGATTCTACACACTTAAACTGTCTTTTTAATAAAACGTTGAATTGCCTTTGATCTATTCTTTAATAATAGTTATTCAAATTGTTCAACAAATAAGGAAGTCAGTAGACAACACTTTCAATTTCATTAGTAACATGTTGTTGATGGTGTTATTTAACCTTAATTACTTGTATTGGACATGAGGATCATCTAATCAATCATCACATTTAGTTATCTAGAATCTATAACCTGTCTAGATGGGTATGCAAAGATAAAAACCACATTTTCATTTACCCATCAATGTATGTGAAACATCTTCATCTCTATTGGGTGGATTCTTCCTCCATCACCCATACTTCAACACATACATATTGACATACTTATTGAAAAAAAATATATCAAACATAAATATTTGGTCACTTCATATAGTTTAATATAAAATCTATTATATTTTATCTTAATTTTTAATTTATAAACACTTTATAAATTACATTATAATTTTTTATGAACCTTTTATATCAAAATTATAATTCATTTCATGTAGATTAAAGGTAATTAGTTTTAAGGATATTCATTTGTTAAATGTTTCAAAAATATTTAATAATTAATTCTAAACATTTTATAATCAATTAATTTATATACATATTATAAATTAAATAAATATCATAAACAGTTTTTCTCTATAATTTATAACCATTTTAAAAATTATATAAATCCATTTATATATGAAAATGGAAAAATTCCATCTTTCCTTTATATCGTATTTGACTGTATACCATGAATTGCATTTCTTCGTATAATGTAAAACCTATATCACAATTTTTGATTGGAATGTGATACCTCCTTATAGCACTAGAAATCACAACTTATGATAATACATATATCATGTTGCTGATATGTGACTATGTTTTTGTAAAACACAAACAGTGTAATAGGTGTTACTGTAGCCTATAATTCCTTCGATTGTATGCTATAACACAAAACAAATTCCACACTGCAGCTTATGACTAACATGTATCATATATTACAATATGAAGAAAATAAAGGAAATATCATATATCATAATTGGTGGTAGTATATAATATACAATATGATCCTATTATATATTATGATATCACTTATTGTATTATAATCCACTATCAAAAATCTATATCCTATTTAATGAATAAGAATATGATATCCATTTTTCTCTATTTTAAACATGATTTTGTGAATCAATTCAAGCATCACACTGATTGGATACCATTGAAAGGCTTATTAGGATAAAATAATAGTTATTTTTATAGGTAAAGACATAATAAACAATAAGTTAAGAACATACATGCTTTGAAACTAATACCATGCATAATATAAAATAAAGAATGTACCATACACCAAATATGGTCAAGCCTTATATATGTAAACACACACTTGATGAAGATCATTTAAAAACAACTAAAGGGGTCCTTCATTATAGGGTATCCACAGGTTGAAGAATCACCCAAAGTTGGGTAAGATCCTTCTTTTGATTATGATATGCTAGTACCTCTCGGTGGTAAAGGAAGAAGGATATGGGAACTTGGGGGTGGGAGATCATGTTACACGCAAAATAATTAGATTCAATTTTCATGGCTTCAACCTCCTTTATATAGGATTTAGGGACACTATATGAGAATTTGTGGAATTTACTCAAATGTTACATAATGTTAAAATAATTTCATTTTATTACAAACCATTTTTAATCCTCAACCAAGTGCATGCATTTAATATTTAAATTCATCATTGGATCTCTCATGCATTTCATGAATTAAAGATAGACTTATATAGTATAGATTCAAATGTTGACATTTAACATATGACTACCATGTTAATCGTATCATACAATTAACAATGTATCATCTCAATATGATATCATCATATCATACAATATGATATAGTAGGGGTAGTGTCACAATATCACTATATCATGCATTATTATATGTTAGTCAAAGGCATGTGATATTCCTTAGTTTCAGGTATTTTGTATAGTATGACTTACCTATATCATACCTTTTGATATAGACCAAATACATAATATTTAATATTTTCATTATTCCATATCTCCATTGATTCACTCATGGATGCCTTTATCTATTTAAATGGGGGAAATTTCACCTCATTACATTGCTTGGTGGATTTTTTTATTGATTTTTGGTATATTTTCATGGGTTAGCATGACATGCACATTTATTTTGATACACACACATGTGTAAGATTTTTTATGCAATATAGATCATCCATGGAGTCATGTGGAGAAATCTTACTTGACATTATACTTGAAACAAACCACATCATTATGTGTTTATAAAATCAATTAAAATTTATATTTTGGTCGTAGGGTTGAAGATGAGGACTACACGATGTGTGTGTTCGGGATACGTCATGTAGCGACACTAGGGGTGTGGTCGGGGGCACGAACAGACACCCTATGTGGGGGCACATGGTTGGGCAATATACACAACCAAATCCCATGTGTAGTATACATCCAAAGGTTATGTAGGTTACATGGACTGTCCCTATTTGGGGTATATTTCCAGGTACCCTGGGTGGTTGATGTGTCATCTGTGTTCGGTGCACAATATGTAGTTGGGTGTAGTGCACGCTGAGTTTGGTTGAGGTACATGGATCGATACCCCCATGTAGAGTACATGCCATATATGAGGTAGGCACACCATGTACTTTGAAAAGTACATGCTAGGTCGGTTGGGATACACAACCAGGGAGGTTGGATTGAGGTATATGTCGTGTACCTAATGTACAGATTGTGTACTCCCTCCTTATAGATATTTTTCTAGTTTTTTCACCCTGGAGTCAGAATTGGACTTATGATTAGTCAATTATAAGTTTTTTTTCACATGAATCATGATAGTGGAATCCTTTTAGTGTTTAGAGGACATTTTTATAGTTTTTAGATTATTTGAGGTTTAGTGGGAGGATTTCCATGAGGTTTGATTTAGAACCCTCTTGAGGGTTAGGTTGTCACGTAAGGATTTAGTGAGGGTTGTGAGCTTGTTGGTCACCCTATATTAAGGATTGCATGGGTTTTTTGAGGTTCTCTTAGATAGTTCATGGGAGGTGGGATTAAGTGGTTTCTTGGATGATCTTCACTAGTCTATTGCTCAAGATTTACTTCGCTTAGAGCCTTTAGGCTAGGGTGGCATTATGGGGTGATAGGAATAATTGGGTTCCATTGGGTGGAGCTTGATATGGGTATAAGGAACCCTTTTAGGAATTCCTTTTGGGCGTAGTGATATTTTAGGTTTCCCTTGTGGGTGGGATGTTGATCGATGAGGGTTTGTGAGCCGAAGAGGTCAATAGTGGATTCTTTGATGATTTTGGCTGGAGGTTGGTATAATATTTCTATATGGATTAGGGGGACATAGTAGGTTCCCCCATGCTTGGTTGACCTACGAGATGGTCCATGCTAGTTTCAGTAGTTTTGGATGTTGGGTGTGAGTGTAGGCCGACCTGGGTTTTTTTCTCCTATGATCAGGATGGATGATGATGTTATGTTAAGATTGGATAGAGAGGGGACCTTTGGGATGTTATTGGATTGGGCATTATACCCATGTTTTATCAATTATATCATTATTGTTTTATCTATTTTGAGGTGGGTTTAGGGAGATAATAAATGATCTAGAAGAGTGTATCCCCCCCCCGACACCCCCCCCCCCCCCGAGTTTAGTATTAGATATGGCTAGGGGCTTCAAGCTCATGTGGTGTTGAGGAACTCACAGATGGGTTTAGTGGCCTAGGTTGTTGAGGCTCCTGGGATGGCCTAGTCAAGTAGTGTTGCACTGGAAGGTTTGGTAACTCAGTTAGTTTTGTTGGACTTTTAGGATATGGGTAGGATTCTATAGGGTTAGACATAGAGTTCATGACACCTGTTCATATCATGTTATTAGAGTAATTAATCCTAATAGATGTGTTTTTATAGAAGACACCTAGGATGATATCCTAGGGTTTGGAATTTGTGTATGTCTACGCATAGACATTCCTGATGTAATGTGGCTTAGTGATCCACTGACTATAAATCCTCTGGAAGGGGTCAGAGTGACGGTGTATTTTTCGTGGGTGTCAGGTTAGTTCCAAGGTTTGGTTATTTACATTTTTATTTTTTCAATTGTTTATTTTCATGTTAGTAGTATTTATTCAACTAGGCTGAACATATCTTGTGTTACATGAACATGTTATGACAATAGATGTTAGGAGCATTACTGGGGGTGGAGTACTGTGATTTTTTTCTCACCCCATGTACATGCACCTCATTTTTCATACAGACCTTATGTCTACTTTCAATTTGAGCATGGATTCACGATGGATCGGGTGAAGGCCTGATGTTGGGTGATCGAGCAGAGTTGCTCATACGAAGTATGAGAATCGTGCTAGAATGGTTAACCATCATGAAGATCAGGTATGTGGTTTAGCATGGATTTTCATTAAAGCCTTGTGTATTTTCTTTTCTTTATTTTGTTCTATGTTTTTGGTTAACTTAGTGGGAAACTGGTTGATATGTTATAGCATGACCATGAGTTTTTTATGTTTCATTTCATTTTATCATAGAATGCTTCTGTTTTAGTTATTTAGTTATGAATACTATAGTATTTTTTATGGTTGTGTATGCGTTTAGTTTATTTTCATTGTTATTGCACTATGATCTATAAACATTATTTTCCCATTGTATAGATTAGGCCCTCACCGCTAGTCGACAGTCTTTGGAATACAGGGAGGTCCATTTGAGGCCTTATCGTAAGCTAGATCGAGTGAAGGGTTAGGTAAACCCAGGGAAGTTCATGAAAAAATGGTATTAATGGTTGTCTTAATATATGATTTAGGTATTTAGTAGACAGGTGGTCTAGGAATTTGTCAAATCTTATAATGGATATCAAACTGGAACATCATGAACACCTTTTATGGTAATAATTCCATGTTACTAGGGTTATGAGATTACTAATTTCAGTTTTCAATGTGATTCATGTATGATTTCACCTTGAGTGATGCACTTGGGTTTGTAGATTTTTTGATTTATTGTGATTTTTGGCACTTAACCTATTACCAAGAGGCCGAAAAATATGTATCATTATTGGTACATGGGATTCACATGACATTTTCATGTCTGTGTGTATTTTTATTAATGATATAGGTTTAGTTGTTTAAAATTTCAGCAATAACCTATATGATGTTTCCCCATATAGCTCCTAGTGGAATTCTACTCAACAGAACCACAAGTATTTTTCTTTTGATGATAGGCCCTGTGGATCATTCGGTGAGATGTTCTCTGGTAATGTAAATATAGTCCCTTCATTGCGGGATGTGTATAGAACCTTGTAGTTAAGTGAGGGATTTGGTTTCCTTGTTGTTGTTGTTGTATCGATGAAGGAAATAATGCCTAAGAGATGTTTGGATCGAGCTTGTGTTTCCCTAAGGTTGTGGTTTCTCTAAGAAGATTTGTGATTAGGCATGAGGATACCTTGTGCTTGAGAAGTGGATCACTTGGAGTGATCTTGGTTTTCTGGTTTTTTTGAGAGGTCGGGTTTGGATGGATGTTTGGACTTGATGGTTCTGTTTGTTTTTTATTGCACTTTCGGTGGCACGGTGGGAGTGTAGTTTGGTGCTTTTGGTTTTGGTTTGATGTTCAGGTGGCGGGTGGTTATCTTGGTGATCTTGGTATAAGGTAGATGGCTTGATTTTGAAGAGAAGTGTTTAGGGTGCTTGAGTTTGTGGAACTAAACTGTGTGAGGATCATAGCCAGTGGTTTAAGCATGTTATCCTAGGATTTTTAGGGATTGGATTGTGTGAGCATGAGTTCATTTGTGTGATTATGTGAGGAACTGTGAGTGGTTCTTAAAGAATCACTCCGCATTAAAGAAGAGAGTAGTAGTTAACATGGCTTTTAGGGAGAAAGATATTCCATGTGGGGGAATCCATATGGTGGGTAGAACACCATAGGTTGTTAGATATAGTAAACCTCATTTTAAGTGGTTTGTTGATCATAAGGGAATATCATTCTTAGTGGGCTAAGAATGGTTGGTTGTTGGTGTTCCGTGTCAGTGCTCTGGTGTGAGAGAGTCAACCACATTTAATCATTGTGTTTGGTGATGGATGGAATGTGGTTCATGGTGTTTGATGTTGGTCATGGGGTGGCGATAAGGATACTCCTATGGTGGAGAGTGTCATGTCAGTCACGAATGAATGTCGCTCGTGTGTTGGTGGAATCATGGGCATAATGAGACCGATCAATGGATGATGGAGGTGGTGTCAGATTCCCCAGTGTTCAAGGTGAAGATAGGTAGCTGGGTAGATTGTTAGACACCAAGGATTCTTGAGGGTAAGAAGAATTTATGGTGGGTAGGTTGTAATGACCAGTGTCGTTATGGGTTGAGAAAATTAGGGGAAATTTGATTTTTTTTTCCTGAGAGTGTTTCAAGGGAAAATGGAAATTTATCTAGTCATATGATCTCGGGTAATTTTTTTGACCACTCTGTTGGTTACAAAATAGGGTGTTTACCTCAGGACAAGAGTTTGGTGGAAATCTGAGTCCATTGAATTTTCATGGAATATTTAATTAGGTAAACTTTGATTATTCATGCATGTTCAAATGGTGAAACCTTCTATTCGGAGCATCAGATTGAAATTCTGACTCCATGGTTGAGTCTAAAATAGTTGTTTTTTCCTAGGTGAGACATATACTCACCCCAGGCATTGAAGCCAGGCTGAGACCTATTTTATTTTTCTTTTTCTTTCCATTTTATTTATTTTTATTTTTATTTTTTTCTTTTCCCCTTCTCTCATTGGCTTATCGCACATGCCCAAGGGGATCTCCTCTTTACTTCCTTTGACCAGGAGAGAATGATGGAGAGGGGGGTCGCACCAAAGAGCTGCTCTGAAGCTAGATCGAGGATCGGTGGAAGCATTTTGCAGATCCTGGAGTAAAGATTGTGTGTTTTGTGCCAAAGGTAAGATTTATATTAATTTTTGACCAAAAAACACCATAATGTAGTTGTTTTAAATTTTTAAATCATCATATGTGTTTTTCAGGGTGCCATGTGAGCCCCTATGGGTTGATTTCGGGAGATCTAGGGGTTTCGAGGGCTTCGCAGAGGTTTTCTGTTCGGGAAAACCTAATCACACAATGTGTAGTTCAAGAACACATGTTGTGTGTTCTTTGTTTTGGGATTAGGGTTTATCTTGAGGACTATATGACGTTTGTGTTTGGGACACATCATGTAGACCTACTTAAGGTGTGGGTGGGGCATGGTCAGACATCCCGTATGGGTGTACATGGTCATGTAATGTACATGTCAGAGCCCATGAGTAATACACGACCATAGTCCATGTAGGGTACATGGATTGTCCTCGTTTTGGGTGCATGGCTTAACCCCTTATAGGGTACATGGTTAGGTACCTAGGGTGGCTAACATGTCATTTGTTTTC
Organism: Viscum album; assembly: GCA_963277665.1. Taxonomy (NCBI): domain Eukaryota; kingdom Viridiplantae; phylum Streptophyta; class Magnoliopsida; order Santalales; family Viscaceae; genus Viscum; species Viscum album. Next base: position 1,792,255,890 of record OY728158.1, read on the forward strand.
GGTGCATAATGTGTAGTCTAGCATAGTGCATGCTGAGTTGGGCTGAGGTGTGCAGCCTGGCACCCCATGTAGGCTACACAATGTGTATAGGGTAGGCATGTCATGTAATTTTAAAAGTACATGCCAGGTCGACTTTAATACACGACCAGAGAGGCTATCTTGAGGTACATGTCGTGTACTCCCTCCTTTGAGGTGTTTCATTTTTTTTCATCCTAGGGTCAGAATTGGACTTGAGAGTTGTTAATGTTGAGTGTTTTTTCCACATAGATCAGGATGGTAGAATTCTTTCAGCATCCAGAGGTTGTTTGTATGATGTTTTAGATTGGTTGAGCTTTAGCGGGAGGATTTATTTGAGGTTTTATTTAAAATCTTCCAAAGGGTTGGGTTGTGAAGTGAGGCCCAAGTTAGGGTTGTGAGTTTATTGGTCACCTTGGCTTGATGATGCCAATGGGTTTTGTTTAAGGTTCTATTTGATAGTTCATAGGAGGTAGAATCGAGTGGTTACTTGGATGAGCTTCGCTAGTTTGTTTCATAGGGGGGTTTTTCGCTTAGATATTTTAAGTTGGGGTGGCACCATGGGGTGATAGGTACAATTAGGTTCCATTGGGTGGAGCTTGATATGGGTTTGAGGGACCCTTTTTAGGAACAAAATGTGGGCATGGTAATGTTTGAGGTTTCCCTTGTGGGAAGGATATTGATCGATGAGGGGTTGTGGGTTAGAGAGGTGGGTTGTGGTTTCATTGATAGACTTGGCCTAAGGTTTGGATGTCATGGAGGAACCCTGAGAGATTTCCTATTTCTATTGTGGCCCAAGGTACCATGTTGGGTTCCTTCATGCTTGGTTGACCTATGAGATGGTCATTTCTAGTTTCATCAGTTTTGGATGACGAGCACGGACGTTGGCCGACCAAGGTTTCTATGGCATATGGCTAGGATTCTTGGGGATGTTCTGCTCAGATTGGACAGAGAGGAGACCTTTAGGATGTTATTGGATTGGGAATTGTCCATGAATTTGATCAATGATCTCCTTGGTTGGTTGTTTTAAGATGGGTCTAGGGAGGTAATGGATGATCTAGATGAGTGCATCCCCCCTAAGTTTAATATTAGCTTGGTCTAGGGGATTAAAGCTCGTGAGATGTCGAGGCAAACATGGGTGGGTTTAGTGGCCTAGGTTGTCAAGGCTCCCAGGATGGCCCGATCAAAGAATGTTTTTCTAATGGGTCTAGTAGATCAGTTAGTTCTATAGGGATTCTAGGACATGGTCACGATTATCTAGGGTCTTATATAGAATTCATTTCATCGGTTTAAATCATGTTTTGGAGTCCTAAATCTTGGTAGATGCGCTATTATAGTATACCCCTAGGATGAGATCCAATTGTATGATATTTGTGCATGTCCTTATGTTTGATGTTTTGGAGCTTCTTCATATCTATCAGATGCACCTAATGTCATGAGGCTTGGTGAGCCACATGTTATAAGTCCTCTGATGGGGGATAGAGCGAGGGAAAATTTACCTCAGGTGTCAGGATGGATCCGAGGGATGATTCTTTTTCTTTTTATTTATGCAGTTGTTTATTTTATATTAGCAGTATTTGTTTGACTAGACTGGGTGTGTCACATGTTGCATGCACATGTTATGACAACAGATGCTAGGACCACTGGTGGGGGTGGTCTGCTGAGATTTATTTCCCACCCCCAATACATGGACCTTGATGTGTGTGATGATATTATGTCTACTTTTAGGTTGAGCACATATGCATAGTGGATCGGGAATAGGCCTAGTGTTGTGTGATCGAGCAGAGTTGCTTTTGTGGAGTGTGAGGATCATGCTAGAGCAGTTTGACTATCATGGAGACTTGGTGTGTGGTTTGTCTTGGGGTTATAGTAGAACCTTGTGTATTCTATTCTATTTTATTTATTTATTTTCATATTTTTGGTCAGCACAGTGGGCGACCAGTTGATATGTTATAGCATTATTGTGAGTGTGTATGATGCATTCCATTTTATTATAGCATGATTATGTTTTAATTATTTTTTATGTGTACTCTGATATCTGCTATGGATGTGTATGTGTTTATTTTATTTCCATTGTTATTTCACTTTCATATGAGGGAATAGTTTTCACATTATATGGATTAGGCTCTCACTGCTAGTCAGTAGCCTATAACATACGAGGAGGTGCACTTGAAACCTTGTCGAGATCCAGATTAGGTGATGGGTCAAATCGACCCAGGTCGGTTTGTGACAATACTAACTCCATGCATGTGCACAATGGCACACACACATGCCTTGTTTTGAGTTACATGTTGAACAATGGAAATTTCTTGTGGTATGGTTCATATTTAAATGACACTTCCACTCGAAACATAGAGACGTTGGCAGCAGCCTCCTCGTATTCCATTTCGGGGATTTTGCAGTTTGTCTTTATTTTTTTCATGCATGTTCTTGATTACTATTTACATAGTGAAATAGTTAACAAAAACTCAAAATAAATACAAACTGTAAAATCCCAAAAATGGTCTTGAATCCAATTATAGATCCTCCTCCATGTACTAACCATGCCCACTCAACTCCCTAGCAAGGGCCTTTTCGCTTCTCCAGACCTTCAAGAAAGAAGTCTGCTCGGGCACCCAACGATGGCCTGAGCAAGGTTTGAGTGCAACTTAGTAGGCCACCATCAATGGTGTCTACAAAATATACAGTCTAAACAGATAGTTCATGCAACAAGGAAATTAATAATAAAATGACAAGGGAAATGTTAGGTTCCATTAGGCAATGTAGAACCTAGAAGTCATTTCTATCATCATTATCATACCATTATCTTACCCTATCATTACTTAACATTTTCATTACACTCTCCATGGGTTAATCTCATACATCATGTTACATGGGTCTAAGGCAAACAATCACAAGAATGAGGGGAAGCACAACATTGTCCTATATCTCTAGGACTAACCACCTCATGAAAACCATATACTCACCTCAAATCCTTAGTCCTGGTGGATGCAACCATTTAGGGAATAGACCCTTAGTCCACTTCCCTAACCCATACATTTAGGGTGGATTTTAGAGCCTCGGTCTAACTCGACCCGTGGGAATAGATCCTCTTATTAATACCCCACTCTACGAATCCATGTGCACATGATTTATATATATATATATATATATATATCCATAAATCATCTATATTGTTGCCAATAGAAACATAAACCATAACAATAACATGGGAATTCATATCATGCCTTAACCCTTTAACACATTTACCATTTTACCTCATTTATCCATTTAGCCCAATTCCCATTTATTATGACTAACTCACTATGCATCATTACTAGACCCGTAACCTATTCCATTATGGTCTTTATCATTTCCACACATTAACCCACTAAGACTGTTCATCATTCCCATGTGTCAACCCAATTGTACATTTCAAATACTGTTCACAATTCATTTGACATAACCATGTTCAACCCATATAACCCATTTCCATGTTATCCCAACAACCCTTAGTTCATTACCAATCCTTGGTACATCACCTAACTTCTATTGTCAATTCAACCAATCATACCAACATATTTATCAAGGGCTCTACATTATTACACATTAATCTCACATGTGTTTTACCAATTTCTATGTCTGGGAAAGTCAGAACACCCCCTGGGTGGCCCTAGTTTAGCCAAGTTGTCCTAAACGTGTCTCATGGGGACTGTGAGGATTTCCATTCATCATTTCAACACCTATTTTTCCAGTTATTCCCAAATATATTCAAGGTGCAGCAAAGGGAAAACAATAACATAGATAAACATGTCCAAATCAAAAATAAAACTATGGGATAACACTTGTAGACCACCTACCTCGATTCTGTTGATTAACACACTTCTAATCGAGCCCTTAGATATTGATTCAATCAACACTTGAATCTTCAACCTATATTTCACTGGAAGAATAGGGTTTTAGATTTTCAAATGGAGAGGAGGAGAAGATCCAAACCATAAACTCTAAAGAGAAGCAAAGAGGATATTAGCCTTACCCAAAGCTTTGATCCGCAGCCAACGACACTCCAAACTGCCAAGAATTGAAGGAGATTGATCTCTAGGAAGATTTGGGAAGCTTGGTTCGTTCCTAGGGTGAAAAGGAGGAAATGAGGAGGAAATCCCAAGTGGGTTCTTAAAATCCCAGGATTACATTTTTGTAATTTTTTCAAACTTTACAGGGTCGCATGGTTTTCCCACACGGTTTGCCAAACCATGCGCAAATCATGTGCATGCCACTGTCTAAGGAAAATGGGTCGCACAATTTACCTAGGTAGGCTGCACAGTTTTACTAACCATGTTCCAACCGTTTGAGTGCCTCTATTTCAGGGGTTCACGGTTTTCCTAGGAAGGTCGCATGGTTTTCTAGGTCGTGCGCCAACCGTGCGCCCTGCACTATTTGGACGGGTTTTCCTTTCTTTTGTGCCCCGAGCCTCCAGAACACCCCCGAGGCTCCTTATACTTCTGGGGATCATTCCATTAACCAAAAAAATGATATTGAAACCAAAATTTAAATGAGAACATAACATTACGATGTCTGGGATCATACAACCTCCCCACCTTACAACGACTCGTCCTCAAGTCCAGCTTCCAAGATTCATTGAATTTCTGAAGAAAAGAGATCAGGCCACAGGGCCAGCATATCTGATTCCCACTCCCAAGTTTCTTCCTAAAAATTTCCAAGATACCACATGACTCGCACTAATGGAACAACCTTGCCCTGCAAGACTTTCTTGCTATGATCCACCACATGTACTGGATGCTCCTCAAAGGATGCATCTGCCTCAAGCTTAACATCCTCTACATCAACCACATGAGATGGGTCAGGGTGATACTATTGAAGTTGTGACATGTGAAAAACACCATGCATTCCACTATACCGTTGTAGAAGAGACAATCGGTAAGCCACTAGCCCGATCCTCTCCACAATCTCAAATTTTCCCACATACCTGGGTACTAACTTACCCTATTTTTGAATCTGACAGTGACCCAACCATGGCGACACCCGTAGGAACACTCTATCACCCACCTGAAACTCAGGAGGTCTACACCAGTGATCCGCGTATTATTTCTACCTACTTTTTTTCTTTTTCCATCCATTTCTGAATCAACTGAACCTTTTCTGAAGTCTCCTGCATCAGACTTGGTCCCAACAACTCGGATTCACCAGCCTCCAACCAACACAGCAGAGATCTACACGGCCTCACTTACAGTGCCTCGAACGGTGCCATCTAAATTGTATCTTGAAAAAAATTATTGTAGGAAAACTCAATAAGCGATAGGTGTTTCTCTTAGGAGCCACCAAAATCAAAGACACAATCTCTCAACATATCTTCCAACACTTGGATTGTACGCTCCGACTAGCCATCCATCTGTGGGTGAAAGTCGTACTCAAGAACATCTAGGTACCAAGTGCCTTCTGAAACCCTTTCCAGAAGTGTGATGTAAAATGCAAATCATGATATGAAAATATAGTTTGTGGTACTCCATGCAACCACACTATCTCTCAAGCATACAACTCACCCAATTGATCATCTGTGAAAGTTTCCTGAATCGGAAAGAAATGAGCCACTTTCGTTAACCGATCCACGACCACCCAGATTGAATCATTCTTTTGAGGTGTCCTCGGAAGACCCACTATAGAATCCATCATTACATCATCCCACAACCACTCCAGAATAGGCAATGGATGTAACGAACCACCTGGATGTTGGTGCTCGAACTTCACCTACTGACAGGTAAGGCACCGTGCCACAAAACCCACAACTTCCATCTTCATTTCAGGCCACCAATACTGCCTAAAAAAGTAACGATACATCTTGTTCAAACCAGGATGAAATACCCATATTGATGCATGGAACTCGCACATCAAATATTCTCACATAAAGACCGGAACGACCACATGTTCAGAAACACGAACAACCCCATTCACACCAATAACCCAACCATAAGGTGCCTCCCCAACATTAAGACATTCCTTCATGGATAAACACTTAGGATCATCAAGCTAACTTCCCTTAACTCGGTTAAAAAGTTTCAAATAAACCTCTAGGGAAGCAAGAGTCATCTGACCGCACTCATCTTGCACCTCCAGGTGCATCTCTTCAAACAAGGCCATCACCTTCCACTCGGTACTGGATTTCTGAACTGCCTGATTCTGAGCCATTCGGCTTAGAGCATCCACAAAATTATTCCCCTTTCCTGGTGTATATACCAAATCAATGTCAAATTACTAATGATATTTAACCCATTTTCACTCCTGAAGATTCAAATCCCACTATGATAAGATGTATTTAAGACTCTTATGATCAGTATACACCATAAACTATTCCCCCAACAAGTAGTGCCTCCAGCACTTTGAGGCATACACCACCGCAACCAACTCAAGTTCATGAGTGGGATAATTCCACTCATGGGGCCTCAACATCCTTGACCCGTAAGCCACAACCCGATCATCCTGCATCAACACATCCCCAAGTCAAACATCGGACGCATCAAAAAACAAGGTGCACTTCTTACCTGACCCAGTTAAGATCAATATCAGTGTGGTCGTCAACCGATTCTTCAAATCTTGAAAATAATTATCATCAGATCTAGAACATTTGAACTTGATTCCATTCTCAGTCAATCCTGAAAGCGGTGCTTCCAAGTGAGATAAATCCTGAATGAACCTTCGGTAATACCCGACGAAACCTATAAAAATATGAACATAAAAAATATTTTTGGTTGATCCCATGACACAACAGCCTACACTTTTTCTGAATCCACTAACACACCTACCTCATAGATTATGTGACCCAAAAAATGCACTTCACCAATCCAGAATTGACACTTTGATAGATTGGTGTATAGCTGATGCTCTCTTAGTGTACCCAAGACGATGTCAAGATGTTGGGCATGGTCGTCATGAGTTTTAGAGTACATCAAGATGTTGTCGATGAAGACAACCACAAACTGATTCAGATAGGGATGAAAGATTTGGTTCATTAGGTCCATGTGTTAGGTACTGGGGGCCGCAACGCAAGCTGGTGGGCTGAGGATTTAAAATTTTTCATTGTCGGGTCGACGGAACTTGTCGACAATGACGATCCAAGCCCCAGAGAGGTCTGAGGATCTCACGTAAATTATAAAGAGCAATAAATAAATTGAAAAAATACCCATTTCAGATCTGAATCCATTATTGACTGTAACTCATCACCAGTGATTGTTGCACAAAAGATCCATAGCAGGATCCCTCTAGGTCATTCACACGTGCTTTAGAAATCTGCGAGAATGCCGATTGTCGAACTTCGGGTGCAAGCGCGGCGACCCAAAGATATCTTCAACGTCCTGACAATCACCATATCTCTGATCTTGCGATGCAAGAGAAGATACTCGATCTGAACACAAATCGACTAATTCTCTCTCTAGAGAGTGGGAGGAGAGAGGATCTATGGACAAAATGGAATGAATAGTGTTTTCGCTTGAGCCTCTATCCTCAATTTATGTGGATGGAACCCAGGCCTGCATAGGAAAATGCTATGTGGAGAGAACCCCATCCTTCATGGAAAACTCCTATGTAGAATGGGGCATCTTGGGTGATCTGCTTTCTTATTCTCCTTTCCTTCCTTTAGTCTAGTGTTTGGCCCCACCTTGGACCCTCCACTAACTATCCCAATGGACTTCTTCATCATCCTATTTTGTGTCAAGCTCAAAGACCTAAGTGGGCCCCCTTGAAAGGCATTAGGCCATGGCCTCTCCCAAAGATGCTAGATGTGTATGATCAAAACACTAGGAACACCAGCATATCCTCTCAAGAATACATACCCATGGTAAATAGGTTCCCATTGGTATCCAACATAACAATGAGGATCCTTGGAATGTTCTTGAGTATACATTCCCATGGTAATGAGGGTCTCGACCTTGGGTATGGTTCCATATGGCTCTCCAGGCTGGGCAGCTACATCTCTGGCCCATAGGCCCACCTCTTACTCTCTTCCACAAATTAAAAAGGGAGGAAGGGAGGATCTTCAAAATCAAATCCCTCTTGGGGTAAGCCCCTAAGAGGGTATCATCCCTTCCTTCTCTTTGTCTGCCCATGTTATAAAAACAAGAGAGGGGATAGTTGCTAGATCTCCCTCTTTCTCCCTCCCTTTGGTCCCCAACCTCATCCAATGGCAGAAAAAGGAGATTGTGTGATTTTTATATCTACTACTTCCACTTGTTTCTCACACTGAGCACGACTCACATGGGATTAGAGGTTAGTGGTAATCGTGACATTCACATGATCCCAACCAAATGGGCCTCCCATTTGGTATAAACCTCAAACATATCCCAACCAGTGTGCCTCCCATTCGGTATAAGCCCCAACCATGTACATATATGAGCCTAACATTCAATATAATCCACAACCCTGTCAGCATCATCTCAAAGGGACATATTCCCTACGATACAAACCGTCAAAGGGACATATTCCTAGTGAAGAAACCAAATGAGAATTCTCCATAGGTGTAAGACACAACTTACAAAACTACATAAGATTTGATTCTCAACTAACTGGGATATATAAGAAGCCTCCCTGAGTTCCAAACCCAACACCCAAATTTACTATAATGTCCTCTAGGCTACATCCCCAGAAGGGTCACATCCAACTCAGAGGGCCATATTCATTTTGATCCCCTTTAATCACCATACTTATTGGGATATATTCCTAGTAAGATCATGTACCAACCTAAGAGGCCATATCCCTTCCAGGTCCTTAGGATCACTTTGGTTTAAGTTCCACACCAACCATGACTAGGAATCTTTTTCCTAGATGTCCTTTCCATATTATGGTAAAATGTATGGTTTAGTCCTAATAACATGACCTTAAAAGGTGTGTTCTATCCTGTTAAGTGGTACCAAACTACGTGAGTTCTAATTCCTTTCATAGGGATACATAGGAAGAATATCTTATGGTTCTGATCTTAACATCAAAACAACTCACATCTCCCTAGATGATGATAAACTCTGGGGTGACTCACTGTGTGGCTTAAAAACAGCATCATAATAATAAATGAAAAAAGAATCTCTAATGTATTCATGAAAGTGTACCATTGATAAAGAACCTTATATACACAAATATATCTCCATCAATGAAGAACCTTAGATATATATAGATGGTTTTAAATTCCATGCATACTAATAATAGATTATTAGCCTGAGGGAGACCCATGTTATACTTGGGACTAAATAAAGTATTCATGGACATTTCTTAAATAAAAACTATAAGAGAGTCTCAGAATATAAAATAATTCTTCCCAAAAGGGTGTGATGAGCCAGACCTCCCATACTCTTGACCAATGCGAGTTCTTAAGTATCATTGTCCAAGTTCCCCAATGAATGTCTGCCTTTAGAAAGAAAGTACATGAGTCATCACAGATATGAGAGACATTGGGTGTTTCTGGTTCCATGAATAAACCATGTTGGAAATTGACCTATCACAAATAGGCACAAAACAAAAATGGTGAACCTGAAATTAAGAATTTTTCCACACATTCAACCCCCCCACAATCAATTTTTGGGTTCTAGGATTTTTTTAGAAACAAAAATACTAAACTTGACATGAATCCTTAACCAAGATGACTATGTTACCCACATGTTAGGACCTTTTCACACCCAAAATGAAAGAGGTCAAAACAAAACAATCGATTATGTATGAGTGAGTTTATTGAGATACTACTTTGACAAGGATTTCTTATTTATATATGTCACATATATTTTAGTTTCTATCATGAGAACTCCCTTAGATCAAAATGGAATCTCACTAGTTCAAGCAGACATATTCCTTAACCATTGCACTGGCTGAATATTTATACAATCAAAGGATGTTATCAATGACCTAGATCCATCAACACTAGGTTTCAAAAATGATGATTCGAGAGTACCATCTCAATGGTACTCTCTCGACTCTGGAGGTTTCATGATAGACCCTCTCATTTATAAATTCCCATTAACTTCTAGCTCAGTGATGACTAGTGGTCCAGAAGTTGTTGACCCTAGTAGCCATCTCAATCCATTTCAAAATCATATCCCCAGAATTTGATAAAGGGTTCCTACCTTACCTTTGGGAGTCTGATCAAGAGGTCACCAAAAAACTCATCCCAGAGACATAGGTTTCCTGTCCGAGGGCTCCTGCCTATAGTCACTGTCACCAACACCACACAACCCAACATCCTCAGCATGAAGAAGAAATAGACCCACGAGCTCTGGACCAAGTCATTCAATCTAGGTCCCCTAGGGTGGATCGCATAGGGTGATAATGGAACAACCAGAGACATGACATCATTCTTGTTCCTACTGAAAAAGCCTTCTAGTTAAATACAACAACAAACAATGAGCAGCTGCAAATATATACTCTTTCATATCAATCCATCTAGTCAAATATGATGACAAACAATGAGCATATAAAAATTTATGCTCTTGCATACCAATCCCTCTAGTCAAATGAAAAGGAAAATAATGAGTAGATTCAAATATATTATCATACATATAGAGCCCACTAGTCAAATACGGTGGTAGTCTATGATCAAATGAAAATCCCTTCTCATGCATATCAAGCCCACCAGTCATATACAATGGAAAACTATGAGAAGATAAAAATCCATGCTCATACATATCAAGCCTTCCAGAAAAATACAGTGTTAAACAATGAGGAGATTAAAATCCATGCTCGTGCATTTAACGATCACCAATCAAATATGATGGAAAATAGTGAAAAGATGCAAATACCTAATCCTGTATATCATGACTGCCAGTCAAATATGGTAGAATAAAACAAGTAGATGAAAATTCCTACTAATCCATATCAAGTCTTCCAATAAAATATAGTCGTAATTGGGGAACCTAGTCGGCATGCCTTGGCTATAAATCGGGGTAATACTCATATTTCTGATCCAACACCAGAATGGGTATATATCCTCATTCTCACTAAGGATGTTTCTTATCATGTAATAGAAATGATGGAAGGACAAAAATCAATTCCTGCCCATATCCTACAAACTTTCCAAGGTGTAATTATGTCAATGACAATAACTAGAAGTCAGGTGCATGACCCCACCTACTTAAGTAGGGTGACTCACCATCACAATGGGAGGGTCACTCAATAGAATACATACATCCCTGCTCCCATCCAGGAGGGTCTTCGGAAACATTCCATGATAAATAGATAATCTTATTATGTGTATATTCTCATTCCAACTAGGGATCACCGTTATATTTTAGGGGTTACTCTAGGGAGGGAATATGTCCCTAGTGAAATTCTATAAACTCATCATCATGATCTGATATCAACATGAGAGTTTTCTGAACCCACTCCCATGCATGGTAATTTCCATTCATAATGCATAGTTCCAGCTGCTCACGAGAGAGCATCGAGAAAGAAATCCCACCTGGGGAATTTTCAAAATTTGGAGCAGACTCACGACCCTACTCTATTAAAGGATGGAGTTCTTGAGGCTATCAAATATCTATCAATGGTAGCCCAAGATAATTTTGATTCATTATACAATTATATAAGCAGAATTAGTAGCCATGAAGGTCTTTCCCAAAACACCGCTACCGGCAACTCTGAAGGTACTCCCAAGAATGTTTTCAATGAAGGATTTCCTTCTGATCATAATATGATCGATCATGAGAGCTCATCTCATGATTAGTTCCATGAAAACCCTTCTTGTTCCTAGAAGATCAATAAATAATAAGGCATGTCCCATATCGAATCAAATATGAGAAATAACTCATATTTTGAGGCTCCTGAATATATGGGGTCAGTCATGTCTGACAACCTATCCATGACAGGTGACATTATTTCTCTACTAGAATACATTCTAATGAAATGGTCATTCTAACAACCACCTATAGATTATTTCCATTCTAATTAGGCACATACTATCCCAACTATTTTCAAAAAAAATATCCAGGATGCACCCATGTCGGATTGATAAAGTAGAGGAATATATGGTAGAAGAATAAAAAAAGATGTTACTTGTGAGAAGAAAACTAGCTAGGGATAATATACCCATCATTCTTTTGCCCTCAACCACTTATTAGTTCAAAATTACAGAGGCACTATTAGAAGAGTGAATAAAAAACATCCATCTGAATATCTAGAAAACTCCACACTACCTGAAATCAATGTTCTTTCTTTATGATTGGTATACAGACCATGTTAAATTTTTGGAAGAGATTCTTCATCAAGTTAACTTGGAAGCCATTACAGCTTCACTACGACCTTGATCGAAGAAGTAGAAGAAATATATTCAATTGTAATTCCTCAAATAATTTCATAAATTACATTATCTAATCATTGATGCCCTTTCTAGTGTTCATATACAAGGATGGGGGAAAATATGGCGCTTTTCATTTCACCTCATGACATAGTTAGTAAAATCCACCATGGGTGAAATCCTACAATGCCATTACTCTAGGGTGACTACCAGAAAAGACCCCTACTTAGTAAAGATGGTGTACTCAGTTGGAATCAGCACTGAAAAATTCTCAAAAGCATTGGGCTCTATAAGAGAAAGATATCCAAAAACTCCTTAACCAAGAAACTGAGAACATTAAGCAGGATTCTCTCTTATAGGAAGCCAATATTTAGGCACTATTGATGTCCTTGAAAGTAGCAAGGTCACATAAAGATAATCCATTGCACCCAGGTCATGCTCGAACAAGGAAGTCCAAGATCAAGAGAGAGAAAATATCAGCTTTAGCTATCTCCGTATGGGATCATCCCCAGATCGCAGGTCTGGTGGCATTTTTAACACAAATTTCCCTTATAATACAACAAATTAAACTTGAAGAATGAAAATAGAAGAACGGTAGAAAACTTAGCCCACAAGGATAGGGGTATTTTTACATCAACCACCCCTTCAATAGAAATCAACATTTTCCTCAAAAGGGACAGGTACAACAAGTTTGTGTGGTAGTTCTATCAGAGTCACTATTCACCAAGAAGCTCAAAGAGGATCCTAAAAATGAAGGACAAGGTCTAGTAAATGGAACAAAAAATCCTCATATCATTCGACAGCCAATACGACACCTATAATGCATTATGAATTGGTGAATGTCATGGTTTTCAATCCTGTGAATGGTTCTGGAGATGATTATAATGTAGTGGATCAAGAAGAGTATGGTTTTATTTTGAACATGATTTACAATGAGGTAAATGATGGAGGTGTGCAAACCCATAACCATAGACTTTTCCTGAATATATTGATTCCCTCAACCACTTCATCACTAACTCCTCAATGAGTATCCAACAAAGAAAAGGGTATGGGAAAGGCTGAATACAACCCACCTTTTGAAGATTTTAAACCCCTTACAGTCAAATAAATATTCTCTTGGTAAGAGAAAGAGATGAAATATTTGAAAAGAATCAGTGTAGAATTTCTTTTAGGAAGAATTTCTGTTGAATATATTTCATGTTAAGAGCCTCAAATCACACTTCCAACTACTATACCTCAACAATGAGAGTTCACCATAGTGACTAATTAGAGCCAGGATATCTTTTCAACAATGTTCCTAGGCCATCAGTTTACCTTGACTTTATCATGGATAAATATCAATAATTATATCCATTAGGAATAAACTAGATCTGATTCAGGAAAATCCTCAAAATTTTTCTCCCTATAGAATTTCATCCATAGATATTGGAAATGATATCATATCATGGCCTGCATATTTCCACCCATGTTTACATACCTATTCAACAAAAAATTAATGAAGGTTTTATTGACACCTAAAAATCATTGGCAGCTTGATTGGAAGATTTTGAGGAACGAAACACACCTGTATAACGGAAAAAAAATCCTTACCCCAAATGTGTGACCACAATTCTAACCCCACCAAATTTTAGGAGCCCCATGTTTCCATTATTCAATATCTTAGGAGACTCGAAACAACATATGACACATTTTGTGTCCTTTTGTGATCCCATTAGGGGAACCCCTTTGCAATAAGAAGCAGTGAAACTTGGATTATTTGTGAAAACCTTGCAAGGGATAGCCTTTGTATAGTACACCAGTTTTCTAGCCCATTCAATCATGGGATGAGAATATATATGTAAATATTTTCTCATTCAATTCAGATCAATGCTGCAAAACGTAATGATCCTTAACCTCTCAAATTAGAAACCAAAAGAGAATGAGAGTGTATCAGATTTCATTTCCAGGTGGAAGGGACTGACCTACTCCCTAAACCTACAACTTCCCCAAGAATATTTGATTTCTCTCTATATATAAAACATTCATGATGAATTATGAATTCCACTCATCCCAGTAAGATATATGAGTGGTTTTTGGGATATTTTCATAGTTTCCCAAAGAATGGAGATTCTATACAACAAGCTAAGATCAAGTCCTGAATGATTCCATCATCCCAGGGAAGATAATGGTAAAGGTAGAGGTTGTATCCATCACACTTAAGCCTGCCTTTATGTTGGATCTAGCTCTAAAACCTGAACCATATCATATGACATCCCCTGTACATCAAAAATAACCCCACCTCATCAGGATGCGTGGATAGGACCAAGGTGAAATCTATTGAAATAGAAATAGAATAAATTTTGTTCATTATGAGATGAGAAAGTCGACAGTTACTTTATATTATTTATGGACAATGGTTTACTCCACTTTCCAGAGACCAAGAGGCCCGACCAGGTTGGTCTCAAAAATTGGATATATTATTCCCCATTTTACCGAATGTGGGGACACACCATTCGAGAATACCTCATTTTCAAATAAATCTTGAAAACAATGGTAGACTCCGAGAAAGTTAGGTTAGGGAAACCACCAATGCAAATAGCTTATGTTTCAGCTACTTCTTCTAAGGAAGGAGGTGAATGGAAAGAAGTTTCTAGAGATGGGGAAAATAATTTTAGATATTGGATGACTTAAAAGAAAATCAACCATGCTCAGGTTATCCTCTAAACACAGTTGAAGCAGATAACTATGCCCTCATCCATTGCTAATATGACACAACTGACTTCATCTTAATCACAGTCCTCCAAAATCTAGTCTTTCAAAAAATGACATGGATGAAAGGGTGGAGAAAAAAATAGGAAGATGAACTTGTACCAAGGCCAAATTTGGATTTGAATCACTCAGAATTTATGCCTTCATGTTTGAAACCATGGGTGTGGCCCCGCCAAATAGTACTACCAAAAATGGACAACCAAACCAAATCCTCATCGAATAAAAAGTTATTATTTGATTCCATTAACTTCATTCATTTAATGGATACCTTCTCTAATGAAAAGTATAGATATAAACCCAAGTACCTCATACCTGATTTGGGAACTAGAGGAAGAGGTCACAGGATTCGAGGGTATAGGGGAAGATACAATCACAACAGAAGCCAGAAATATAGACCTGTCATTACTCAAACTGTCAGTGCTATGGAAACTCATAGAAGATCCCTTCAATGAGTCCAATAAGATCACGGAAATACACTACATATGCTAAAATCCACCCGTACCTAAAAATTCTATAATATCAATCAGAGGGGGTACAAGTGTCCGTTCACCCTCGACAGGTAAGAAAATATGCTCGGCCTAATCCATCGAGGATAGGAGAACTTTCAAATCATGTTTCAAGGGTTGATCCATCAATGTCAAGTACTTTAGATCCTAAATATCCTAATAAAGAGCATCCTAAAACTAGTAATTGCGGGCCTTTCACCCAAAAGTATGACATATTGAAGTAATTAGCCTTGTTACCAGCCAATTGTTTGATCCTAGATGCCCTGATATTATCAAAAGACCTCAGGGAAGCACTCATAGAGGCTTTTCTTAGCCCCTGGGATTTGGAAGCTCAGGTGCCCACTGTCAAGGTCTATCAGAAAGAGATCAATCCCATGGAATTTCATTTGATTATCTCCTTTACAGAGAAATATAAAGATGTGGTTATATAGGGATACATCAGACCCTTGTAAATGTTTGGCAAGATAAATGGTATCAATGTCTGATGGGATTTCATTGATAATGGATCAGGAGTTAATCTCATTCCAGTATGGACACATTACTGGATGGGATACAATGAGACTAACCTAATTCCTTCCGCTATGATGCTACATGGTTTTAACAAAAGTGAGTAAAATCCACTGGGAAAAATCAAGCTTACGGATCATTTTGGGTACCTTGTATCCAACTCAAAATTTCTCGTTGTTTGGTAGGATACGAACTTCGATGTTTTTCTAGGAAGGCCTTGGTTGTATCAGCACATGAAAATCAACTCATTATACCATCAGTTCCACAAATACTATAATAATGGTAAAATCATGATGTTTCACACTAATAAGGCCCCATTAGAATCTTTCCAGTCATATTACATCAATGTATTATTTTATCAAAGGGAGGGTAAATCGACCATGGTTGATGGTGTCACTTGGGTCACTACCCCAAACGGTCTTGAAATGACCCTGACCAACCCCTTCAAACTGCTCTGTTAAGAGTATGTGTTACGCATCACTAGGTCGATATGAGTCCAAATTTAGGTGAATATTCAAAAACCTACATTATATCGATCATGAAATATAAACCGAATAAAATTTAAATGGTCAATGACTCTCTAGGTAGTGGTAAAATCTCAGATGAAAATTCCCTCATTCCATCACTTGAACTTCAAAAAATCTCAGCCTCATCAACTGAGTTAGAAGATCCCAAAAACATTGAAAAGGTCACTGACTCTCCTGGAAGTGGTACAATATTGGATGAAAATTCTCTCATTCCATCCCCTAAGATTCAACAAATCCCAACCTCATAAGTTGGGTCAGAAGGGCCTGACAACATTGAAAAGGTCACCAACTCTCCAGGAAGTGGCAAAAACTCAGATGAAAATACCATAATTCCATCCTATAAGCTTCAAAAAATCCATACCTCATCATCTAATTTAGAATATGTTGTTATGTAACCAAGAGAGTATGAAGATACTCTTTCTCCTTCCATCAATCCATCCTCTCAAGAGTTTCAAAGATACCTATCATTGCCAGCTAAGTCAGAGAAAGTAACTTCATCTTCTAGATGTCAAAACATTGGCTCCTATTATAACTATTAAGAGTTTACTTCATTACCTACTTCCCCTATGAATATGAAAAAAGGGGAAGAGGAGGAAGAAGAACAGGAGGAGGATTTTAGGAACACCCCTCCAGTATCCGACGAAGGTGTCTCTACCACTATTGATCGAACTCAGTGAGATAAATCTGGGTATAGAATAAGACCCATGAACTACTTTTATCAGTTAGACAATGTCTTATGAAGAAAAATAGTTATGTAACACCTTTATAAAGTAGAATAGGAATGTGTTCACATAGAATTACTCAGAAATGCTAGGCCTCAATCCTGAGGTGGCCACTCACTACCTGGGCTTGCCAAAGAACCATTGGGGATACAAAAAGGAAGCCAGAAGGAAAAATATGACTCATGCTACCAAAAATGAAGTTGAACTTGACAATATCATTAGAGAAAAATTAATTCAAGAGGTCCAATATCCAAAATGGATGGCCAATATAGTCCTTGTAAAGAAGAAGAATGGAAAAATCATATTTGGTATTGATTTTAGAGATCTTAACCAGCATTGTCCGAAGAATAATTTCCCAGTCTCGATTATAGAGCTACTAATTTATTCAACAACATGATATCATGCCCTCTTCTTAATGGATGGATATTTGGGGTATAATTAAATCTAAATATCCCAAGAAGATGAATAATCCAACACCCTTAGAGCCCCTTAGGGATTATTTTTCTATCGGGTAATGCCCTTCAGCTTGAAGAATTCCAGCTCTACATACCAATGCACCATGCATCGCATATTCAAACCCTTCCTGGGGAAGTTTTTCCAATTCTAAATTGAAAAACCAGTTGTTAAATATCAATAGAATTATGGCCATGTGACTGTTCTTGAAAAACTTCTCAACAAACTGTGACAACATAGCCTAAAGATGAACCCCTTGAAATTTGCTTTCGGCGTTACCTCAAGTAATTTTTTTTGGTTCATCGTACACCATCGAGACAATGAAGTCATTATTAAAAATAAAAAATATATCCTTAGTATGTCACTTCCTCAAAACCTTAATGATTTGAGATGACTTTAAGAAAACATGACCTACATTCAGTGATTTATAGCCAACCTAGAAAGCAAATGATCACCCTTCACCAGGTAAATGAAAAAGGGTATTACAAATTAGTAGATTTATGACTATCATGAATCATTTGATAGTATCAAGAAATATCTCTCGATCCCACCAGTATCGATTCCACCTTTTGATGGAAAACCACACATTTTATATGTGAGAACCCTAGAGAAGTCACTGGGCGCCTTCCTCGCATAAAGAAAAGACACCAGGAGTGAATAAAATCGTTTATTACCTCATTCTAATCATGCTTGATGTTGAGACTCATTATTCATATATTGAGCACAGTATTTTGTTGATAATCTTTGAAATCTGTAAATTGAGGCATTACCTACAGCATCACAAGGTCAGTTTGGTCTCTTGTAACAACCCACTCAAAGACATTCTTAGTCATCCTATATTGACTAGATGTCTGTCATGATGGGTGGTCATCCTCCAATAGTTTGATATTCAAATTGAGCATCAAAATGTAGTAAAAGTCTAGAAATTGGTAGAATTCTATGTAGAACATCCTTCAACAAAAATGACGTCATTAGATACTGAATTACCTGATGAAGAGATCTTCTCTATTCAAGAGGGATGCATGGTGGGATATTTATTTTGACGGTGCATCTTGAATCCCAATAGGTAAAAGAATGGAAGACCCCAATCTCAAAAAAGTTGGGTTGGGAATCGTGATCATTTCCCCAGTGAAGGTAATTCTACCCTACTTCCTATTATTAGAAGGGTGCATGAACAATAATGAAAAATATCATGCACTCATTGCAGGTCTAGTGATGGAACTTCAAGTACCTGTAAATCACTTGAAGATAAAGGGGGATTCAAAATTGGATATCAAGCAGGTTAATGGTGATTATTCTATCAAAAAAGAAGAGTTAACCCTCCCTAATTGGCTATGTATGAGGATTTATAGAAGAATTACCCTAAGAGCCAACATTGGTTCACGTCCCATGCTCAAGAAACTCCCATGTATATGCCCTAGTAAATGTAGCATTGGATTTGGTAGATCCAGATTAGGAGAAATCAGTAATCAACATTATGCACTATCAAATGGTGGAAACTTTTATTCATGGAAACATGTTGGAGATCCATAAGGTCAATCCCGTCCTCAAACCGGAGGGTGATGCGATCGACTGGATGACACCCACTATGGACTACCTATAAACTGGTGTACTCCAATCGAACAGATCTAGGAAAGAGGAAATCTAATGATGAGAAATTAATTTTTTCCCTTTATAATGCCACAAATGATCAAAGTATCCTCTATAAGTGGGGTATTGATGCGGTACTTCTTAGGTGCGTTATTGGGAAAGAGACTGTTGTTGTCATGAAAGTACACAACAAAGCCTGCGGAACCCACCAGTTAGGGTTCAAGATTTCATAGAAAATCTAGAGGGTTAGGTAACACTATCCCAAAATTAAGTTGGATTGCACTAAATTCTCTAGAATGTTCCATTCCTTCCAAGTAAATTCCAACTTCATTCATCAACCATTGGAGTTTCTTCACACTTCCAAATACTCTTGTCCATTTTCCATAAGGGGAATAAACATGGTGGGACCATATCCTCCTACCACATCCAAGTAGTTCAAGTATATTCTCACTGCAAGTGACTTCTTCTCCAAGTGGACTAAATTTGTACCCCTTAAAGTAGTAGAGAAAGGAATATTGTCATATTTTTGAGAGCCAATATCAGTACTAGGTTTTGTTTCCCTCATATGACACTAAAACAATAATGGAACCAACTTTCACTCCAATGTGTTGGGAAGGCTGTATCAGGAGTATAAAATCAAGTTCAACCATTCATCTCACTATCATGTAGCATATAATAGACAGATAAAGGCCTTTAACAAGACCTTATCAAATATACTCCAAATGATGGTAGACATGGATAAAAAGTCTTGTCCATAAAAGATTCTTCAGGCCCTGTGTGCTTATTAAACTACAACCCGCACCACTAGACAATAGGCCCCATACACATTGGTGTACTAGATAGAGGTGGTCTTACCCATCAAGGTTGAATTTCCCTTGCTTCATGTTTCCATCTATTAGAGGTTTTTCATATATGAGGTTTCCCAAAAGCACCTAGATGAATTGGAATGACTGGATGATAAAAGATTACATACCTTGCATCATTTGGAAGTCCAAAAAAATCAGATTGTGTGAGCCTTTAACAAAAAATTTCTCCTTTGATAATTCCGTGAGGGAGATATGTTATTGGTCCTCAGGACTCCAACCCAGAAAAAAACCCTAAAATATAGAGCCTAAATGGGAGGGACCTTATTCCATACACAAAGTATACTCAAATGGATATTATTATTTGATCTCAATGGACGTAAAACTTACCACAAATCCCACCAATGTGAGGTTCCTAAAGAAATATTTTGTGTAATAACACAACCATATCATCTAGATCACATGACATTAAACTTAATTTGAATATTTATAATCACATGACATTAAACTGCATGGTAATTATCCTGATAGCATGATGTTAAACTGAATGATAATCATCTCGACCACATGATGTTAAACTGGATGGTAATCATCATAATCACATGACATTAAACTGCATAGTAATCATCCTAATCACATGACATTAAACTATATAGTAATCATCTTGATCGCATGATGTTAAATTTCATGGTAAAATTCCTTGTTGCAAGATATTAAACTGCATGGTAAATCATCTTTACCACATGATGTTAAACTATATCCTTTCCCTATGTAATAAACATGGATCCCTCATGTCTAAAATGTGAGGTTTCAATGCCTCACTAGAGAGTAAAATACCTCCACATCAGTATCCTACCATGTAATTATTTTGAACTATGTGTGACTTGATTCCCATACTCATGGGATATATAGAGACATTTGAGCCCCTTATCTTGGGTCTAGCCTCATCATCAACTCATCATGAAGTCCTTTCCCATTAGTATCATGGTGGTGAACCCAGTGAAATATTTCTTGAGAGTTTGTGCAACAAAGGGTCCCCTTGGAACTTTTTTCATATCGGTTCATCACTTATTATCCACACAAGTCCATTTAAGACATTCTCACCCCATCATTGTCAAAGCTATACGACAATAAATTATAACATTACCCTGTGGGAAACCAAATATGCCTCATGTGACCGAGTATGAGAAGAAAAAAATGAAAACTTCCTCAGCACACGATGATAAATGATAGACTTACCCTATCTCATAAATACAGGATGACTCATGATAGCCTTGGGATGCCTTAATGTCCTCGTCAGAGAGAATTCCCCCATTTTCAACATCATACTTCTACTATTCTGTCTTCCAGAACTATATGTGGCGTGATTCCTATCAAAATAGGATACATAGAAATGACTAGACCATTTTCCTGGCCCAATAGTAGTGTATAAAAAACACCCCCATACCTACACATGATCCAGATCTATGTAGAGAAATTCACACTCCATAGACAATTCTAGTCTTAATGCTTCTTATGTGCTGGGACACATTCCTTATATATATAATACTGCTTGTCCTAGGACATTTCAGTTCATCATAAAATTTACTTGTGCATAAGTAATAGAATCTCAGCTTCCTACAGAAACCTTGGTATTGACTATGCAAAATATAACCTATTTTGGATTTTTATAACCCTCCCTCAAAAGGCCTGTCAAATAGAGGCATATTTGTTTTCAAGAGAGAACTCTTCTATCTCTGTACACCCCCAAAAAATTGTTATGGAAACCTCTTTTCAAACATGGTCCCCGGTCATTCATTTCATACTTGTCCCAAGACATTTCTTCTGATCCAAGAACCCCTAAGATCATGGTTTAGAAATTCCTTCTTCATATTCAGGGAACATCAAAACATCTTGTCTTGATAAGCCTTTTATCACTCATTATTTCCATGATGTATGTTCCTAGATGTATGTCCTAAAACAACAAGAAACCATGTTATCCTAGTCACATTATACTAAAATATATTACAACATATTCATCACATGATGTTAAAATGTATTCTTGTCCTCTGTACCAAGCATAGGATGCCCTGGGAAACTAGATTAGAAAGTCTCAGGGAACAAACACAAGATGCCTCTCTTCAAATTATTCCCCGAATGTCTGAATAGAATTTATGGTGCTTCATGCGTTCTTTTTCATTATGGGTAACCTCCATCCTTATTGTATGATGCTAAAATGTATGGTTAACATCCCTCTTACTCAGCATTAAAATCCCATAACTATGTATGGCTTGATTCTCATTCCCACAAGATATACAGGGAAGCCCGGATACTACATCCCAGTCCTTCCACCACAAGATCAAAATTCCCCTATCCTTTATTTTAATATCCTCTTTGTAGTGAAAGAAAGCTTTTCTACTCCTTGTTTCTCACACTGAGCATATATCATGTGGCCTTGTAAATTTTGGTAAAGTATTCCCCACATAATTAAGGCATATCAGTTCACCTGGTCCTGGTAGAAAGACCTAAAAAGGCACACCAAACATCCTCACCACATGATGTTAAACTACACGGTTGATGTCTCTTGAAATATGTAAATCCAAGAACTATGCCTTGCTTGATTCCTGTTATCACAGGATACATAGTGATGCCGGAATCTCAAATCCTAGTCCCAGTTGTAATATAAATATTCCCCCACTATTCTATGTATGATCTAGATATTCATATAATGGTCTAGTATAGGTTCTCACCTCACTAGTGAGCTTATATTTAAATAAAAATTCCCCCTCCCCACACAGGAATTCCATCACTGTGGGGAATCTTTCCCAGAACTACATATGGATTGATTCTCACTTCGATGAGATACATAGTGATGATAGGACCTTATGTATTAGGACCAAACACAACATAAAAATTTCCCCCTTCCTTGCATATGGGTCAGACCTGTGAAGGTAAACATTCCTTCCCAATCTTGGGTAATTTTGATATGAGATTATCCTCCCATATTCAAGCACTTCCCTTCCACAAACCAAACTCCATGTCTGGGAAAATCTGAATCTCTATAATCTTTCCATGATCATTGGTAATAGGATGCAATATTCTAGGGGACACCTATTTTTTGACTATACATAATATTCCCCAGTTTGGATCTATATAATCCACCATCAAAAGGCCTATCAACCAAAGGAAAATTCATCCTCATGAGAGACCACTTCTATCTCTGTAAGCCCCGACAACATTATACTATAAATCACTTTCTGTGTGTGATTCTTGGTTTCTCCTTGCATACTTGTCCCATATCACTCCTTTGATCCGAAAGACCCCAGATTGAAGGTTACAATCTTCCCCCCTTAATGACTGAATATAGAATAACATTCTCAGTCAGATCACTATGGAATCGAAAAATACTAATCCATTGGTCAAAGATGAGTGACCTTAAATCATATCCCTCATATATCCTTGCTGTAAGACATTAAACTCCATAGTCCATGTCTTAGATTCATGACATTAAATAACACTATGATTCATCCCTGCTTTTTAGGGAGGGTTTTATCCCATGATTTTTTTCAACCAATGTAATATCCCATCCTTTACATAGGCCAAATTCATGTAGAAGTAGTTTCCCATTCATGGATAGTGCCAATACAGATTCTCCCACCATTCATAGATGCATTCCTTTCACAAACCAACCTTAGTGGTCATGAAAAATATGAATCCCTATAAGTTCCCCTTTTCCATCAGTAATGGGATGTCAGATTCTAGGGGAAACATTTGTTTTTAATATTAATAATATGCCTCAGTTTGGATCTGCATATGATGCCCATAAAAGAACTATCAACCAAAGGAAAATGCATTATCAAGAGAGACCTCTTCTATTTCCCTAACCCCAAAAACATTATACTAGAAACCTTTTTTCAAATGTGTTTCATGGTCACTCCTTGAATACTTTCCCCATATCATGCCTCAGATTCAAAAAACACAAAATCAGAACTTGAAATTCCCCTTTATATGTATGAAAAATGTTGGGACATTCTTGGCCATCCAGCCTTTCTCAGGTAATCATTACATAACTCACGGTTAGAGCTGTTTCACCTAAAATAATAGTCATGTTACTCTAGCTTACAAGACTCTAAATTGTCCACGTAAGGAGACATAATACTCACCAGGATGAAAACCAGCATAGGGAACCCTGGATAAAATTCAAGTTACACCTGATAAGTCCACACCACACTAGAAATAGGAAACAATTAGGATGGTAATAGAAATGATGTAAAATTTGTAGGGTTATCCATGTAACCATATAAATAGTAAAAATTATTCTTGCTAGGTCCCTTGGATCAGTAAAAAATTATAGCATTACCTGATCTTTCATCCAAATAAGTTGAATATAGTTCTACAGTGATAGTAATTATTCTTATACCCATCTATGAGAAATTCTATAAAAGATAGCACTTCAACTAAATTATCTGGGGTTATGGTCGAGATTGATATTCAGTGATAAAACCATTAAAGTTGTCTCAAATAATATCTTTAAAAACATTCCAAGTTATGATTTATTGGAACTACATGTTGTGATAAAGGATAGGAACTTGAGGGTGAAAATTTTTTCATTCATTTAATTGGATGGAAACGAAGGAAGAACATCCACAGCTTGGAGTCTCTCTAAATGAGTAAAATATTTCTATTACAATTCCCACTTAGTATATTTATAAAATTGAATCATCACCTGATTAGAATCCCCAATGGCATTCCATTTCTCAGAAAATATTGTAATCTCTACATTAGTATCAACTTGTAATGCATTCTCTTTCTCATAAAAATATATTCATTCCTTCTCCACATCTTCCTATAGCCATTTCCCTTTATTAACTAATCCATTAGTGTGATCCATTAATTTTTTATGTCAATTAAAATCTTGAAAAATCTATTCCACCAAGGATCAATTATCCACAACTTGAAACTACTTCCTCACAGCCACCCCAACATGTTTAGCAGCTTCAGTGGGAAGGATATTCTTGGTTGTAGAAAAATGGTTCATGGACTCTGTGGTTGAGAGACAAGACTAGAGCACACTATCCCTCTCTTGAGTGGAAATAACCTATTTTACCACATCATGTATGGTATGATAATCAACCCCCCCCATACCCGAGTAATGAAAATATGCGATGTAATTTTGGTAGATTGGTTGGAAAGTTCTCTGGGGCGTCTAAGAAATCAACTTCCATATTTATTTCCATACAATCTAACAGGAAATATGGAATTGTCCAGAGTCTCCTAATCTGCTTTGAAATCTCTCTTAGAGGTTGGAATGTATTCTAGAAAAAATTCCACTAGAGAGGATCCTGAATCAATTCCTTCATCATGGGTTGTCTCTGTGACAACCAACTCATTTGTAGCTTCAATAGGTTTAGATTTAAAGGAAAAATTTGGAACCACAAAGGTTTGTGGCAGAAATTCTGGAGTTATATGATTGAAACAGTCAATACCTAAACTTTGAAAGGGAAAAAATAACTGGATGTATTGATAACTTATCTTCACTTTTTAAAATATAAGTATCATTGACTGCTACTATCCCATTTATTGGGAAAATAAATGTTGTGTCCTCATTTTACAGGTTGGATTCAATTTATTCTAGGGATTCCCATGGCACATGTGCATGTTCGGCTAAATCATTGGCCTCTAAAATGTCACACACTAATAATGAGTTTGTGGGAATGATGATCCAAGAACTGGGAGAGATAGTTGGGTTTTACTCTCCTTGATCTCAAGTAATTGCCTATTCCATGGATGTACTCTATAGAGGAGCAAGATCAGTGTCCCTGACAGAAAAATATACCCCTAAAGGCTCCCCTCCCGATGAAGAAGAGTCCATTTGATCAAGAAGGGTTGACCCCTTGGGGGTTGTAACCTTTATGAAATCCTCAGTTGTTCTTAGGTTACCATCCAGCTTAGGTAAAACTACCAGCATTATAAAAATTGTCTCTGAAGAATAAGGGGATAAAGTCCCTTAGGTGGTTGATTCAAACTGGATAACTAAACCTACACCAATTTGTGTATGAATTAATTAATCAACATATGGAAACACAAAACACGATGACTAAGTAAAGATATGCAACATTCACCTATTATTCCATAACAAAGATTAATCGATGGCTTTATTGAACGCCAACACCTTATAATGTACCATGAAGATGGACTCATGAGGGGAACAATGGGCAATGATGGGAATGATAATGCCCCTATAGGATCTGCAAGAACCATCTGTATGTACTCAACCACCCTGAGATATCCTTCTTTAGCATATCCCATGCCCGAAGAGATGTTCTCTCAAATAGTAGTCCCCTTTGTAGTATACTCCAGGGAAGGGAAAGGTTACCAATTATCCTTATCCTCTTACAATAAAAATGAGTAATGATTCAAGATCATGGAAATAATAGGAATAATCATTGATACAGAGGATCATATTACCTCTTCATTGTAATCATCATCCTCCATGAGGGCTATAACCATATCCCACACTTTATTAGACTAGTAAACTCTAACCTTAAATGAATGGATGCAGGAATCCATATCATTGAGGTATATGCACACTTCATGAGGTTTCTCTTGGAAATAAATTCATTTATGAGCGGTGATGAGCCTAAATCCTAGAAGATCAACACCATCGTCGTGAAGTGATCTCAAAATTTCATCAGCATATGTACTCTCTCTCTAAGTTTTTCATTTTTTCCAACCTTGTGGGAAGGCTGAAGTAAGGAGTATGGATAATGTCAAAGAATACACCCTTTCAGGTGGGGAGGGTTCTAGAAAACACACTTGATTACTTGGATTCTTAGCCACTATGGAACCCCTTAGAGTCAGACACTTTCGAGACCCCAGCTGGGAATAAGAAGGAATTTTCCTAACCCTAGTTGAAGCAGGTGGGTTGGATTTATCAGCCCCCTCAGATGCACAACTACAATCTTCTCCACTTTCACTAACATCATGCCTCAACATTTCAAAAACTCATCTATAAAATACATATTGGTTACATAGTGAATGGATAAAATTGTAAAGATCTTGAATATATGCTTCAACCACCTTAGGATCAACAATGTAAGATACATTTTTAGGTGATGATATATAGACATATCCACCTAACACAACCTATTTCTCCTGGATAAGGTTCTATATATCACTAATGAGCATGGAATTCCTCAAATTTTCCCACTATATCAAGGCAATTGGATATGTGGACTCATGGTGGATGGGTACTTATGTTTTAGGAGCAACGCCAATAGCCTAGGAGGTTGAACCCTAGATTCTCAACATTTTTTGGGGGGTTCAGAAACAACAGATTTTCTCATCTACTTCACAGGACTATAAGGTCCATTTATCTTCCTTTAATCCCACTCAGTCTCGATCACTAGTTAAACTTTAACAGTAGGAACTGGTTTTGCAAGTTGGTCACCGGGATATGTTCAAATCCAGAATTCAACATAATTCTTGGTGACTGTTGGCTGAAGACCTTCAGGAAGTGAGATCCCAATCTGGGATCATATATCTTCTTGGGTGAATGTTGTCCAGATTTTCCAAGACACCATTGAATTCTTCTCCTTGTGTGCACTATTTATTTTTAGGGGAAACCTCATCTGGACATAGTGAAATTGACACATAAACCTATAGGGTGAATTCCCATCACATATCAACTTCCCATTGATTCTGGAAACCAAGATACCCTCTTTCAAAGAGAAGAGGTACCCATGATTGGGATGATCTCTAGAAGAATAATTCACCATGGCACCAATAGGGGAGGCTTAAGGAGTATAAGTGAAACAATCATGGTGGTTGAGCCGATCCATTATGTCATGCTCTTTCTAGCTCAACAGGTTTACCCCACTTATACACTATAGATAAGTCCCAAATTAAGATTTTGGGATCCATTGGTTGTTAATAAATTCATTTCCTCATATGTGGGTTGATATCCATCCCCAAATAACTTGGAAGGGTCCACTAGCTGGTATGATGTCTTCCCCGGGATTATGCATCCCAATAGAAGATATATATTTTCCAGTACTCAGATCAAAAGATTAACATGCCACCATCACAAAAGTTGTGACTCTAACACCAGTTCTAGACTCAGGCACTGGAAGCAACCATCTGTTAAGAAACATGGCAGGAAAGGATTCCAATCTAACTAACTAGTTAATGTTAGGGACAATCTTCCAACCCTACTTAGTAAACTAAACCTCCCTAAGAATTGGCTAATAAGAACAAACATTCCTCAAAGTTTCAAGGGTTAATAAATTCCTCAACCTTCTTTCATGGGGTTTGTGGCCACTTGGATTAGAAAAATATTAATCCAATCAAAGAACAGAACATATTACATTGGGTGAGGGTCTTCCTTCAAAAGTTGCTTCTCCTTGTCAATGAGTTTATATGCAAGAGAGGGGGGCTTCTCCATGTCATCTCAATCCAAAGTTGGAGGAAATAATTCATCATAAATAACTCCCATGATCAACTCCCATGAGATCACGCGGACACCCCAAAGGCTAATACCAACCTCCCCATGAACCAAATGAAAGGTATTTATATCCGAACTCCATAGAATAAGTAGTTAGGGGATAACATATTGGTTCTGATGGAAAGAGGACTATGATACTCAAACAACCTCATAAAATCCCTTGAACTTCAATGAAGTTTTGAACAACTCATAGATCTGGAAGAATCAGAAAGGAAATCCCCAGTCAATACTGAATGAGCCCCCCAGGGTGAAGGTCCCATTTTGATGACCACCCCAACTACTCGTTTTTGGTAGCCTTCCTGGTGATGATCTGATAGAAATAAATATCTAATTTTGGTATTCACATGGCTTCCTCAGTGAAAAAGGAGTGTAATCCAAAATAAACCCTTCAGATTATGCTTCTCAAATGAAAGAATACTTTCATGATATGTTTTCACGGGGGATGTTGCTATTCCTGAGTATCTTGGCCATAGGTTGATTTAATCAATGTGGTGCTAGGATAAAAACATCTAATGGAAGCCTAAATCCATATAGAGGTAGCCTATTTAATATCAGATAACCCTGTTCGACTGCACCCAGAAGTCCTACTACAGATTGATGGCATGGGTTGAAGTTGTGTTTGACATTATTATTAACAGTAGGAAGCATGGAATTCCTCCTCACATCATTAGCATAATAATCTTTTATGGGATCCATTATCTATTTTCTATAACAAAACTAGGAAATAAAGGGTTAGGATTCATAAAAAATCTGCATAACAAAGTATGTTAAAAATTTATAGCTTGCTACGTGAATATAAAAGCATCAGTCTGCAAGGTGTTCGGTCTGTGAGGTGCTTGGTCCGCGAGGCAATCAATCTAAAAAGAATAAATGCTCCTATGTGGAAGATCACTATGTAGGAATCATTTATATGCAATATGTCATCTTCATTTTTTGGAAATACCATTCACGAGATATGATCTTTGAGTATGTAGATAGTGTCCGCAAATGAGAATGATATACGGGAGTAGTGAGTGATGGAGGATCTGAAAATGGTCAAATTTCACATAGGTTCGGTAAATGAAAAATGATCCCTAACCCCTTTTTATAGGTGTGGGACATATTATAAGTCCACATACATACTAGAATATAACTTAAATGGAACCAAATTATTCATCAGAATCAGCTCCTCTTTGTTATGATTAGATCCTATTCCAATTGGGGGATTTTGTTGGGTTCTCAAAGATCTGCAAGAAAAATGAAAAGGTTTTGACGGATTTGGTAAGTGATGAATCAACCTAAAAAATAAAAAGAGAATTGAAAATTGTTAAAGATCATAAATTTGCAATGGAAGGCTCGGATCTATATAGAAATATTATTATGTGGACCACCACTTCACATGGCATCCGACAAACAAGAAATCATTTACAAGCGGTGACAGTGTTTTCCTACTCCCGTAAATGAAAAATAAATTCCAGGGCTGGGACATCTTTTTTGGGCTCTAGAAAAAAAATAAACCCCATGGTTGACCATGGATTACTAGATATCCTGGTAAGTGGTTACATCCATGACTCTATAAAATCCCCAAGGGGAAGTCAAAAAAAGAAGGAGGAGGAGATACAGAGGAAATGTGCGAGAGAAATCAATTTTCAGTAGGTAAATTTATTGCATAATGATAAGTTAGAATTCTAAGTTAGAAAGGGAAGTCACCTGACCATATGTATACCCAAAAATCTTCACAGAAACCTTTCCATGAAGTATAACTAGATGATATCTTTATGGGAAATCACACCACATAGAAAAAGGATACACGGAAGGACCCCTTCCCCACGTAGAAAAACAAAATGTAGAAGGAACTCAAACCTGTGTACTAAGATGCTATGTGGATGGAACCCAGAATCGCATATCAAAACACTATATAGAGAGAACCTCATCCCCCATGAAAAAATATTATGCAGAATGAGGAATCATGGGGTACTCCACTTTCCTGTTTTCATTTCCTTCCTCTAGTGTTGTGTTTGAACCCACATTATCCCCTCTACTAACTATCCTAATGGCCTTCTTCATCAACCTATTTTGTTCGTAGATCTAAGCCCTAATTGGGACCTATTTTAAGTCATTAGGCCAAGGCCTCTCCTAAAGCCTCCAGATGTGTATGATCAAATCACTAGGTACACTAGTATTTCCTCTTGATCTTACATATTGAGGGTAGATAGGGTCCCATTGATATCCTACTTAACAAGGGGGATCCTTGGAGTGTTATCAATTATATATTCCCTTGGTAATGAGGGTCCCAACCTTGGGTATGGTTCCAGATGTCTCCTCGGGCCAGGAAGGCACATCTATGGCCCGTAGCCCCATCCACTTCCTCTCTTCCACTTTTTGAAAGGGGAGTAAGGGAGGATATTTAAAAAGGAATCCCTATTAGAGTAATCCCATAACAGGGGGTAAACACCTCCTCCTCATCATCTTCCAAGGTTATGAAAACAAGGGAGGGGATGGGTGTTAGATCTCTCTCTTTCTCTCTCCCTTTGGGCCCTGGCCTTGTCCACCAGCGGATAAAAGAGATTGTGTGGTTTCCATATCTACTACTTCATCTTGTTTCTCACACTGAGCATTACTCACAGGGGATTAGATGTTAGTGGATACTGTGAAATCTGCACAATCCCATTCAAATGGTCCTCCCCTTTGGTATAATCCCCAAACATATCCCAACCAATGGGCCTCCCATTCTGTATAAGCTCCAACCATGTCCATCTATGGGCATCCCATTTGGTATAATCCCCAACCATGTCATAATCATCTCAAAGGAACATATTACCTATGAGAAAAACCTTCAAAGGTATATATTATCAATGAAGAAACCAAATTGGCCTTCTCCATAGGTGTAAGAACTAACTTACTAAACTAAGTTGGATTTGATTTCCAGCAAACTGAGATATGTAGGAAGTCTCCCTGAGGTCCAAACTCAACACCCAAATTCACCATAATGTTCTCTGGTCTATATCCCCAATAGGGTCACATCCAACTCAGAGGTCCATATTCCATATAAGACCCTATCCTAAAAATACTTATTGGGTTATATTCCCAGAAAGATCATGTCCCCACTTGGGAGGCCATATCCCTTCTAGGTCATTCAGGTCACTTTGGGGTAAGTCCCACACCAACCTTGACTAGAAATCTTTTGTCCGGATGTCCTTTATCGATAATGTTATATTTCACTTTTTCATCCTCATCACATTAACTTAAAAGTTATAATGTTTCCCATTTAGTGGAACTAAACTATGTGGGTTCTGATTCCTTTCATAAGGATATATATGAAGCCCATCATATGGGATTGATTCAACATCAAAAAAACTCCCATCTCCATGGATGATGATAGACTCTAGATCACCCCACTGTGTGGATTAAAAATTCATCATAATAATAAACAGAAAAAGAATTTTTAACCCATTCATGAAAGGGTGCGATTGATGGATAAGATTAGATACATACAGATATCTCTTTCGATGAAGAACCTCATATACATATAGATGATTCTAAATTCCATGAATGCTAATAATTGATTTTTGGCCCGAGGGTGACCCATGTTATACTTTATAATGAATAAAGGATTCATTAAAATTTCTTAAATCAAAACTATAAGAGAATCCTTCAATAGGAAATAATTATCCTCAAAAGGGTGTGATGAGCCTGAATTCTCATCCCCTAGACCAATGTGAGTTCTTAAGTATCAATGTCTATGTTCCCTAATGAGTGCCTACCTTTGAAATCAGATCCATGAGTCATCATAGATATAAGATTCATTGGGTGTTTTTGGTTCCACAAACAAACCCCTTTGGAAGCTAACTCATCATAAATGGATGCAAAATAAAAATGGTGAGCCCAATGTGAATAATTGTGCAACACATTCAACCAACCACAATAAATCTTAGGGATCCATGTTTTCATCAAAAACACCTACATAGTGTGGAGAGGTCTCCAAAATTATTTTAGATATTTTATATTACTCAACACCACTTTTCATCCTCAGTTGGATAGTTATATAGAGTAGACTATCAAAACTCTAACAGAAATGATGCACACACA
The DNA here is from genome assembly GCA_963277665.1 of Viscum album. Classification (NCBI taxonomy): domain Eukaryota; kingdom Viridiplantae; phylum Streptophyta; class Magnoliopsida; order Santalales; family Viscaceae; genus Viscum; species Viscum album. The sequence goes on from OY728158.1 coordinate 1,792,288,570, forward strand.
TGTTCAGATTTTTGAGGCTTATGGGAGAAGCATCTACCCCTGATTGAGTTTTCTTATAACAATATCTATCACTCCACCATTATTATATCCCCATTTGAATCACTATATCTAAAACCTTGCACGTATCCATTTTGTTGGAATGAGGTTGGAGAGTCAGCTATTCTCGAACCAAAATTGGTATAGGACATGATAAGGATGGTGTAGGTGATTTATGAGAAGATGAAAGTAGACCAGGACAGTAAAAATTAAAATGATGATCATAGGAGGATATATCTAAATTTTGATGTTGGAGATAACATATTTTTGAAGGTATCTTCTAATCATGGGAAGAAACGGTTCGGTTGTGGTAATAAACTTTCTCACTAGGTTTTTTGGGATTTTTAGAGGTGTTTGAGCATGTTTATGCAGTTGTGTATCAGTTGGAATTTACCTGGTAGATGAACTATATCCATTGTTTTATTCCATGTATATCAACTTCTTCAGTATCTTAAATATGCTTCTCATTCCATTAACTAGTGTGAGTTATAAGTTTAAGATGATGTGATGTTTGAGAAATAACACATTGAGATTAAAGACCCTTAGTGTAAGGCAATACACAAGTGTGTTATTACTTTGGTTTATGTATTTTGGTGACATGGTGATTTGGAAGAGTAACCTTGGGAGAATGATTCATAAATTCATTATCAATATCTTGAGTAGTTTTATGATTGTATTTTTGGATGATATGTATGTATTATCTTGATTGATGTTGTAACACCTTGATATTTCAAAAGAGGAACATCATGTTCGATAGCATGTATGAAATAAAAAACTAAGATGAGAAGAGAATATAACACCCCAATACTTTAAAATATATTTATTTAAAATTAAATCTCTTTGATAGCTTGCGATTCACACAGCAATGAGTTTAAAAGAAACATGGTACTCTATTAAAATATTATTATTTAAGCATAAGAATTATAACCTAGCCGTTAAGATGGTGGGTGTGAATAGTAATAACTAAATAATAAAAATTATTTGGTTTACACATGTATAAAATAAATTCAATTTATATATATTTATGATAAATAAAATAAGAACCGTTTGAAATAGAAATAAATTATTTCTGAAAAACTATATTTTTTTGAAAGGCAGATGAGTCGCCCTTTTGCACATAATTTAAAATTAATTTTTAACAATTTTATAAAATTTATTTTAAGAAATTAGCATAATTTTTTAAAACTACATGTCAAAATCAACTTTGGGGGAATTGTTTAGAATTTTCTGAAAAGATTTATTTTTTTATGAATAGTGAAAAATACTAATTAATATTGAAAACTGCATTTTCATTTAAATTATTTACAAAGTTAAATTATATTATAAATTGTTTTTAAAAGTAAAATTAGTTCAATTATATTAATATTTAACTAATTTAGGTCATTAGAATAAATTTTATATTGAATTTTGATATTAAAAAATTCTATACTTAATAGAATTCTCTCTTTATAAAACATCTCTTTTGTCATGTCCACAGTTTAAATTTAAATTAAGATTTGACACTTATGTGAACTGAATTTTTAAAAATGGATTACATATTTGTAATGATAATAATTTATATTATTTAATAAGTTCAATTTAATTTTTTACCATAATTAATAGTGAAATCAATAAAAATTAATTGTTGCAATTAAGGTAAAAATGTGTTTACAGGGGGGTTAACTAAGAAGATAAGGGTTAAAAATAACCTAAAAATTGTAAAAACCCCACTTTATACACATATTTAGACCTTATATAATAAAAGTCTTTATAATTACCCATTTTGGAGGCCTATGACATGATAAAAACATGGGTATCACTTTATCTTGTAAAGAATTCCATGTGTGTCCTCTCCCCCACTTATAAAAGGCCACCCACTCTCCTCCCTTATTCACACTTCCAAAACCATTTGGTTCAGAAACTACCTTCCAAAATAAGTTACTTAATTCTATCCCAACATTATAGAGTCATTAGTTTTATTATGAATCCCTACTAAGAAGGATTTTGGTATAAACCTAAGGAGGCTCTCCGAAGAATAGGTAAAAACCTTAAACATGTGTATTTGTTATACTTCTTCTTAAAACTACTAACATTATTAAATAATGATAATATACTAAAAAATTATATAATATATAATTATATATTATTATATTAATATAATAACCTATATCCATCTTCACTTCAATCAAATGGGAAACAGAACCGTTAATCGTGTGTATGTTGGACTACCGCCTCGCGAACCAATGTAATTCATTTTCCATCACCACCTTTAAAGGATGGAAATAATGATTTATTTAAAATAATTATATGATATTTTTGAAATTGTGATTCTTTTTTACTAATTATATCACATATAAATTCTTAATTTTTATTCTGTGGGGGATATGATAATGTCACTTGTGAGTATAGTAGACTACCACCTCGCGAAGCGATGTGATTCTCTTTTCACTTATGCTTTACATGGAAGGTGTTAAGGTTAAAATTAATTAATATATACGATATTAATGACCTAAAAATAATTCTTAAAATATAATATCACATATAACTTCTTACCTTCCAATCCTTTGTAAAATAATAACATCGATCATGCATACATGTGGACTACCGCCTCCACATAGTGATGCGAAATGTTTTTCATTTTATTTTTACGTGGATGGTAATAAGGATTTATTTGATTAATATAAATGATATATATATTAAATAATAACGATTATATTAAGATAAATTAATATTTATTTTCCTTTCATTCCATCCATCAATAAAAATGGAAACAACGTTCATGCATACATACAACCTATCATCTGCATGAACAGTGTAATCCATTTTATATATCTAAGTTTAATAGATTACTATAAATAAATATATAATGAATATATATGATATTTATATAATTTTTACATTATTTAGATTATGTAACCATTATAAAATAAAACTGATGAAAATTACTAAACTAAAACATTCATGAAAAACGAAGCAATTATCACCCGAAACAGTGATTCCACAAAGAATTGTTAATATATAGGTGATAAAAGACTGTATGTAAAACATATATGGTATTATATATATGATTATGGTTATATAATAGATTTAAAATAAACTTATATTGATTATATAGGAGGTTTGGACACATATGAAGGAATTCATACATGAGGTTAGGTTTTCTCATCTCACTTTTACTTCTGTGAGACATACGCCATATTCACCACTTATTACTTTTTATGGTGTATATACTAAACCTTTTGATATTTTATATCATAAAAATATTTCTATTAATGGTATTTAAAGTTTCATATTATGTTATTTCATTCATGTGGCTTATAATTCAAAATTTACCAAAAGTGGTAAGGGTTTATTTCGCAATCTCATCATTATTCAGGATTTTTTTGTTTAAGTCTCCCTTGAGGGAATTATTTGATATTTATATCATGAAATCAATATATTTTCTTTTACTTTGGTTATTCATGAAATTTTCCAAGTAATATTCCAATTTTCCCACTCTTTGGTACTTAAAATGATTGAGAAAATGTTTTTAAGAAAATCCGACTTTATTTCTATCTTTGGTTCAAAATCTTTTTTCCCCAAAATCCATGTTTTATAATAATGATTTAAATTATTTTTATCCTTTTAAAAATTATTTATTAAATAAATTTTTAGTTATTTTTAATTTTTTAATTTTTTTTAAAAAGAATCTTCATGTCATTTTCAAAATAAGGCTCGTTTGGCTTTTATCTAGAATGTAAAAGGAATCTTTGTTTTAACATTTATGGGATGTACGTAATTTCCCATCATCATGAACAAACAATTTTTTAAAGATTATTTTATAATTTTCAAAGATTATTTTCTAATTAAAGTATTTTCAAAAAAATTTGTAAGCTTTTTTTAAAAAGGTGATTTTCAATGTGCAGAGGTTATTTTCCTCAAGAATGATTTTAATGACATTTTTATGGTATTTCTATTCATCAACAACATCAAAACTTTATTTCAATTATGACACACTAGGGAAATGTTGTACTGATATAATCCTTATTCTTTCTTTAGATGGTTTATGATCAGTTTTACTGACAATGTACAGTTTTATTACAATTCAACATATTATTATGGATGGTTTATGATTATATTTATTTTATTTGGGTAAGTATTAAAATTTCATATGATATTTTTGCAATAAAAATATTTATGTTGATTATGTTACACCCCTTTAATATGAGAAGTGTATTGGAATTAGTCAATGACAGTTGGGGACCAATTATAGATAGCCCCTTGATGCATCAGTAGGTCTCATGAGACAAATCAGTTGGAAAAAGTAAATGGTTTTCTACCCATATATTTACACTATCTTGAGAAAGGTCATGAAAAAATGTTTTAGATGTCTGAAATTATGTATTCCCTCATTATGAGATCAGTTATTTATTTCCATGTGATTATTCAATTAGTTAAAATATCCATGGATATGTTTCATGATCATGTGATTATTTATATGGATTTATTTGATAATTATTTATTTCTACAATATTATTCTTATTTTATTGATGAAATAAAATGTGTTTCATTTAATTAACTTTCTATATTGAATCGGATTATTTATTCATGATAGCTTCCATTATAAACTTACCTTTTACTAAGCATCTGAGCTTAACCCTTTTATGTGTTTTATTTTCCCTAGGATACCAGATAGTGTTTTTTGATTGATATGCAGGGATATTCTCTAAGGAATAATAGATTTCTCAAAGAAAACACATTGTGTCTTTTATGTTTTCAAATATAATGTGAATTTCAAGTATGTATCCAATTTACCAAGACTACTAAACTATTCAGTCTTTCAGGATGAGATTAATTGTATCTTATACAAATGTAATAAAGTAACCATCAAATCTGGTATACTAGGGTTAGGGTCTTTCTAGTTTGTATTAGAGTAATTTTATTATAAACCTTGAGATCTAGATTTTTGAAAACATAGATTAGGTAATATAACCCTATGATAAAAATTTAGGACAAGTATAAAAGAACATCCTAATGTTTTGGTAAGGTAGATATTATGTGGGTTTCATAGAAATACATACTTTTCTGGATACTAAAAGTGGATGTGATTCTACCATAGATATACATAGAGGTAATAAATTTAAAATAGGCATGTCGGGATTGACTCGAGCATTACCTGGTATACAAAATCGGGCCTTACTATGCACCTAGTTTGACACTCTCAGGGGATATGCTTATGATAATTAACATTTTATTTATAAACGATTATGAAGGGTTTGAAAATATTTATATGATTTTGAAAATTTCCCAAAGAAAAAATGTTTATGATTATGATATTAACCATGCATAAAATTAATAATTTATGTTAAGTCTTTCTCTAGTATTTGGATTATAAATTATGTTTCATAATGTTATGATATAATCTAGTTTATGTCGTTATTTATAACTAGAACCTAGTATCATAAATGAGAACTATATCAATACATATATCTAATGTAGGGATTTCTTACATGGTAAAGATAATGAATCAAGATATAGAGATGAAGCTGGAACTGAATAAATTGTAACCATATTGGGGTAACTAACTCAGGTTATGAGCAATAACCTTTTCCGGGTAGAGCATTCTTCTGATCCACCATGCGGTGTAATAATGTTATACCACGTTATGTGTCAACATCATCCATCATTCAATGGGATTGAAAATCCATTTGTAGTTGAGAAATGGATAAGTTTCTTAGAAAAGATATTTCTTAATTTGGGAAGTAATGAAATGGAGAAGGTTCTCATGGAAATTTATCATCTCTTAGGAGATGCAGGTCAATGATCGTCATTGATTCAAAACACTAATGTTTAAGAAGAAATAACAAACTTGGAATTGAAGTATTTTAAGGTACACTTCATAGAATTTTTTTCCCTAGTGAGCAACAAGTGGATATAGAGAGACAATTCTTAATCCTCAGATAAAATGAAGATAAAAATATATCTAAGTATGAAGCCAACTTTTTAAGGTTATCAAGGCATGTTATAAACTATGTTTGTAATCCAAAGAGAAGGATTTACCATTTATTTTATGGGGTAAAGCCAATCCTTCTAATAGAATTAGTATCCCAAACATTCTCATCATATGAGGATATAGTATCATGTGTTATAAAGATAGAGAAAGAATTATCTAAGTATTATGGATTTAAAGGAAAGAAAGAGAAAGGGATAATGAAATCGAAAAAGGATGGATTAATAGAATAAGGTAATGTAGTATTTTCCCACATGTAATAATTTTGAAAAGAAACACTTTGGTACTTGCTTGATGGGAATGAGAGTTTTCTATATGTGTAGAGAGAATTGACACCATGATAGTGATTTAAAGGGAAATAAAAAAGTTTACAATGTTCAATGGTTCAACTATAAGGTTATAGGTCACTAAATAAATTAATATCCCAATCATCAAGGGAATATAACCTAGAAGAAGCTATGGGATCAAGGTCAATCTTATGCTGTCAATACAGCCAAAGTGGAATGATTAAAGTGATTTCATTAGGATTCAAGAAATATATTATAGAAGTATTTTATCAATGATATTCTCATTATAGGAATCATAAAAGGTATAAAGAACATACTACAGTACATTTTCATTAAGTATCCAAAAGCATATGCTGAATAATACCGATAACCAAGAAAAGTGATTCATTGGAAAGCTTATCTTATTGTAAAACAAATGATTGAGGGAAGATAAACCTTAATATGTGGAATTTTTTGATTTATCTTCTCAGTATCATATACTCTTCCCCCTCCTTGACTAGAGCTACAGCTGGTGTGGATGTCATTTAGCCCTCACATCCCCTCTTTTCGAATAACCCATGTGCATCAGACCTTCATTTGGGTTTTTATGATAGAGCATCAAACAGAATGGTTCTACATCGGTGGTGGTTTCTAGTACTCTTCCTCTCCTCTTCCCTTGATATCCAACCCATCGTGCTCGACCCCATTTTGGTTGTGCTCAATGAGGGTTTCAGATCATCTTGGGATGGTGTTGGGGGTGGTTGGAAGAAGTCTCAGTATTTTTCTTTGTCAGTGTTGGCTTCTCCTTGGCTTGGTTCTTTCTTTTACAATGATTTGGATTTTCTTTCTGGTGATGGGTTTCATTTTTTTGGTTGTTTGTTCATATTTAATGCTTCAGTTTGGATGTAATTTTCTATCGAATGTTTTAAAATCGTTATGGTTTTGTTGGTCTTGTTAAATGAGAATGGATTGACTCACAATGGAGGCTTAATCTACTCAACTCTATCCTGGCCATGATTCCCTTATCTCCTCCTCGGGTTGGTTTGGTTCGGTGATTCTTCAATGCTTTGGGAAGTAGTGTTCAGGTGGCCAACATTTTTCTAAGAGGTGAGTTCTTTGTTTGGTGTGTTGGTGGATGGCAGTTCCGATGAAGAATTTATGGATTTTGGTTCTGATAGTTAATGATTCTGATGTTCATGCTGATAAATGGTGTTGGATTATGAAGACAAAGATGGTAAAAATATGACTATGAAATTGAAAAGGTTGAAGGGGTCTTCTTCGTTTTGGTTTAACTGGTTATTTTATCTTCCCTTCTTGATCCGTTGGTTATGGGTGGCTATGATGATGGTGTTTTGAAGTCATTATAGGTGTTCCTATATCTCTGAATAGTGATTCCATTGTGCTATAGCCAGGACTTAACTGGTACTAGGACATGCATGAAGCTGATGTTGTCTAGCACATCAGGGTGTGCTGCTCGAGGCAGCTCGATGTATGTCATATGATGTGTCCTGATTTTTGAATTTGAAATTTGATGTTTTGGGGTGTTTTTTGAAGCATATTTTCTATTTATGGTTGTGGTGTTTTAAATTTGGTATCTTGTATTGTGAGGTTCCCACTAAACCATAAAGTCTTTTATTTAAAAAATGAAAAAATGATTTGAAGGATTTATGTTATATTTTTTGAAGTTTAATACATGCTTGGATGTATGAAATATATTTGATAACCTGAGATTTTATTTTTGGAAGCATGAATGATTTCATTTAGTTTTTTTGGTGATCATGGTATTCATATATTTTTAATGTCACATTAAGAGAAACTTTATACTGTTTGGGGAATATAATGCTAATTTAGAGACCTACCTTCTAAATTTTTGGACTTTGAATTTGGTCAAAAATATTTTCGATGAGTATTAGTGTTAACTATTTATATAATGGATTATGTTGAACTTTCAGTGTTATTGGAAAACTTGTGCTAACCATTTTGGTCTTGGAAAATATCTGGAGATAGTTGGAATGAATTTTCATTATTTTATTAAGCCAATGATTTTTTAAATGTTAGTTTTTTTGATTTAGATATAAAAATTACTATTGGATATTCATTTATTGGAGTAATAGATGAAGTAGGAAATGATCTAAGCATAACCAAAGGATGCAATTGTATCCTTTCTAGTGTTCTCTAACATAATGGTAACATAATCCCTCAACTTTAGGAAAAAGATATTGAGAAAAAAAAGTTATCCTATTACTTTCATTTATATTGAATTAATGGACTTTTAACTTATCATAGATTTATGGTTTTTTGGTGGTTAAATTTACTATGACCATGTTCTCTATCACTATCTATTAATCCTTGGGTGTTATTATTCTCTTCCATGTCCTTGTTTTCATTTCCCACCAATGTTTGGAAACCTAGTAATGTGTTATTCTAGATGACCTTCTCACTTCCATTTCTCTCTTATTAAGAGGTAGTTCTATTAACCCCTTTTATGATGTGGATTTCCAACAAAAGGTTTTTCAAACATCAAACCCTTGATTATCGGGAGCAATGTTGAATTACGAGGACACAATTTATTTAAGGGCAGTAGAATGTATTAGCTTGAGATTTTAAAAGAGGAACATCATGATGATAGTGTCTATAACACAAAACAACAAGATTAGAAGATAATATAATACCCCAAGACTTCATGATATATTTCTTTAAAATTCAATTTCTTCAATAGCTTGTGATTCACACAACACCGAGTTTAAACAAAATGTGACACTAAATTAAAATATTATTATTATTTAAACATGACCATTATATCCTAGCCATTAAGACGGAGAGTATGAATTGTAATAACTAAATTATGGAAATTATATGGTTTATATATTTTTAAAATTAATTCAATGGTCATCTATTGTTTAAAAAAAATAAGAATCAATTTAAAGAGAAATAAATGTTTTTTGAAAAATTGTATTTTTCTGAAAGACAGATTAGTCGCGTTTTGTGCACAAAATTTAAAATTAATTTTTTCCTTTTAAAAAAATTATTTGAAAAAATAAATTTTATTTTTTAAATCCACATGTCAAAGTTAACTTTCGGTGAATTTTTTAGATTTTTTTGGAAGGATTAATTCTTTGGTGAATACTGAAAAAACAATGATTTTTATTGAAAACTTCTTTTTCATTTAAATTATTTACAATGTTAAATTATATTTAAACATTTTTTAAAAATAGTTTTAGTTCAATAATATTAAAATTTAACTATTTATGTCATTTTAATCAATTTAATATTTAGTATTTATATTAAAATGTTCTATACTTATGAGAATTTTCTGTTTGGAGAACCGCTCTTTGGATGCGTCTATAGTTTAATTTTAAATTAAATTATACCAATTTTGTGAATTTAATTTATAAAAATTGATTCCATATTCATAATAAAAATAATTTATATTATTTAATTAGTTAAACTCAATTTTTGGCCATAATGAATATCGAAAATAGTAAAAATTAATTATCACAGTTAAGGTAAAAATGGGTTTACCGGGGGATAAACCAAGAAGATAATGGTGAAAAATGACTTAAAAACTATCCAAAACACATTTTATGGACATATTTAAATTTTATAACCTCAAAGGATTATAATGAACAATTATTGAGGCTTTTAGAATGAGAAAAACATGGTTATCACTTTATCTTTTCAAAACATCTTGGTGTGTCCTCTCGCCCACTTATAAAGTGCCACCCCCTCTCCTCCCATCTTCACACTTCCAAAACCCACTGGATCTTCCAAGAAATGATAAAATAACTTAATTAATTACCTAAACATTTCCTATAGGTATTAATTTTATTATTAACCCCTCATTATAAGGCTTTAGGTATAAACCTAAAGAGGCTCTCTGAAGAAGAGGTAAAATCCTTAAACATACAAATTTGTTTTATTTCTTCTTCCACCTTCATATAACATTATTCAACTTTGAAAATATAATAATAAAATTATATCATATATAATTATATGTTATTATGTTATTTTAATAACCCATATCCATCTCCACTTCCATAAAATGTGAAACAAAAGCGTCTATCGTGTGTACGGCGGAGTACCGCCTCGTGAACCGATGTAATTCATTTTCCATCACCACCTTTCAAGGCAAGATATAAGGATATATTTAACATAATTATATGAAATTTATGACATTATTATACTTATTTAATTATTATATCATATATACCTTTTTACTTTTCATTCCATGGGGGATATAATAACTTCGCTCGTGTGTACGGCAGACTACCTCCTCACGAAGCGATGTGATTCATTTTTTTCTTAAACTTTACATGGAAGGTATTAAGGTAAACTTTAAGGATTATATGTGATATTTATGAACTAAAACAATTATATAATTATAATATCAAATATAATTTCTTACGTTCCAATCTTTTGGAGAACAATAACGCCGCTCATGAATATATATGAACTATCACCTCCACACAGCGACATGAAATGTTTTTCATTTTATTTTTACATGGATGGTAATAAGGATATATTTTATTAATATAAATTATATATATGAAATAAAAATTATTCTATAAATATTAATTAATATTTATTTTTCTCTCATACCATCCTTTGAGAAAAATGGAAACAACATTCATGCGTATGTACGGCCTACCGTCTCTTTGAACTGTGTAATCCATTTTCTATATCTAACTTTAATAGATTAATATAAATAAATATATAATTAATATATAAGATATTTATATAATGTTTAATATTATATATATTATTTAATCTTTATCAATTTAAAATGACCAAAATTACCTAACTAAAACATGCATATAAAACGAAGCAATTATCACCCAAAATAGTGATTTTAACAAAGAATTATTTATAAAAAGGTGATAAAAGACTATAAGTATTTAATTTATGGTATGATATATATGATTATGGTTTTTTAATATATTTTTTATAAACCTATATTTATTATACATGAGGTTATTACATATATGAAGAAAGTAGAACCTGAGGTAAGAGTTTCTCATCTCACTTTTACTTACATGTGACATATTCTATATTCACCACTTATTCCTTTGTGTATTGTATATAATAAAAATTTTGATATTTTATAACATGAAACTATTTATATTAATGGTATTTAAAGTTTTATTTTATGTTATTTCATTTTTGGTTCTTATGATTCAAAAGTTACCAAAGTGGTAAGAGTTTATTCCACAATCTCATCATTATTCAATATTGTTTTTGTTTAAGTCTCTATCTGGGGAATTATTTGATATTTCTAATTAAACTTAATATATTTTATTATACTATAGGTATTAATGAACTTTTTTAATTAATAAAACTATTTTACACTCTTTGGTACTTAAAATTATCAGGAAAATGTTTTTACGAAAACTGGACTTTATTTCTCTCTTCGGCTGAAAATCCCATTTCATCAAAATCCATGATGTATAAAAATAATTTAAAAAATGTTGTTAACCTTATAAAAATTATTTATTAAAGACATTTTTACCCATTTTTACTTTTTAAGTTTTTTTTGAAAGTAAGCTTCATTTCATTTTTAAAATAAGGCTCATTTGGTTTTTATCAAAAATGTGAAAGGAATCATTGTTTTATCATGTACGACATGAAAAAAATTTCCCAACATCATGACCACATAATGTTTTAATTATTATTTTATAAGTTTCAAAGGTTATTTTAAATTAAAATAATTTTTAAAATGTTTTTTAAAATTTTTGTTTAAAAATGTGATTTTCAAAGTGTAAAAGTTATTTTTCTCAAGAATGTTTTTAAAGACTTTTTTATGGTATTTGTATTCATCAACAACATCATTTTTTTGTTTTACTTATGATACAATGGGGATATATTGTATTGATATTATCCTTATTATTTCTTTGGATGGTTTATGATTAGTTTGAATGAGGATGTAAAATTTTATTACCATTCACTATATTATTCCGGATGGCTTATGATTATGTTTATTTGATTGGCATAAGTATTAACATTTAGTATGTTATTTTTTCAATATGAATGTTTATATTGATTATGTTTCACCCTATTCATATGATAAATTCATTGGACTTAGTAAGTGATGGGTGGGGGTATATTATAGATACCCCCTTGATGCATTGACAGGTCTCATGACACAAATCAGTTTGTCAAATTAGATGGGTTTCTACCCACATATTTAAAATTTCTCATGAAAGATCTTGAAAATATATTCTAGATGTCCATAATTATGTGTTCCCTCATTATGAGTTTAGTTATTTATTTCCATGTGTTTATTTAATTATTTAGAATATCCATGGATAAGTTTCAAGATCATGTGATTATTTATATGGATTTATTTGATTATCATTTATTTATGCCAAATTATGCTTTCTTTATTGATTAAATGGAATGTTTTTTAGTTATTTACCTTTTATATATTGATTTTTCTTATTTATTCATAGTAGATTCTTATATAATATTTCCATTACTAATCATCTGAGTTGACCCCTTTCTTATTTTTTATTTTCCCCACAACACTAGGTAACATTTTTTGATTGATATATAGGGATACACTATGAGAAATAATGGAGTTCTCAAATAAAACACTTTGTGTATTTCATGCATTCAAATGTAATTTGAATTTAAATTATGTATCTATTTTTTCAAGACTACTAAACAATTCATCCCTTTAGGATGTGATTCCTTGTATCCTATGCCAATATAATAAAGTAACCACCAACTCTAGGCTACTAAGGTCAGGGTCTTTACAGATGCGATGATTGATGATTTCATGAATTTTTGTGCCATTATTATTATGAGTTAGTTGTTATTTTATTATAGTAGGATCTCTATTACAGAACTCTATTTAAGAAGAATCTAATGTAGTGTCTTATTATCCCTTTTCAATTTTCCTTCTCATGTTTGGTTTTTTATTCTTAAAGATGACAATCATTTGAGAGGTATCTAATGTAAGGTATTGGATTTTACCAAACCCTACCTTTATCATTTCTCAGGTGTTGAGGTAGTACTTTGATGTTTTCTATTAGTTTCAATGATTTTGGGGATGGTTTATTTAAATTTTAAGTAATTATATATTTGTTGATTCTAAATCTGATTTTCAGATTTTGGTTAGGCATAATATATTACATGTTAATATGGAAACCAACATAAGAAAATTAATTTATCATGTATTGATAAAATTTTACATATGGGTTTATTAACTAGGAATGGAAAAAATATAGCAGTGTGAAAAATAAACTATAATGGGTGAAGGTTGATTATGGAATTTCCATATGATCTGCAATGTTCATCCACCATGATTTCAGTTGAGATGCAATGCATGTATTAATGGACCATGCCCTCCCTCTCCTTGTTTACATCGAAGGTAAGTGAGTATAATGATAATTTAAGGGGACACCAGTTAGTTTTTAGTTGCATATATACATTTTCATTTATGTGAATAGATTCCTTCCCAATTTAATTTCACCCCTTAAAGAAATGCACAACTATGGGGAGAAAAGGACCAGCGATAGATTCAGGTTACATGCATCTAAGAAGTAACATGCTTGGTATGATAATTTTTTTTTTCTACTTTTACTTTGTCTTGTACTAGGTTATGATCTTGAATTAAATTTTGAATTATGATTTATACATATTATGTATTAGATTTATTATATAATTGAGATCTATCTTGAGTAATGTATCCCTGGTTAGATGTACTTTGGGCCAAGCTACTCAATAGAATAGAGGCTTATTCCTTGATAATAAAATTGAGGGATGACTATATGTGGTGAAGGCTTACATATGTGATTATTATTGATTTAATATGATTTTAATCATTTATATTAAATGGATTCATATACCATATGCATGGGATGTATTTGGATATGTATGAATATAGTTGAATTTTAATTTGGTTTAGTAACACAAGCTATGAGTTGTGTACAGAGTTACACATCAATATGGTTTGAAAATATTAATTTGGTGGAAGGAATATGATATCAGACTAAATCACTAGAAGCATACATAAAAGTTAAGTGAATAATAAGATATATGAGAGTGAGAATAATTACCCGTTAAAATACTAAGTGTTAGATTCCTTACAAAGAAAACACTACTCAAGAATGGGTGCCTCTGGATAATCTAATGTAGGGAAAACTGGTAATGGGTGACCCAAATAGGATTAGGTTCCCATTATTAGAATTTTATTTTGGTTACATTTATCTAAGAGACCCTAATATGATAATGTTACTAGAGGAATGGTGTTGAGTTTATCCATATTTTTGATTGGTAAGAGAGATTTCCACTCAACCATCCAAGAGATATATATGATATGATTGATATCATGTTATAAAAAAAATAAATGTGATATAATAAATACTTAAGTGACACATGGCTTAGTGAAATATAGATATTTTTTCACTAATGGACATGATGTATTTAAAAGGGGATTACATTTTAGTGGGAGAATATTTAATAAAATTCTTTACCAAATGAATGTAAAACATGAAACTCATCTGATAAAAGATTATGTTATAGAAAAATACATAATGATTATCAAGATTAACTTTTAGATCAACCCTAGAAAAGGATATTCATAGTTTAATTCACTCAAGGTTTTATTAATTCTTGTTCCAAATATGAAATTAATTTTGCTTTTATTGATGGAAATGTTTTGATAATGTTAATGAGTTTAATAACTTTTTACCCAATATTCTCAATGTGTTGAGGATAGTTGAACTAGGGAATGTGATGTACATGTTTTATTGTTTTTTTGATAATACAAGTGGGTAAAAGTTTAAACTAGAAGAAGAATAATAAGTTTTAGAATACAAAAATGTTTCTTAAAGTATCCATTCAAGGTTATTATAAACTAAAGGAGGTTTCAAGAAGGAAGTGAAATGATTCCATAGGTTTGAATTTTTAGAATAACTGAAGGAGTTTCAGAAACTTCATGGAATTTCTATGTCCAGTACTAGTATTATAGAGATATATCTAAATTAATTATGTGCATTTTTATCTCATTTCTCTTATATGATAAGAGGATTTTTTCACTAACAATGAGTATCTATGAAAAATTTGACATCAATGCACATGGTTTTTGATTCATTGAATACTATAACATACTTGAGAAAAAGACAAGGAGGATAAATGAGTTAATCTAAATGTTTGTTAAAATATGAGGCATTTAACCCCACCAACATCAATGAAATATTTTAAATAATAATATTATTTTTAATAAATTTCTCCAAAAACATAGAATATCATATATGATATGGATGAAATTGTTTGTTTGTTAAATATTCCACTTAAGAAAATAAATGTTATTTATAATGGCCCAAAATTTTATCAATGTAATTTGTCTTATTATAATTGTGTCATATTTAGTAATGTAGTATAGAGAACATGCACCACATGATAAAAATAACAAAATCATATTATATTAGTTTTAACATTACATTTATTGAATTAAAATGGCCTTAATAATTGAATTTATTATAATGGGACAAAAAATAGAAAATAAGATAACAATAATAGAAAAAATTGGATATGTTCAATCCCCCAGAATAATCACACTCATGAAAAAAAACTATGGAAATAAATTAGAATATTAATAATGTAATAATATTTTTGAAAATGAAAATATATTACCTTGATAGAAAATATAATTTAATAATAAATCAATGAAATATAAGATATTTATAGAAAATTGGGGGCCCATATAACCATTAAAAATTTGACTGTTGGAATAGTAACCTGGTCATTAGAATATTATCATCACCCATGTAAGTTTAAAATAATATTTAGGTATATTATAAAATTAAAATATAACATATTTATATCATGATACAAGTAAATAATTTTTTTAAAAATGATAAAATAAGTGTCTGTATTTTTGTAAAACATATATGTTGTATTTTCATTTTAATAACAAATATAATGATTTAAAAGAAAGTTTATTTTCATAAAATGGGCTTATAAATTAATATTACGTTTTATTATAATGGTTTACAGTTTTATTACGCCATACGTAATTTTTCAAAGGGTCAAACAATCAATCATAACATTAAAACTGGTATTTTTCAAATAAATGAGGATTTTATTTAAAAGTTAAATTTATCATATTTAGAAAATTATTTTCATAAAATGTATTTAATTTTTTTAATCTATACATAAAAATTTTAATGGATAATTTTATATATTTTTCAAAAATAGTTGATTTTTTTGTATATAGTGAAATATGGTAAAATACGGTATTTAACATTACAAGCTAAATACGATAAATTTTCAGTCACAGATGATGTAAGAACAAATTAGTTCAAAATCACATGCACAATTTACTGTATATAGTCATAAGAATAAATACTATTTGTAATCTTGTTCCAAAATAATAAACCAATGAATATAATATTCAAAACACTCCTCTCCCCCCCCCCCCTTATAAATACCACCCTCACCACCCCTTCTCCTCACAACTTCTAATACATGTATCTTTCCAAATTTCTAACCAATAACCTTACTAATCATCTTCCCCAGATCATAGTTCTTATATTATCACCAAAATACAATTTCAAAGATCCTTAATGGGTATCCTAAGAGGAGATAACCAAAGTAAGGGGTAAGATTTTTGACTAATCTCTTTCAACTTTATTCTTCTTATACCACCCCCATATGTTATCCATCCACCAAAACATAGTAACATCAGTATAATAAATATAATTATATGTTATTATTATGGTGGAATATTCATCTTATACCCTGTATTATTTTGTTGCTTAAACGAAACTGTTGTTCACAATATGGTTGGTTCACCACTTCCATGAATAACAAACTTTCTTTTCTTCACTGCTACATTTAAGGATGGTTATAAAAATACTATTATGGTTAAATATGATTATAATATGTATGTTATAATATATTTTATGTGATTTAATGTTTCAATAATTATTTAATTAAATATATTGAATCTATTTCCTGACGGTCGGTAAAACGATCTTAATGAACTAACCAAATAGCATTAACATTTTTACTAAGAGAATAATTCCTATGTTTGAATTTATTTTGGATATTTGGGACCATTTAAATTTATATAAGGTCATGAATACAATTTCATTTCACTTCTAGAGTTTTATTCCCATTTTACAAGAACTTCTAGAATTATATACTAGTGATCTAACCATGGAACCATGAAATGAACGCCCTCAGAAAAGTAAAATGAAACATTATATCTCATTAAAATGGTTATAAACGAACATAATAAAATTATAAAAAAAATATAGATGAAAAAATATTTTAATTAATTAATTAATTAATTTGATTTGATTGTTTAGGACATTAAGTGAAAGTATATAATGATTCTGAAACCTAAGGTAAAGGACTTCTCTGAATCACCCTTTTTCTTTGGCTTATGAACTTTCTCTATCTGAATCACTTTATATCTCTATTTTATATTTTTAAATTCTTATAAATTATGTATATATGTCTCTTACATATATACCTATATTGTTATCCCTTACTTTTATGGGTTAATACGTAAATGATTTCATTTCTCAAATTCTTTCATTAAAATCCAACCCAATTAAGGTGAACTTTTATATCACTTAATTCTTTATTTAAGGTTCATTTAAAGCCTTTATTCTAATTCACTGTTTTATTAAATAAAGGAATATTTTATTTATAACTAATATGGATTAGTTCCTTCTTCTATTTGGAATCTTTATGAACTATCTTTTGATTATGATGTGATTAAAGATTATATAACACATCCCTTTCCATGGGTAATTATTATGTTTATGCCTTATGATTGATTTCCTTTTTATGGAACACATAAGTAAGTACATGTGATATTTTTTGTGCCTAGTTATCTATCTAATGTATTGGGTAATGTTTTTGTATCATGAGATGTTATTTATAGTATTAGGGAGTAAACCTAATCCATGATGGTACTTTGTCCACAATGTGATGTTGTCTCAGTGGTTAGCCTTGACTTATGTTTATGTCATTTAATATGTTGCTTCCAATTTCCCATGTTTCCATGATATATTGATTCAATGTTCTTTATATTATGATCCCATGTGAATATTCATGAAACTTCTCCTTTATGTAATAAGGTTATGTCGTTTGAGTCACATGTTATATGTCGTTATCATGTATATTCCCTTGTTGGGATTTATATATCACCCCTTTCTTTTATGTATTCCCCAGGTTAGCCTATATCATATTAGGAGCTCAAAGCTATTTTTGGATCCCATTATGGATAATAAAATAAATATGTTGTGTTTGTTTGTTTTTATTATATTATGAACATAGTATTTAAAAGAAAATAATCCTCATGATCGTTGGGTTATGTTTATTGGGTATTTATTGGCTAAAAACATATAATAATATGTATAAAAGGCTTGGGTCTCTATAGTTGGTATTAGAGAATGGTCTAGTTATTTTGGGTATTAGGACAAGAATAATTTAGTGAAAACCATAAGGATAATTCTATTTTTAGATAAATATACTAAAATAATGGTGAAGTATAGAGTGGGTGGTTTCAAGGAAATTATATCCCTGTCTGGATACTATAATTTAATGTGGATTTGGAAATATTGTAGATAGGGTTAATAACCCTAAAAAGGTTTCATTGGTTATTAACTTCATACTGACCTAGTGCATGACAAAGATGAATTTATTCACACCTGGTTTGACACTCCCAGGGGATATGCTTTAGAAAATTCAAAAAATATTTCTTGATAAACAATGTGGGATTATTTATTTCTCTAAGGTGGACCTTCAATCGGGATATCAACAATTAAATGTAAGGAAAGAAGATATTTCAAAAAAATACCTTTCAAAAAATGTATGGACACTACGAATTCATAGTGATACACTCTAGACTCACTAATGCTCAAACAATATTTATGTACTTAATGAATAGAGTCTTTAGAGATTACCTTGAGTTTCTTTGTAGTATTTATAGATGATATTATGATATAATCCGAAATCAAGTAGGATCATGAGAATCATTTGAATATTGTGCTAAAGTCTTTGTGAAAGGAGAAGTTATATTCAAAGTATAGTAAATGTGAGTTCGGGATAGAGGAAGTATCCTTCTTGGGGCATGTTATCACCATAAAAGAGATATATGTGGAAACTTATAAGTAAAAGGAAATTGAGGAGTGGCCCAGACCAACATCTGTAATGGAGATATGTAGTTTCCTTGTACTATCTGGGTATTACCGATGATTTGTGAGAAACTCATTGAAATTGTCAAACCCACTAACCAAGATGACTCAAAAGGGTGTAAATTTTTTCTAGATTGATAAATTCAAAGATATATTCAAGGAATTGAAAATAGGATTATCACTTCACCACTCCTCATGCTTCCCTCAAGTGGAGAACTTTTTGTGCTATATATCGATGCTTAAAAGAAGGGCTTGGGATATGTACTAATGAAGAATGATAAAGTGTTAGCCTATGCCTAAAGGTAGTTAAAAGTTAATAAGAAAAACTATCCAACACATGATCTATAGTTGGATGAAATAATCTTTACATTGAAAATATGGAGGCATTATCTCTATTGGAAGAAGTGTGAAATATGTATAGATCATAAGATCCTCAAATATATATTCACATAGAAGGATATTAATATATACCAATAAATATTGTTAGAGGTGATCAAGGACTGTGATTTCTCAATCCACTACCATCCTAGGAAACCAAATAAGGTGGTAGTTACTATAAGTAGAAAGGATCCAGTAACCTTTTCACTGATAAGAATTGATAACAACCCAATCATATTAGAATTGAAAAGGACAGACATGAGAATCATAAATGAAGGAATATAATCATTCCTTTATCAAATGATTTCTAAACCATCTCTTTTGGATAAGATAAATAATTCTCAAAGAGATTATGTGGGAATTTGGAAGAAGTGGGAATCTATAATAAAAGGTAAATCCTCGGAGATTAAAATTGGTGAAGAAGGAGTAGTAATATTTTGATTAAGTCTCTGTGTACCATTAAAACCCAAGATAAATAAGGAGTTATTGAATGATTCACCTAGATTGACTTTATCCATCCACCTAGGGAGTAGAATTATGTATTGAGATCTCTGAGAAAAGTATTATTAGGACAATATGATAAAGGAGATCACAAAATATACATCAAAATGCCAATTATGTCAGTAGGTGAATGATAAAAGAAAAACTTCCAAGGGGAACATGAATCCATTACCCATACATTCATGGAAATGGGAAAACAACACCATATACTAGGTCACTAGCCTTAAGAATACATGAAGAGGAAATAATTATATATGGATTATAGTGAACCATGTTATAAAGAAGGCTCATTTCATTTCTATTCAAGTGGAATTGTCACTTGATAAACTTTCAGGCATATACATTAAAGAAGTGGTGAGGCTGTATAGAACACCATTATCAATTATATCTGATAGAGTTCATAGATTTACCTTTAAGTTATGTAAGAGTCTCTAATATTCTCTAAACACTGAGTTTAACTTTATTATGGATTATCACCCTCACACTGAAGGCCAATTTGAGTAGACTATATTGACACTGGAAGACATGTTGAGATCATACTTTATGGACATTAAATGAGTATAGGATCAACGTCTTCCTCTGTTCGAGCTCTCATACAATAATATACTTCACTAAAGCATCTAAATGGATCCATATAAATTCCTTTAGGGGAAGAGATGTATAACACCTATGTTCTAGTATGAAGTTAGATAACATAATATTTTCGGACCTGATATGGTTAAAGAAATGGTAGAAAATGTCAAGCCCATTCAAAATCACATCTAGGATACTCAAAGTTGACAGAAGAGATATGATGACAACCATCATTGATGCTTGAAGTTTGAGGTTGGAGATAAATTATTCTTCTAAATATCTCCATGGAATAAATTCATGAGATTTGGGACGATGGGAAAGCTAAGTCATAGGTACATCGCCCACCTTGAGATTCTTGATCGCATCAGAGCCATGGATTATCAACTAGAACTCCCACCAAACCTGTCTCAAATACATGATGTATTCCACATATCTCTCTTGAGAAATTACATACCATATCCTTCAAATCTACTAAATTCATAAGTGGTAGTACTGGAAAATAATATCTCTTATGAGGAGTAACTAATGAAGATCTTGGACCGTAGAGATAAATTTCTACACAACAAGGCAACTCACCAAGTCAAACTACTATAAAGAAACCATAATTAAGAACAAGAAACATGGGATCCAAAGGAATCCATGAAGAAAAAACATCCTCAACATTTTTCACCTTAGTATGTAAAATGAAATTTCAGGGGTGAAATTTCTCAAGGGCGGAAGAATGTAACAACCCAGAATTTTATCAATATAATTCCCCTTCTTAAATTTTGTCATATTTAATAATGATGTATAAATACCATTCACCTCATGATAAAACCAATACCATTTTATTATATTAATTTTATCATTATATTTAAATAATAAATATGGCCATCATAATTGAAAGTATTACAATGTGATAAAAAATCAAAAACAAGATAATAATAATAGGAAAATTTGGATCTTCTCGATCCCCTAAAACAATTATAGTCATAAAAAACAATGTAAAAAAATATCAGTATTAGTAATGCAATATTAATTTAAAAAATGAAAATATATTACCTTGATATAAAATATAATTGAATGATTAATGAATGAAATATGAGGTATTTATAGAAATTGGGGAACCCACATCACCATTAAAAATCTTACTGCTGGAACAGAAACCAAACCATTAGAATAGTATCCTCACCTATTTAAGTGTAAAATAATATTTATGTATCGTATAAAATAAAAATATGGCATATTTATATCATGATACAAGTAAATAAATGTTTTAAAAATGATAAAATAAGTGTTCCTATTTTTGTAAAACATATATGTTTTATTTTCATTTTTTATAATAAATAAAATGATTTAAAAGAATGTTTATTTTCATAAAATGGGTTTATAAATTAATATTGTGTTGTAATATAATTATAATATGATTATATGAGACCATAATTAAAATTTCAAAGGGTCAAAATATCAATCATAATATTAAAGTTGGTATTTTCCAAATAAATGAAGATTTTATTTAAAAATTTAATTTCTCATATTTAGAAAATTATTTCCTAAAATGGATTTCATTTTTTTAATCTATACACTTAAATATTTTTAGGGTTATTTTTTTGTATTTTTATAAAATAGTTGATTTTTTGGTGAATGGTGAAATACAATATTTAACACTATAAGTTAAATACATGTTTTTTTAGTTATGGATGATGTAAGAACGAATTAGTTCGAACTAAAATTCACCATTTAATATATATAGTCATAATAACCAATAATATTTTCAATCTTGAGCTCAAATAATAATGTATTGAATATAATATTCGAAAACACCCCTCTCCTCCACTTATAAATACCACCTCACACAACCCCATCTCCTCACAACTTCTATGCCTTGGATCTTTCCAATATTCTACCCAATTACCTTCCAAATACTATCCCTCATATCATCATGGTTTTTATCTCACCAAAAGACAATTTCAAGGGGCATTAAGGGGTATCCTAAGAAGAGAAAACTAAAGGAAGAGGTAAGATTCTAAACTAATCAATTTTAATTTTATTATTCTTCTACCACCCCCATATATCCTCCATCCACCTAAAAATAGTAACATAATTATCATAAATATACTGATATGTTATTTATATGGTGTAATATCCATCCTTTATTTTCCCTTATTTTGTTTCTTAAACGAAATCATTTTTCACAATATGGTTAGTTCACTGCCTCCATGAACAACGCACTTCATTTTTTTCACCACCACCTTCCATGATGGTTATAAAAAAATTATTATGGACAAAAATTATTTTATAGATTATTTCATGTTCATTAATGTTTAAATAATTATTTAATTAAATAAAATGAATCTATTTCAGGACAGTCAGTAAAATAGCCTAAATGAACTAATCACATAGCTTTAACATTTTTACTAAGAGAATTATCCCTATAATAGAAAAAATAAGGAAATTTAGGACTATTTCAATTTATTAAAGGTCATTAATACAATTTCATTTAACTTATACTATTTTATTACCATTTTATAATAACTTCCATAATTATATACAAGTGATCTGACCATGGAACCATGAAATGAACACCCTCGGAAAAGAAATATTAAACATTATATCTCATAGAAATGGTTATAAATTAACATAATATTATTATAATAAGTAAAATATAGATGTAAAAGGTTCTGAATTAGGTAATTAATTAATTTAATTTGATTTTTCATGACATTAATTGAATGCGAAAAATTATTCTTGAACCTAAGGTAAGGGATCTCTCTAAATCGCCCTTTTTCTTTAGGTTATGAAATTTCTCTCTATAACCCACTTTCTATCTCCATTTTATGTTGTGAAATAATTATAAATTCTATATATATTTCAATTAAATATACACATATCTTATTCTCCCTTCCTTTTATGGGTAAATATATTACTTAATTTCATTTCTCAAATTCCTTTATAAAAATCTAACTTGATTAAGGGGAACTTTTCTATCCATTAATCCTTTTATATAATGTTCATTTAAAGTATTTATTATAATTTATTATTTCATTAAATAAATGAATATTCTAGGTATAACCATTATAGTTTAATTCCTTCTACTCTTTTTAAACATTATGAATACTCCTTTTATTATGATATAAGGAAAGATTATGAAACCCATATCTTTCAATGGGTAATTATTTTGTTTATGAAAACAATTGATTTCCTTTTATGGAACACATAAGAATGTATATGTTATGATCAGTGCACCCAAATAGTTTTCCAATGCATTGGGTAACTTTTTGTCTCATGAGACATTATGTATGGGATTAGGGAGTGAACCTAATCCATGATGGGACTCTATTAACTATGTGATGTTGTCTTAGTAGTTAGCCTTGACTTAGGTTTATGACTTGTTATATATTGTTGTCACTTTCCTATGTTTCCATGATCTCATGATTCCATATTCTTTATTTTATGATCCCATATGAATATTAATGAGCCTTCTCTTTTATGATATCATGTTATGTCATTTGACCCACATGTTATGCTTCATTATCATGTTTATTCCCTCACTGGGATTTATAGATCAAAACTTTTTTATATATTCCCCAGGTTATCCTATACTATTTTAGTATATAAAAATAATTTAGGATCCCATTATGGTGAATAAAATAAATATTTTTTGTTAGTTTCTATTTGATTTATTATAAACCAAGTATTCCAAAGAAACTATGAATTATGATATTTGGGTTGTGTTTATTGGGTATTTATTGGGTACAAATCATGTAATAATATGTGTAAAAGGATTGGGTTATTATATTATTTCACCAAAAAAGGATTTTTTATATTTTCATGATATTTTTAAGATAATACAATGTCTAAGATTATGGTGAGATTATTGTTATACTTAGGTATTTTCAAAGTTTGAAAAATAAAATATTATACTAGTCAAAGTGAATGACACTTTATATCCTAAAAGGGTTTATGGTATTTTAGTAAAGGGTTAATTTAAAGTGTTATATTAGTTACCAAAATATTTTAAGGAAAAAATTAATGGAAAAGGTTCTTGGGATTATGATGATTAACTTAGAAATATATCTAAGAAGACAAAAAAAGTTAATAACATTATAATATTTGATTTCATGAAGTTATGGAGTTTGAATATGTTTAAGGATATGAACATTAGGAATATAATTCCTAAGTCTCACCATAATTAAAAAAAGATTTCTTTATATATGATACTCACTAAAGATTTTACTGGGATGGTTTTATCAGATGGTCACTTAGTGATGTGGCTGGAATCACATTAACAAGTAATGATCTTGGAAAACACTAAATGTGCAGTAAACCTATGGATTATTTTCTAGTCTAATATATATGATATGTTTTATAGGAGTTTATATATAGTTTTTCAAGTATTCTTAAATAATTTTTAGGATATAAAATGTATCATGTTATATATAAGAAAATATATAATTTATCATTCTTTCATATTAGATGAATATATGAAATTTTAAGGTTAATGTGAGTATCATTTTTATATTAGGATATGGAATATGCTCAAGAGGAAAAAAATGAGTTTTGTGAATTGGATAACCCACTATGTATATACCATAATAAGTGTTATATAATATTTCATTGGTATACTATGGGTGCATGGTTAATATTTTAAGTACCCACTACCTGAGGTTGGTGAGATACCTACCATGAGAACCTTTATACATTGATACCTTTATTTTACAAGACTTGTGGATTTTCTAATCAGGGGTGGTTGGGTATATTATTGATCATGTCATTTATTGGATCCTAACCAAAGTGATATTTATCCTATCATATGATGAGTATGAAATCTGGGCCCTCAATTTAGATGGACTAAGGAAGTGTATAGTCATACCTAGATATTATATATGATGTTCTTATCTATCAGTAAAGGGGAATGTGATGTGCTCATCCATAAAGATAAATTAAATGTGATGTATTCATCAACCTGTTAAGTCTATACTCAGTGAATCAAAAATATATGGGTAGGATATATGATATTGGCATACTCTATATCCCATGGTCAGTCGATGTCTTAGACAAAGGGATCATATGAAAATTCATGATCACATAAGATGTAGTTGGTAGGAATAGGTATAGAGATACATGTGTTTTATTTATATAAAAATAGGTCCCTTTTTAGTTGATGGAATAGATTTTTTCATGAAATCCCTTATCAATATTTTTCAACTTATAAATATAGTATAGTGGTTCCTAGGGTTGTCTCTCAAGGAAGTTGAAGGATAAGTTTGTAAAAATGTATCTTTTGTTAAATTGTTTTCGTAAGGGTTAGTAAATTAAATATTTATAAAAGGTTAAATAAATTTAAAGGAAACTAAATTATATTATGGTTATAAATTAAAGTTATAGATTATAATCAAGACTAATTGAAAAAGACAGACTTGAGATAGCATTAGTGGACAAGTTTTTACACCTAGAAAGTCCCTTTATCTTTATCTATAAATGAATTATCAAATTTAATTACTTAATGTATACTTCAAGACCTCAAAGTATAAACCTAAAGCTACTTATAAACCATACTGATACCTTAAATATGTGTGTTGATCTCCTTATTAAATTGATTCAATTAACCAAATACCTATGATTAATTGAAAATGATGAAACCAATTTTTATCAAAGGAGAGACCTCACTAAGTAAATTTAAACAGTAAGTGTAACCACTTTACTTTCATAATTTTGAGCAAAAAACTATAATAGTTTACAATAAAGTTAATTCAAGAAATAAAAGGACCTTATTAATTCAATAAAAATAGTTTCTAGAACAATTCAAAATATTACAATGAAAAACCACAAATTCAAAAGGGAAAAATATTCTTAGGCTTCCATTTCCCATGGACACTTGGGAGTTTATCCCATAAATGCTAGATTACTCCATGTGTACTATTCTATACATGATTATCTCTATAAAAACCCACTCACTCTCTATAAATCTCTAACCATTCAAATGAAAGTAGACACACAATTTTATAATGAATAGGTGTGGTAGAGTTTCCCTCTATCCTTATCCACTAACTTTGAACAAATTTTTTGTCCCACTAAGAGGTTGAATATTAATAGGTTATCTTCTATAAATTTGTTTCAAAACATCTTGGTTATCCAACCATAAATTTTAGATCCATTTGACATGTTTAGAAAAAGTTATCATTTAATTACTATAGTTAATGTTTCTATCCAAAGATATTTTTCAGTTCTCTCCACTTTAATACATCAACTGACTACCTTAATAATCATGTATTTCCAAGATATTTAATGGACAAATGATTCACCAAGTTTTTTTAACTGGGAATTAGAATCATATCATTTGGAATTTTGTAGGATAAGTTATTATTTATTTAATAAAGGTTGGTCACTTCTATCCACTCAAAATTTTTCCATTTTTTATTCATTATTTGGACCTCATAGGGATCGATTCATCTCTAGGTCCAATGCAAGTAATTAAAGCACAATAAACATAGAATCCAAAAAAATATATTTTCCAATTAGAAAAAGTTTATAAAACGTTATGGTAGAAATATTTAAATGATAAAAACAATTCAAAATTCAAAATTTTACCATTTCAACAATTAATCTCAAAACATTCATAAAAACATAAAAATGATGAAATTAAATTAAAAATGTCAAAATAGTGGGGATTAAATCATTGTATTTCAAAGAAAAAGTAATTAAAATATCATCTTTATCAATTCCAACACACTTATGTCTTAGCATCCTGTACACATAAACATCAAAAATCATACCAAAGAAAATTCAAAACACATTACCATGAGATCCACTAATTAACACCAAGGAGCCCAAAACTATAATAACTCCTTAATAAAATTTA
This sequence comes from Viscum album, assembly GCA_963277665.1. Classification (NCBI taxonomy): domain Eukaryota; kingdom Viridiplantae; phylum Streptophyta; class Magnoliopsida; order Santalales; family Viscaceae; genus Viscum; species Viscum album. The sequence continues at coordinate 1,792,316,287 of OY728158.1, forward strand.
TTTGAAATTATCCATTTGGTTCGTTCATTCCATTACCACTTCATTTATCCCCACAAGCATGAAAAATATTTCCTTGATAAAATTTTCTCTCATCACACAAATGTAGATTTTCAACAAATATTTTCTTATCAAAACACATGAAAGGGGCCACTATAGGCTTTATAATTTCCTAAATATCCACTTAATTAAGTCAAGGAATTATGTTAATAATGACTAATTTTAATTATGCTTAGATGTTGAGGTATGGTAGGTTTTATATTTAAAAAATATCTTAGGTGGAATAAGGTGGTTTGATTCTTTTTTAAGAAAAAATACATGATTTAGTTTACACTCAAGAATGGAATTTTCCTTACTCCCCTTGGTCGTGAATCAACTCCAAACATCTTGAAAGTTTTCAAGGATATTCCACATATTCTTTAGTTTGTAAAAATTATTAAATACACTCATTTTCATTCAATATAATTGAAGTGATGATTTTGATGTTTCAAATTCTGTAAAGATTCATTTTTTAAGGTAGTGAGGTTCATTTTAATTTAAAGTAGTGGTATTACTTCCCATACCTTTTTTGAATGATAACACTTCGTTTTAGCTCCAGAAAATTTATTTTTCTATGTTTTTCACAAAAATATTCACTAAGTAGTTTCTAAACATCATTAAGATTTCAAAAAAAACTTTAAAATAGCTTCCACATAGCCAATTTTAAAAAAACTTCTAAACATCTTTCTATCATTTTATTTTCCTCCCAAATATGCCTCAAATTATGTCAAAATCACAAAAACAACACCCCCACACTTGAGTTAAACTATATCAGTTAGTTTACTTCCTAGATTAGGTTTGGTTAAGGATAATAAGCTTGTAATGTGGCTTCCTAATAGGTTTTTCATGCATTTTTAAGGGCACAAAATGATAAATTATAAAGTTTAGGCTAGTATAAAAATGATATTTTGAGAATGCAGCTTCTAAAAACAAGTAATTGCCCCTACCATCTAAAAATAAGCGCCATAACTCAAAAGTTTTAAATGAAGAAAAACAAATTCTAGTTATAACAAGAATTGTTTGGTTCTCTTAAGAAATGATTTTAAAGTGAATAATATGTGAAAATAAGGTTTAGAATCCTCACTTGAAGTTGGTTTTGAAATTTGGACTATGATTAATTACATGGAATTCAAAATTACATAGGTATTTCCATGATTTTCCCAAAATTTTGAATCTATAACAAATTCATTTTAAAATTTATTTAAATTTAGTTACATGGGTTAAATCAGTTAACTCATTGACATAGGTTTAAAAAATTATAAAGGTATGAATTTTTATCACACTTGTTTTCAAAAAAACCACATGAAATGAAAGAAAAACACACAAAATTTGAGAAAAACAATTAAAAATTTTATACAAAACAAAAAAAATAGAAAAAATAAAACAAAAAAAAACCTAACAAAATATGATCCTCCACACACTTATTTTTTATAATATCATCATTATGAATGGGTTTATATGAGAAGTTAAAAAACAAGAATCATGTACATAATAAAAATGAGTGTAAAGGGAAGACACAACCCGGTTTATTGGGTAGCAGTGTTGAGTTATCCTCTTAACTCTTTCTACTTAAAAAACTATTAGAAAACAAGAAACAAAACACTCGTACTTTATTAAAATAACAAAAAAATAGTGAAAATAAAAGATAAAAGATAATGTAAAAGAGGGTAGATATTGGGTAGCCCCCCCCCCCTAATAGGTGCTATGATTTTATTTCTCCTAGTTAGGTAGCAACAGTGGGTTATAACCAATCTAATGGAGGTTAAAGCTTCTTGATCAAAAATCACTAAATGTTCTTATATTAAATATTTTTTAGATTATAATATTTTTCAAGATCCAAAAAATATATTTCTTCATGATCTATTACACATATTTATCTCTCTATAAGTTGTGGAATATGGAAAAAATGTAACAAATACTTCCTAACTATTTATCTTTAGAAAACTCTTCCACTAGTTGCTAGAATTTTATTCGAGGATGTGATTTATCTTAAATTATAGATTGAAATATGATTTCTTCTTTATAAGTTTAATTGGTACCACCAACTTCATGAAACCCAGTATAAATCCTAATAGGTTCCTCCATTTTCTCTTTATATTCTGCCTTCACTTCCTTAGACTCATCTTCTTCATTGAAAAATTGGTATATTCAAAACAAATATGAATAAAATATTCATAGGAAAAAGTTGTTAAAAATTTATTATAAATATAATCTGACCAAAATAAAATAAAATTTAAGACTTATCCAAATTTTATCATAAGTTATAGAGATTTTTTAGAGTGGAAAACATGTGTAAATATTTCATTGAAAAAAGGTATCAACTCAGGTTCTTCCAAGAATTGCTCAAAATTCAAATTCTCAATTGTAACCTCCTCTTTATCCAAAATTTGATATAATGGTTCTAATTTTTCATTTTCAAAATTTATGGTCTCCCATGAAATTTAATTCTTAAAAAATCTAAATAATTCTTTTTAATACTCTTGATTTCCTATACCCAAATCAATGGGTAAATTAGTGATAATGACATCTTTTGAATATAATATGGAAAAGGAAAATTAAAATCCATTTTCAACTCATCATAAAAATTTTCCTTAATGGAATCAAGGTTTTCTTTTTCTTGAGCTTCTTTTTGGTTGACAGGTACATTTATGAATTTTATAGAAGTGGAGAGATGTTTTATTTATTTAATAACTAGTTAAAGAATTATATAATTTTATTTTACATGATATTTCAAATGCTCATCCTTGTTAGACTAATTGAATTGTTGATAAACATTCTAAACATATTATTAATCACTATAAAAACCCATTTTGATACAAAAAAAATGTAACTTAGAAAAGCTACCCAAAATGGAAATAATTGATGAAATTGATATTGTTTGAAAATCTATTATCAATAGTTTTCCCCTTAAAAATGAAGTATAGAGGTACTCATGGTAGTCTCATGAAGAGGTTGTAGGGTAAGTTTTCAAAATTGTTCCTTTTATTAATTTCTTTGTAAGGTTTAGTAAATTGGGTATTTAGAAAAGGTTAAAAAAAGATAAATAAAAATAAATTAGATTAATATTAGAAATTAAAGTTATAGATTAGAAACAGGACTAATTGAAAAAGATATACTTGAGATAACAACAGTGAACAAGATTTAACCCTCGAACACTCCCTTTAACCTTTCCTATAAATGAATTGTAATGACCCAGATTTTCTCAAAGATATAGTTAATTTTTTCAGTTTAAATTCATTAGTGTGGACCTTTTAATGTTAATTAATGGACTCATAGAGGTAACAAGAGTGCCCAACGCTGGTTTAGAGCTCAGAACCCTGGATTTTGTAGGAATAGACTGGGCTTCACGGATAGTTGAAACCATGCAGCTCAGCCTACATGGTTTCTCCTAATCATGTGGGGAGTTTTAGAGGGGAGCAAGGGGACTCATGGATTTTCTAAAATCATATGAGACATGGAGAATTCCCATGCATAAATTTTAAAGGTTTGGGATAATGTTTTTTTCACAACTTGTGCACGGTTAGCCAGACAGTGCACCTAGATCGTGCGAGGTCCCTCCTTAGATAGTGGAGGCAGCACGATTTGAGCACAATTTGTCCAACTATGTGGAAAAATCGGGTGACCTAGTTTTTAATGGGTGAAATTAAAATTCTACCCCTGAAATGTTTTTAAACCCATTTCTTCTTCCTCCCTTCATTTCTAGCATGCAACACCTCCTTCCTCTCCCATAAATCTCTTCCTTTTCCTAATCTGGGGATCAATGTTGCTCCTCCATAGAGAATCTAAAACAATCACTGTCAAAAGAATTGGATAGGTAGAGGTATGATCCTTAATCCCTTTTCTTTTGATATTAGTCTCTCTTCCCATCTCTTATACTATTTTGGTGCAAGCTCATATGCCCTATTTTTAGGGCGTTGGTCTATTTCTTCGATTTATTCTAATATACTTTAAATATGAATACAATATTAGAATATGATTCATCTAATTCCCTAAGGTAGGTGGTATAGAAATATTTCCCAAAAGTTTTAGTGTTTTCATAGATTTATCCATTGCACAGCATGCCAGACATTTCTGTGCATCACATTAAAATGTTTTATCCCTTTCTAAATAATTATACACATGTAGTTATACTCCCATGGACCCTTAATATGTTTTTATAGGATTCTAAATTCAATTATAGCCACCCCTTTGGGTGTGTTGAATGAAATGCCTCTTTATATCATGTTTTTTAAATGATCAAACATCGTCTAAATGTTCATCTTGACTTTTAAATGGTATTTCCTTCTTTTATATAATTTTTCTATGGACCTAAACACCTTTTATGTGTTCAGATTGACATTGATTTGAATTTAATTAATTAATTAATTAAATGGGTTAATTATAAGGGTTGATAATGGGTGGAAAGGCCATGCCAATTGAGGGATGCTTTTATTTATACGGATTATATGAACTATGATGCCTTTGTTGTATTGGTATTGATGATTATAATTCATTATAGGTGATCCATCATGTCATCATTATTATTATGAGTATTCCATTATTATGGGATGTTGAATGGTGGCTAAGGGACCTGTTGAGCATGAAAGTTCACTCCCCCCTACAAAAGGTGTTGATCATGATGTCTCTCGCCATTATACTTATATTTGGGTAATGGGCATGCCATTCCATATTCCCTTGATTCGGGTGTTGGGAATGAAATCTCACCCCCCCAATACCAAATTACAGGAATGATGTCTCATAATAATTATGATATTTAGAGCATGTACCTTTTTCTTGAGCCTATAGGCTCATTAGACTAGTTATGGACACCTGAGTTACACCCCGGGTCCAGCTAGCACCTAATATCCATGTATATGCTTACTTATGTCCTCATATACTTAGTGAATATACATGTATATAGTATATAACTATATATATATATACACACATGAATACTGTATATATGGTTACTAATCAGAATCTTACACCGACCTATGTCGAAGCAGCTAGTGCTAGCCAGGTGTCCTATTGAAACCTGAGCTGGCTAGTATTATTTAATCAACATTGTTCATTATTTATTTTCCCTGCACACTACTATGCTATGTACTCTGCTTGGATTATATCTAGATTGTACATTGGTTGTGTCCTACTGAGTTTATCTAACATGTTACTCAGGATACCTTTGGTGCCTGAGTATACCTTATGTCAGCAAGTATGTATATGTGCACGCACCTTGATACTGATGTTTGATCTGCTTTACTTGTAGTTGGAGCAAGGGAGAAGAGGACCGAGCATATGTTCATGATGTAAGTATCGAATTATTTGGTCCTTTTTGTACTTTTGTATAGCATATTGTATATTTCAGTCCTTTGCATCCCTTGTTTGTATATCAACATTACATGACATCATTGTATATAAATCAAACTATAGTAATTTAATTATTATTATAGTTTCTTGGTTATTTACGCTTCCAAAATTGATTATCATTTAGTTTCTTCTGTGACATCTATCCATATATTCTTCTGCTATTGTTTATTTATTTAGTGTGCCCACTATGACACTCTGATATGGGGGTGTAGTCTTCCCACAGTACCACCTTATACCCTCATTCCTATTTGGTAGCCTCTGGAATATGGGGAGGCATGCTTGAGGCCATGTGACCCACTGGATTGGGGAACCGGTTGAGTGGATCTCATGTCAGGATGTTACATGAATTATCAAATTAAATTACTCAATATATACTTAAAGACCTCAAATTACACACCTAAATATTCATAGAAACCATATTAAGACTTAAAATATGGGTGTTTATAACCTTATGAAGGTGATTTAATTTTAAAAAGACCTATGAGCAACCAAAAATAATTAAACTTTCTGTTCTCAAAGGTAACCTCACACCAAAATTATAGTAAGAGAAACAACTTTACATTCATGAGTTTGAATAAAAAATAGATATTATTTCAAAATATTATAATGAAAAGAACAAAACTCACAAGAGAAAGGTATCCTCAGGATTCCACTATTCATGACCATGTGGGATTTTATCCCATCATGGATAGATTATTCTATTTTTTCACCTCTTATATATATGATCCTCTCTAGAATAGCTCACTCACTCTCTCTCCCTATAACCCTTCAAATGAAAGTAGAGAAACAAATTTATAATGAAAAGGTGTGGCATATTTTCCCTCTATTTATATTCATAGACTTTGAATTCATTTTACACTTTCAGATGATGAGTATTAATTGTTTTTATTCTAGAAAGTGGTTCTTAAACATCTTTTATATCCACCCACAAAATTTTAGATCCATTGCACATTTTTGTAAAAATTTATCTTTAAATAACTAGAGTAAACAGTTCTATCAAAGGATATTTTTCAGTTCCCTCCACTTAAATTTTTCTATCGACTACCTTAATGATCAAATATTTCCAATATATTTAATGGAAACATGAATATCGGAGTGTGACTTTATTTAAAATTTTAATTAGCTCATTTGGAGTTATGTAGTCTTACTTATACCTCATTAAATAAAGTTTCGTTAATTCTATCAGCTCAAAAGATTTTTAATTATCATGCATTATTTGGGCCATATATGGCTCATTTTTTCTATAATTCTAGTTGAAGGAATTAAATACCAGTAAACATAATGTCCTTAAAAAATTTAAATTTTCAATTTAGATCAGTTTAGAAAATGTATTGACAGAAATACACAAATGATAAAAACACTTAAAATTTTAAAATTCTTCATTTTCACATTTAAGCTCAAGAAATCCCACAAAACCTTAAAATGATGCAATTAAACTCAAAATGTAAAAATTATGGGGATTAAATTATTTAATTTAACATAAAAAGTAATGAAATTATTATCCTTATCAGTATCTTGAGTTGCATTGATGCTTTGTTAGAGGCCACTAATTACTTACATTTTTGAATTATGGAATTCATATTTGTTTTCAACACTACAAAGGATCATGGGGTCATAATTTTTGGTTGACTAAATGTGTATTGATTTTGACTCAAAGGGATTCTCTAAAAATGATTTGGAGTTTATCTAATAGGAGTTTTGAATGGGTATTCACATGGAATTTCATTTGATGTGATACATATTGAAGTTGATGATATATTTCCCAAAATATTTTTGAATATATCCAAAATGAGTTTTGGATATGATTTTACAAGTTATTATATATTATACAATATAAATTAAAATAACAAAAATTCTCTGATCCTTTAGTTCAAGTGGGAGATTAATGGAGATATTCCCTAAAGCATTGTAACATATGATGTATGATGATAAATATAATTTATTATAATATGGTTATATCGTATGGAAGTGGTGTGAGTGAAATCATTTTATATGATTCACACTAACATCCTATAATAGATATAAGAATTTGAACATTAAATTTTAATGATAAGATCATCTTTCACCTTGGAAAACATTATTATAGGAGTTTCAAAGTATAATTTATAAGATAAATGTGTGCATTAATATATATGGATGAAGTGTTACAAACCATTATAACCATATGATATTTAATCATGTGTTATATAACGCTTGGTTAAATGAATGGTTGGATTAGAAATGTCCTAAGGGCTATATAATGAGGCTAAACCCATTGATATGGGTCTCTTGAATGAGTTATTTTTCCATACCAATTCTCCCCTTATCCCATATCTCTCTTTCTCACACACCCTTTTCCCAAGTGAGATAAAGAATATCATGGGTGTGTAGAGGACATTTCTAATGTGATGGGTGATTGGGTTTCAACCCAAGGATACACCATTGAGAAGGGAGCCTGATAGCTACCTCTTAATGTTCTTTATCAACCTCATTGAGTGAAGATGAAGCAATAGAATATATGGTGTAAGGTACACATGATAACTTTTTTAAATTTTATATAAATGTATTCAATTTCATCCATGGAAAATATTTGATTTTGGGTTTCTTATTATTTATGCTACATATATTAGGTGTTAATATACCCCTAAAAACCCATCATATTTGAATTATCCTATATGTTTCACCATATAAATCTTTTTTATCGAGATAGTTGTGGAATATTCCTATACATTAACAGTTATAATCCTTAAATTTATAACAATAAAACCCATATAAATCATACAATATAATTATAACAACATTACAATATTAATATATCATAAAATATGATATGTTTAGGTAGTAGCATGATTTCTATAAATCACACCTTATAATATACCCAAACCAATGGCATATAATATGCCTTAGTTCTTGAATTTAATACCATACAATATTCCCATATCATCACTTATGATATGGAAAATATACGTCCTATATATATATATATGGATTTAGGTTATATATCCATCATGAATATCAGTACAATAACTTTATGAACTGTAAAGTTGTTGTATGATCATCTCAGCCACATGGGTTAGAAGGGGATGAAAGTACAAGCTATAAAAGGAATATTAAAAATCAAACACATGGAGTATGGAAATTTTTAAGAATGTATCCTTTCAAAGAAATTAAATATTTCATTTTCTATATAAGGAAAGTCACCTATGAATCAAAGGGAAGAGATTTCTCATACAAATGTATTAATTCCATCTATGGTTCAATCTCATGGGATACACTATACTATTTTACCTTCTTTTATGATACAAACCAAAAAAAATGGGTATTTTTTTTATCAACCACAAGTCCAAGGTCTTGAAACCAATTTATAGATAATTATTTATGGTGGAATAGGAGACCATAATGAATTTGAAATTTTTGAGCTCTAATAATAGAGGTGAGTATAGCAGAAAAGTTTTCAAATAGTTTTATAGGAAGAAAGGAATCCCTTTTAGAATATTATACCACTGAAACCAAGTAATAATGGTGTAGTGGAATATATGAACTAGACACTGAATTATAGAGATCATATCATGAGGTTACATTCCAGTTTTCCAATGGAATTTTGGGTGGAAGATTTTAATTGTGTGACTTATATTGTGGAAAAAAGTATATCCACACTACTAGGTCAAGAAATTCCAAAAGAGAATTAAACCAGGAATCCATTATATGTATCACACTTGAAATTATTTGGAAGTTTCATATATATCCATGTCAATTCCAAAGAGTGGGACAAGTTATAAGCATAGTCTCAGTCATGATTCTTTAAATGGTATGGTGGAAAATACTTTGGATTATGACTCTGCGACAATGACCTCTAGAAGGATATCAAAATTCAGAATATACTTTTCAGTTTGGGGATCATGTGGAAGGATATATACTTAGTATAGGATTAATTTTAGAATAAAGAATTAATATAGTTTGTATAGGTTAATCTAAATGGAAGTCTTGAAGTTTTGGTTAGTTTATAGAGTGATTATGTTTTGTAGATTCCAAATAGTTCAGGTGAACCAAATAAATATTGGAATTTAGGGGCATCTCCAAAACCAAGTGTACTAAAATGATTTGGAACTATAGAAGATCAAAGAAAAGTTATATAAGAATAAGTACTAGAAAGATCAAAGACTTGGGTTTAATTGAAGAGGTCTACTCAGGTCAGAAGACTAGTTCAAAGATTCAGATTTAATGTGCACTACTTGATTCTTACAAGTGGTGGAGAACATGAAAGCCCTGAAGGGATAGAAATTCTTAGTGAATAAAGATTTTGGGAGTTAGTAATGAAGGATGAGATAAAAACTACATGAAAAAAATCATTTAGCAGTGATTTTCAAAACCACCACTAAATATTTCATTTTATTTTTAAGGGATGATTTTAGAAAAAAATTCTTAAGTACTATAGCGTGTATTATAGTTGGAACTTTAGAAATGTGGGATATTGTAATGGTTATTTATGTAGTCACTTACTACAATTTATGGTGTATTATATCAACAACACTATTAATAAAAAATGGGTCTTTAGGCCAAGATATTGGGCCATATGGCCACATGTCCTTAAGTCCATAAAATGTTGGCTCTTCAGGTCATTAAAACTTGTAATGGGCTAGATTTGGAGTGGGTCAACCCTTAGAAGGGGGTGTGGCTTGTCCTCTCTATACCATGAGAGTGAGAGTTTTTTTGTTTTCTTGTAACCTCAGAGACCATAAACAAATTATTTATAATTATTAATAATAAAAAAAAATTAATTATTAATTTGAAATTTTTAATTAGTAATTTTTAATTTTTAATTACTAATTACTAATTACTAATTACTAATTATTAATTAGTGATTACTAATTAATAATTATTAATTATTTATAGTTTTTAATTATATGCCATTTAAAATTTTAACTGCTTGTTAATTATTAATTATTTGTTATTTATTATTAATAATTTTTTTATTAATAATTACTATTAAGTAATGAATTTATTATTAATTATTAATTAATATTTTTTAAAAATTAAAAATTAATAATAAAAATTAACTGAAATTTTAACTAATTAACAATTACTAATTTTATTAATTTATTATTAATTATTTTAATTTATTATTAATTTATTATTATTATTATATATTAATTATTTAAAAATTAATTTAATTATTAATTATAAAATAGTAATTTCTAATTTTTAATCAATAATTATTAGGGATGATAATGGGTACCCATTTACCGGGTACCTGACCCTACCCGACCTGATTATATTAGGCCTAGGTACCCCTTAATCGGGTTTGGATAGGGCTTAGGTTCTGGGAGGCCTATCTAATTAATAATTGGGTAAGGTTTGGGTTCTATGTAAACTACCCATTAATACCCAAACCCACTTTTTTTAATTTATATTTTATAAAAAAAATCATTTTGTATTAATACCACATAACTTTTTGGGGGTATGGGAGAGGGGAGAGGGGTGCTTTATGGTGGTATGATAGTGAGGGAGAAGGTAGGAAGTGGCTTCGGGCAGAAGCATGTCAGGGAGGATAGGCATGTGGGATTTTATAAATCACTGCAGTGCACTGCCATCTATTGATGTGGGGTTGCATCTGCTATTGTAGACATAATCCCACATCGAAAAATGTTTTGGGTACACAAGGATTTATAATCCTCAACATGCCTTTCCTTCTACAAATAGCTATTATACCCCCACCATGCTCTATAGTTGCTCTGCCTAGCGATTCCACCCACCACCCTTCCCCTCAATGTGGAAAACCACAACCCAACCATATGAAATTTAAACATAAAAAATGAAAATAAAATAATTAAATTAAATATAATACAAATGGGTTTGGGTATTTAAATGGTAAATATTTCATTAATCAGATTAGGGTTAGAGTAATAGATAATTGGGTTTAAGTGGATCCGAGTTAGGGTTAGGATAATTATTATTTAAATGGATTAGGGGTTGGGTAGCCCTAAATGGGTGGGTGCCTGACCTAATTCCATCCCTAATAATTATTTATTATTGATCATTAATTATTAATTATCAATTATTAATTATCAAGTATTAACTATTAATTATCAATTAATTGTAATTATTAACTGTATGTTATTTAAAATTTTAATTTCATGTTCACTATTAATTATTATTAATGAATTTTTAATTAATAATTACTATTTATTAATGAATGAATGAATTGATTAATTCTTAATTAATAATTATTAATTATTATTAATTCATTATGAATTTTCAATTTTATTCAGCAGTTATTTATATAATGTATTTTATTTATAAAATAGATTAAATAACATTTATTGAAATATTATAACATGTAAATTCATTTGGTTGAGTGGTCAGTACCTAGAGAGTTAAGTGAGAATAGGTAATAGTAGTGTATGTATGGATGAACTCCTGAGAAGTTATTGTGTAATGTAAAACAAATATTGAAACAAGTAGGTTAATTAACATTTATTGATATAGTAATACATGTAAATGCATCTGGTGGAGTGATTATTAGTTAAAGATTTAAGTGAGAATGAGTGGGAGTGGTGTAAAAATGGGAGACCTTTTGGGAAGTTGTGTTATGTATCAAAAAATATTAAAATAAGTATAAAATAATAATAAAAATAAATTAAATAAAAAATATATTTTAAATAATTAAATTTTATTTTTGATATTTCTTAAATGAACATTTAAATAAAAAACCTCCAATAAATGACTCATGGTGGTTCTAAAAATTATTGTAAAATAATTACCGAAATAGAAATTTGCACCATTTTTTAGAAACTGTCGTGAATCATTTAATGGAGATTTAAAATACTAATAAATTCCAAAAAATACATCACTAAATACAATTTTTCTTATATCGGGACTCCTTGTATGCCAATGGAACATGGAAGCTAACGAAACTTTCACTTAGTAGAAGATAAATAGATAAAAAATGTCTCTATTTATTGAAGGAAGAAGTGGATTCTAGGAAACAGTACACATTGAGGTTTTATATGAATGGATTTTAACAAATGAAATTTTTTTATTATAGTGAAATGATTTTTCTAGTTATTAAGAATACAACAATTCAAACGACACTCAGAATTGTTGTGAATGAGGGTATGCATCTTGAGTAGTTATATGTGAAGATGAAATTCCTTTGTAGTAATTTTGAGGATAAAATGTTCATGAAGGAAGTGGTAGGTTTCATAGAATCCAGAAGGATTGATTTGATGTGTAAGATCAAACAAGGTTTATATAGGCTAAATCAATCACCTAGATAATGGAATCGAATTTTTTATGCCTTTATAGAAGATAAAGTGTTTATTTGGTGAAATTTGGATTATTACCAGTTATAAAAGGCCTTTGATTATAAGAGTTTCATAATAATTCTATTATACATGGATGATATGATTCTAGTTGGTCTTGGGATAGATTGGATTAGAGAGTTGAAAGTCGATTTCATTAGAACATTTGAGATAAAGGATCTTGGGGCTATAGAGGAAATTGTAGGGATGTGAATATGGAGGGACTAGAATATGGGAACAATGATTGTTTATCTATGTAAATACATCCATAAGGTCTTTTAAAGGTTTTAAATGTCCAAATATAAGCTTGTATCAACCCCATTGTCTATAAATTTTATGTTATCCATGGATAATGAATCATAAATGAAATAGAAGACTGAGTACATGAGAAAGGCTCCCTATGAATCTGTGTTTAGAAGCTTAATATATGCCATGATTTGTACAAGTTTAGACATTTCCTTTCTAGTGGGAGTTTTTATTATATTCATTGAGAATCAAGGAAAGGGTCACTAAGAGGACGTGACATTGATACTTTGATATATCAATGGTTTAACAAACTTATTTCTACATTTTTTAATTGAGGATCTATTATAGGGTTTTGTGGATGAATACTTTAGAGGAGATGGAGACACATAGTGAAGTACTACTGTCCATTTGTGTACCTTTAGAGCAATGATTGTGAGTTAGATGTTTAGACTACAACTGATAGTTGCACCATCAACCAATAATAGATAATTTGTGGCCACAACATAAAAAGGGAAGGATATGATATAGTTAAAGTGTATATTAAAAGAACTTAGAAGAAAATAGGGTAATGTGATGCTATTTTATTTTAGTTAGATAATAATACATTTTTCTAGGAATTCAATGTTTAACTCAAGGAAAAACCACATTCATATGAATTATTACTTCATTTGAAGTTTTATAGAAAGAGTGTTGGAGATATAAAAGATCTATGGCATTTAGAATCAAGTGCACATTCTGACCAAAGTCATAGTCTGAGATACTTTGGGGTGCTGTTATGACTTAGAGTGTCTTGGATTATAGAAGGAGGGATTGGATATTCATTATCTTTGTGGAAATAAGATACTGAAGAAGAGGTATTCAAGAGGTTACCAGGAAGTTAAGGGAAGCCTTGAAAATAGTATTAAAGTGTGAGATTGTTCAGATTAAAGCTTTAACATCTATTTAATAGTGATTGAGCATTTTATAAGGAGAAAATATAGAAGTACATTGAAAAAAATATGGTCTAAAGAGAAGTAGCAGGAACCTGATGGTCCAAAATTATAACAACCTAGCTAAAATCACCTTGAACATCGCCCATGATAGAGAATCATAAGGTCTCAAGGGAACCTACCTATACACTAGAGGCCACTAACTAGTGTCAAGAGTCTATAACCAATTTCATGAGACTATACTATCAGTGCCATCACATTCCATAATGGATAAATGAAAGAATCAACATGTCACATCAGAGTAAGAATAATGAATTACAACTAAAATCTAACCACCAATAAAAATCAACATCAATATTCCCTAACATAAATGGTAAAAATTATTAGCATACATATATACAAAAAATAAACATTAATCTGATCATTATAAAATAATTGAAATAAAAATAATAAGGGAGAATCAACTATAAAACTCAAGTCTCGCCTCAAACTTGTCTCCCAATTTTCATCCAACTACTCTAGTCAGATCCCCCACACAATCCATCACTTAAAATCCACACACAAGGTTTGCACACACTATGATTCCCATTCTAGGTGTGACCATATAACTCAATATGGTGATACCAATTCATCCCTTATATATTCCATAATATATAGAAGAAACATGTGTTGAAAAATAAATAAAGCATCAACATACAACATGCAAGTAATGATGCCAGGTCTTAGTGTGCTAACTAGGAAACCATGACACCTTACCCCACCTAATTTAAAAACTCTTGGTAATATGTATGTCCTCTCATACCATAGATCTATACCCCTACACTACTATTCAGGGAAAATACATGTTACCAAGCCTCGATTGATACCATATTACTTGGGGTAAGGTCCCATAACCAATTGAATACTATATATCTCAAGGTAAGGTCCATAATATTGAGTCTCGCACTAATACCCTATCATCTAGGGTGAGGAATCATAATCAAGTCTCATGTTGATACCCTATCTCTTAGGGTGATGTCTCATATCAAGTCTCATACCATCACTCTATCACTCAAGGTGAGGTTTCTATTAAATTCCCAAACCATCACCCTATCACTCAATATGAGGTATCATACTAAGCCTCAAACCATCACCCAATCACTAATGGTTATATCACATATAAAGTCTTAAACCATCACTTTATCACTTAGGGTAATGTCTCAAAACTAACTCATACCATGAACACATAATAGACATGAATCTTACCCTATACCTCAGCTAGACATAGATCTGTATCTAGAAATCTGCTAGAGGATAACACATAACATATTCCTATAAACTTCCCTAAAAAACCTCATCATCCACAACCATCAACTTAGTCTAGAACTATATGACACCCATGATGAATTCAGACCCCTAAGTCATACTTAACTCATAATCATGAGCCATAGGTCATGCCTGGATACTCAAACCACTAAGTGTTGTATCTTACTCTCTTAGATGGTTTTAATGATAACAAACACCATTTAGTATTCTAATCATTTTATTTCATATAATTTCATTATTCATGTTTGAGAATTGTCCTAGGAAGTTTACTGGACAATAAATGGGATCAAGAGTTGCATTGTAGGTTATTTTGAAGTCTATTTCTTGGAAAAGGCATCGATCACCTAGTGGGAAGCCACTAGCTAGCCGATGGGATTTGTATTAGTAGGTGGTTCTTTTTGGATCCCACTAGTTAGATAGTGAGCACCACCTAATATTCATTAGACTCTACTAGCCATCTGATGATTCATTTTGATAAAATATATATATATTTTTGTGTTGCTACCCACAACCTTAATTCTCTTCTTAATGGTTCTATACAACCCCCAAGAGCTCTAGAAGGATCTTAAGTCCCTTATAGGATATAAATATACCCCAAGGACCCTTAAGTGAAACCGATTACCTTGTAGATCCTTCTTGATCTCATTGTAACTAATTTTCATAATTATCTTTCTCCTAATTACTCTTCTCTCACTTCCTTCATTATTTCCTTATTTTAATTCTTGTCAGAGGATTTTGAGTGCGATTTAATGGTTTTTCATAACAAAATATCTTATTTTTATTTCCTTTGGTTCTCACTACCATTCAGTGTGATGGGGTTGGTGCACACTACCATTAAAATTGTGATAGATTGGGTTTCTAGCCACAACTACTAAAAGACTGTCATTATAAAGGGGTTTTTAACTAAAAATACTAAAAATAAAGGATATTACTTCTTTTAAATGGGTTTCTTGGATACCTTTAAAGATAATGGGTCACAAGAACTTTCAAAGAATTGATAGAAAGAGACTTCGGTTTCTCGTAGTGGATTATTTCCAAAATCATTTATCAAAATCTTTTCCATTTTCTTTAAATTTTATATTTCTATTATGATAAAATATTATATTTTATATTATCACATTAATTGTTCTAATTACATCTAGTTTAGTTTTAGTTATGAAATTTTTTTAAAAGTAAATTCACCCCCTCTTTTCATTCTTACTCTAACCAATAATTGTTATTAGAGGGTACCATGATTTCAAAACATTAACTGGTTTCAAGGAATGATCATTTAAAGATGGCCTCTTCCTCAAATTCCCATTATGATTTGGAAGGACACTCCATGGGTAGAACTCCATACTTTGATAGATCATACTATGGTTATTAGAATCAAAGGTTATCCAATATAGAAAATTTTTATTCATAGTTATATCCCCACCAAGAAAACAGAGGAAATGGACTCTAAATGACATAATGACTATTGAGCTTGATGGAAAATCCATGAATGGTCTACATTGTGGGTTATATAGGAATTAATTTAATAAAGTTTATATGTGTAAAACTGCTTATGAAATTTGGAAATTATTATAAGTTACACATGAATGTAACAATAAAGTAAAGGATACTAGGCTTGATATGTACCATTAAGATTTGAAAATCTTTATCATGTATCCTAATGAGTCTATAACTAATATGTTTTCCCTTTTCACTGATATTTTCAATGGAAGGAAGTGCTTAGGTTATGCACTTACCATGAATATTCTTTTGAAGAATATCCTTTAGGTCCTTCCTAGTTCTTGGCCAACCAATGTAACAAAAAATAAAGAAGAAAAGGATATAAATAATATACCATTTTATGAACTCATTAGGTTTCTCATGACCTCTAATATTACAATGAAGAGGAAAGTAGATAATTAATCCAAATAATTCAAGGATTATAATACCATTGACTTCAAGGAGAACATTGATGATTCATCTAGAATATATTTTGAGATTGCTCATCTTTACAAGAATTTGAAAAAAATTTGTAAGAGAAATAATTCATACAGTTGTGACAAGAAGGAGAAGCAACAATGTAAACTAGAGGTAATATTATTGAGTGAAACAAAAAGTTCCACATCAAACTAGAGTTACCCACTCTCTAAAAGAAGACAAAAGAGAAGAAAGAAAACAGGAAGGCCTTCAAGGTGTCAACTTGGAGGGCTAGTGATGACTCTCTTTAATCATCAGACCAAGGTGATGAAAGCACAAAGTGTCTCATAGTTGATATTGAGTCGATTTAAGAGGAAAATTATTCCTCTTACTATTCTTCTTCTAGCCATTTAAATTATGAATATCATAGATATTCTCAAGATAAATAAATGGAATGATTTTGTGAGCTTACCACAAAATTAAATGAACAAAAAAATAAATATAATCTAGTTATTAATGAGAAAGATCAACTTTTTAAAGAAAATGTGAAACTAGTGGAGGAAAATGAAAACATCAAAGATTGTCTTTAATAAAATGATGAAATAAAGAATGAATATTCAATTTGTTATTAGAGGAAAATTAAAACATTATAAATGAATTAAATGGAGTTAAAAATAAAAATCTTTTTTAAAAGAAAAAACCAATGTTAAAAAATTAGAAAATACTATTAAATAGCTTAATAAATATCTTTCCAAGTATACCCAATGTGAGAAAATTTAAATTTTATTTTAGTTTTACAATTAAATTAGAAAGGTACTTATGGTTTTGGTTTTTAAAATAATTCTAGGACCTCAAAAAATACTACCACCTTTATAAAAGCATGATCTCAATATAAACATTGACATTATTTCCAAAAAACTGAGCATCTCATTTATGAATGTGATTGAAGAAATTCCCATTATGGTAGGCCTAAATATATTCATATTTCATAAAATTTGTATTCTAAAAATACTTTTTCAAAGTAATTATGGGTTCCAAAATCACTTTTGGATGAAATTTTTTTACCCAAATTTTGGGTACCAAATATTTAGTCTCTTAAATTTTTAATAGGAAAAATATCTCAAGTGTAATTTCTGAGAAACTACATGGTACATGGATAGTGGGTCCTTGAGGCATATATGTGGTGACTACACTGAGTTCAACCACCCTGAGGAGTTTTGTGGTGTACATGTCAACTTTGGCGACAACTCAAGGAGTAAGATAATCGGTATATGTATAATTGGCTTTTCAAACTCCTCTCTTATTAAAAATATTTTATATTTTAAAAAAATTAAGAATATTTTTATTATTATTAGTCAATTATGTGATAGTGGATTTAATGTTTCTTTTGAAAATTATATTCGAATAGTTTTTGATTCCCATGGAAATCTTTTATTTACTGCTTCAAGATTTTAAAATGTTTATTTATTGATTTAAAATATCTTGTATGCTAAAATATTAAATGTCCTACTACACAAGATAGTGATTCATGGTTTTTTATAGGTTCCTTGTCCATTTTATCATAAAATAACTTGATAAACATAATCATAACAATCTATTATGACACTTACTAAAATTGCATTTCCAAGATGATATTGTGTGTGAACCATGCCAACTTGGTAAACAATACATATCATCATTTAAACCAAAGTGTCAACCTATAAAGACCATAAACATATACATATGTATCTTTTTGGACTAACCCAAGTTGTAATTATTTGAGTTAAATCATACACATTTTTAATTGTCGATGATTATAAAAGATTTACTTGGATTTATTTCTTAGAACATAAAAATGAGTCTTGTAAAGTCTTCATTAAATATAATAAGAAGGTTAAAAATGAAAAAGGGTACAATATCATTTCCCTTAAGAGTGATCATTAGGGAGATTTTTAAAATAATGATTTTGATGATTTTTTGTTTCACAAGGATATCACTATTCCTTTTACACTCCTAGAACACCTCAACAAAATTAGGTTGTTAAAAGTGAAAATTGATCTTTAAAAGAAACTTATTGAACTTCCCTAAAATAATAAAAAATTGCGCAATATTTTTGGTTTGAGGTGATCAATACTACATGATATACCATTAACTATACACTCATAATATCCATTCTTAAAAAGAGCCTTTATGAGCTTTGGAAAGTTAAATTACATAAGGCTGGTATTTTAAGGTATTTGGTTGTAAATGTTTTACTCTTAACAAAAAATATATTATAGATAAATTTTACCCTAATTAGATAAATGTCTATTTCATGGGTATTATAACTCAATTAAATCTTATTGGGTTTTCAATAAAATGACCATGATCAATGAAGAGTCAATTCACATCAAATTTGATGACAATTTTCTCAAGCCTTATCATCAAATTAATGATGTTGAGGTTGACCTTGATAATTTAACCTTTCAATCTCTTAAAGAAATTGAATTTGGAAATGAACTTATCCCTTTACCAAATGAATGAATTAAATCTAAAAACTATCCCTTTTAAAATGTTATTGCTGATTTTCAATATGGTACTAATACTAGGCGGTCCATTTTAAATGAAGTAGAACATAATGATTTTGGATCAAAACTAGGTCCACAAAATATTGATGATACTATTAATGATGGAAATTGGGTATTTCCATTCAAGAGAAATTAAATAAATTTACTCAGAATAATGCTTGGTCTCTTGTGGAAAGGCCCAATGATTAACCCATTATTGGAACAAAACGTGTCATTATAAATAAATTGGATGATCAAGGCAATATCATCGACAATAAGGATCAACTTTAAGATAATGTATATAATCAAGAGTAAGACATAGATTATGGTGAGAAATTTTCCCTGGTCACTAGGTTAGAATCTATTAGGATGTTGTTGGCATTTTTCTAACATTTAAATTTTAATCTTTTCAAATGGATGTTAAAAGTGCTTTTTAAATTGTTTTATTTCTAAAAACATTTATATGGAAAAACCACCCAGTTTTGTGGATTTAAAATTTATGAATCATGTTTTCAAGTTAAACAAAGTATTTTATAGTTTAAAACAATCCCCTAGGGCTTGGTATGAGTGGTTAGGCAAATTTATTTTAAAAAATGGTTTTGAAATGAGAAAGGATTATTTAACTTTGCTTTTTAAAACACAGTTCAAAGGATATTTTAATCTTTCCAATTTATATTGATGATTTCATTATTGGTTCAACCAATTAATCCATTTTCAATTAATTTTCCAATTAATTAGTAATGAATTTGAAATGAGTTTTATGGGTGAACACATATTTTTCCTTGGTTCTAAAATTTCTCAAAACTTTGGATGGAAATTTTCTTAGATAAAGTAAATACACAATTGAGATTTCAAATCACTTGGTTATGAACCAAGTGAAGGATATTAACACTCTAATAAGTAATTCTTGTAATATTACTTTGGATGAATACAATAAACTATTATATAATAAGATTTATAGAGGTATGATTGGGAGTCTTTTCTATCTTATTGTGACCCAGTCAGATATCACATTTAGTATATGAATTTGTGTCCATTTTCATGATAATCAAAAGGAATCCAATTTAAAATCTCTCAGAGTAATTTTCAAGAATTTTAAAGGATCTAAAAATATTGTTTTTTTATTCAAAATACACCTCTTGTGGCCTTATTATTTTATCCAATGTGGATTTTGGTGGTTGCCAACTAAATAGTTAAATTACAAGTGATACTTTCTACCTACTTTGAAAATAAATTATCTCATAGCTTAAATTAGGAACATGTTCCTATTAAGTGTGACAACACAAGTGTTATCTCTATTGATAAAAATCCAATTGAAGACTCTTACACAAAACACATTGACCTTAGGAATCACTTTCTTAGATACCATTTTCAAAA